>JAJVHD010000022.1:1200000-1716785 GCA_022207745.1 Brachionus rubens | reverse complement strand
TTCATCGTATCTTTCTTCATCACTTTTTGACCCATTTTTAACATTTACTATGAAAATAGTATTTTTTGATTTTTTAGGGCTTGATATTTCGATAACCCGTCGACAGAAACCATTCAAAAGTTGGTATCTAGCATAACTTTTTATGCTGAACACGAATATTACATTAGTTTCATCGTATCTTTTCATCACTTTTTGACCATTTTTAACATTTACTATGAAAATAGCATTTTTTGATTTTTTAAGGCTTGATATTTCGATAACCCGTCGACAGAAACCCTTCAAAAGTTGGTATCTAGCATAACTTTTTATGCTGAACACGAATATCACATTAGTTTCATCGTATCTTTTCATCACTTTTTGACCATTTTTAACATTTACTATGAAAATAGCATTTTTTGATTTTTTAAGGCTTGATATTTCGATAACCCGTCGACAGAAACCATTCAAAAGTTGGTATCTAGCATAACTTTTTATGCTGAACACGAATATCACATTAGTTTCATCGTATCTTTTCATCACTTTTTGACCAATTTTAACATTTACTATGAAAATAGCATTTTTTGATTTTTTAAGGCTTGATATTTCGATAACCCGTCGACAGAAACCATTCAAAAGTTGGTATCTAGCATAACTTTTTATGCTGAACACGAATATCACATTAGTTTCATCGTATCTTTTCATCACTTTTTGACCATTTTTAACATTTACTATGAAAATAGCATTTTTTGATATTTAAGGCTTGATATTTCGATAACCCGTCGACAGAAACCATTGAAAAGTTGGTATCTAGCATAACTTTTTATGCTGAACACGAATATCACATTAGTTTCATCGTATCTTTTCATCACTTTTTGACCATTTTTAACATTTACTATGAAAATAGCATTTTTTGATTTTTTAAGGCTTGATATTTCGATAACCCGTCGACAGAAACCATTCAAAAGTTGGTATCTAGCATAACTTTTTATGCTGAACACGAATATCACATTAGTTTCATCGTATCTTTTCATCACTTTTTGACCATTTTTAACATTTACAATGAAAATAGTATTTTTTGATTTTTTAAGGCTTGATATTTCGATAACCCGTCGACAGAAACCATTCAAAAGTTGGTATCTAGCATAACTTTTTATGCTGAACACGAATATCACATTAGTTTCATCGTATCTTTTCATCACTTTTTGACCATTTTAAA
The DNA here is from genome assembly GCA_022207745.1 of Brachionus rubens. Taxonomy (NCBI): domain Eukaryota; kingdom Metazoa; phylum Rotifera; class Eurotatoria; order Ploima; family Brachionidae; genus Brachionus; species Brachionus rubens. Next base: position 1,715,590 of record JAJVHD010000022.1, on the reverse strand, counting down.
CATTTACTATGAAAATAGCATTTTTTGATTTTTTAAGGCTTGATATTTCGATAACCCGTCGACAGAAACCATTCAAAAGTTGGTATCTAGCATAACTTTTTATGCTGAACACGAATATCACATTAGTTTCATCGTATCTTTTCATCACTTTTTGACCATTTTTAACATTTACAATGAAAATAGTATTTTTTGATTTTTTAAGGCTTGATATTTCGATAACCCGTCGACAGAAACCATTCAAAAGTTGGTATCTAGCATAACTTTTTATGCTGAACACGAATATCACATTAGTTTCATCGTATCTTTTCATCACTTTTTGACCATTTTTAACATTTACAATGAAAATAGTATTTTTTGATTTTTTAAGGCTTGATATTTCGATAACCCGTCGACAGAAACCATTCAAAAGTTGGTATCTAGCATAACTTTTTATGCTGAACACGAATATCACATTAGTTTCATCGTATCTTTTCATCACTTTTTGACCATTTTTAACATTTACTATGAAAATAGTATTTTTTGATTTTTTAAGGCTTGATATTTCGATAACCCGTCGACAGAAACCATTCAAAAGTTGGTATCTAGCATAACTTTTTATGCTGAACACGAATATCACATTAGTTTCATCGTATCTTTTCATCACTTTTTGACCATTTTTAACATTTACTATGAAAATAGTATTTTTCAATTTTTTAAGGCTTGATATTTCGATAACCCGTCGACAGAAACCATTCAAAAGTTGGTATCTAGCATAACTTTTTATGCTGAACACGAATATCACATTAGTTTCATCGTATCTTTTCATCACTTTTTGACCATTTTTAACATTTACTATGAAAATAGCATTTTTTGATTTTTTAAGGCTTGATATTTCGATAACCCGTCGACAGAAACCATTCAAAAGTTGGTATCTAGCTTCAAGATTTTAAGACAAAAGAATTAAAATCCAATAAAGAAACAATACTTTCTTCAAAGTGGCTTAAAGTGAGTCTATGACTATAAATATAACTAGAAATTTGAAAAAATCAAAGTTGAAAAAGATTCAGTTAAGAAAATGAATAGAAAAAAATTAAAATTAAGCCAAAACAAAAACAACTTTAACACAAATAACTTAAACACCCCATATGGTGTAAATGATGAAAGTCACAATCAGTTTGGTAGTTCGGCTGTTAGTGGTATTGGCTCTCAAAATGGAAATATTCATGATTCGACAGCAAATAACTTTTCTATGGGTGACAATGAATCTTTTGTGAATAAAAAGTTGCTGTCAAAAAACTTGAACAACCCATATGGTGTAAATGATGAAAGTCACAATCAGTTTGGTAGTTCGGCTGTTAGTGGTATTGGCTCTCAAAATGGAAATATTCATGATTCGACAGCAAATAACTTTTCTATGGGTGACAATGAATCTTTTGTGAATAAAAAGTTGCTGTCAAAAAACTTGAACAACCCATATGGTGTAAATGATGAAAGTCACAATCAGTTTGGTAGTTCGGCTTTTAGTGGTATTGGCTCTCAAAATGGAAATGCCGATCCTAATTTACATTGTTTTCTTTTTTCAAACGATTTTTTAAACAATTTTTATTTTTATTTATCGATTCTTTCAAGAAATAATCGATGATTTTGTTGGTTTTTTTTTATACTTTAGTTTTTTGGTAATTGATATGGCGAAAGTCATTAAAACAAGTTTTAAGAATTGAATGTTTTGTTATTCTTTTTTGTATAAATAAAATTTTTATAAATTGAATTATTTTACCATTTTTTCACATTTACTTGAAAGCAAATTATTAAAACCTGAGTTATTTTTACTCGATTTTTCTCATTTTTTTTAGTTGATATTTATAATTTAAGTAGGTTTTCGTTTATGACTTAAAAGTTCAATTAAGATTATTATTGTCCAAATTTTAGTAGTTCAAATTTTTTATTCGACACATGTTTTGATTGAGTTGTTAAAGTTCATATTTATCTTATTAATTAATTAGTACGAATTTAGATTCCATTTGGTTCTAAAGTCAATGTGACATATTATTTTTACCAGCTAATTAAATTAATTTTTTTTCCACCGAACTTTGCTATATGTTTTAGTATATTAAAGATCTTTTTCTTCTTTAATAATAAATCTTCTTATTTCTTGTTCAAGGACTGCTTTAGGACTTAAAGAAATCATTTTTCGAAAGTCCCTTGGGTGCCGAACAAAATAAATTGGCTCTTGAGAATGGAATTGAACGATTCTTCATCAAAAATTTGTAATCATATTAAGTTATTAAGTTATTATCTTTAAATTGAATCCTCTTCGATTTGATTCATTATTAAAAATATCAAGAGATCTACCAACAAAAAGAGTTATTCCAATTGTGATAGAGTCAACTGAGCAAGTTTTATTCTATATATTACCGATTCACTAAATCTGCCAACTATAAAACTTAATAATGGAAGAACTGAAAGAAATGAGTTCCAAATGAAAATGTATACTGCTTAACAACATTTAATTTTGGCACTGGTGATGATTGAAACAATAAAAATAAAACAATGTTATCAAACAATTTGGCTCAATTCAACGGTGGAAGTGGAAGTTCTATGCTATGATATAACACGATTTTGTCAATTTTTGTTTCAAGTTGAAGGTTAATCGACAGGCTAGTGCCCTTGTCTCGATTATAGACTGATTAACTCTCCATTTATTTAGTAAAGATAAAATATTTTTAGAATAAAATAAAAATTAAATCCGACATAAAAAATAAATATTTGATATGATAGTTTATTTTACACCCTTAACAACAGTTCGAATAAGTGGCTGGAGGGCATTGTGAAGTTTAGTACAAAAAAACAGAACAATTTTGAAAAATTGAAATAATTTTTATTCTGTTGGCCTTATGATGAATCTGCGCATGTAACAAAGTGTAACAAAATTTGTTACACCATTGAGCAACCTCTGCTAAATTTATGCAGAGTCTCTGCAAAAACTCTGCAGTCTAATTGCGCATTTAGTTATAATACTTTTTAATAGTGTGCATTTTGCAGAGACTCTGCATAAATTTAGCAGAGGTTGCTCAATGGTGTAACTAAGTTTGTTACACTTTGTTACATGCGCAGATTCATCATAAGGCCAACAGAATAAAAATTATTTCAATTTTTCAAAATTGTTCTGTTTTTTTGTACTAAACTTCGCAATGCTTGGCTGGAGTGATTATTTATTCATATTTTGAGCACATTTTGTTCCTTTTAATTTTAATTGTTTGGTTCATACATAAAATGGAATCGCTCTAAAAAAACGAAGAGATTAACTCGAATCCATAACTTAAAATGTTACCAGTTGTTGCCTCGGGATCTACCATCATGTCTATTATGTTTTTATTCTTGTAGTCTTTTAAAATAATAACGAAACAGTCAATTGGATATACGAGACAAGTGGCAAACTTTTCACGAGGACTTGTACCAAAATTGTACCAAAATGTACCAAAAAAAAAACTGAAAAACTATGTACCAAAATTCAATTTTTTTACAAACCGTAAAGTGAATGACTGGAACGGTCTGACGAATGAAGTTATTGAATCAAAATCAATTAACATTTTTAAGACTAATTTAGACAAAATTTTGAAAGACTAAAACATTGCTTTTGGTCAGGATAAAACCAGACTTAACGCGAGAGCATAGCAATTATTTTTACAACTTCAAGTACTATTAAAAGGACCATTGTTAGGAATACTTAAATTTTTGACTTAAAAATCTAAGATACCTCCTAATGGATCTAATGAAGACTGTGCAAATATTTATTTTTTTATATACGTTCCGCACATGTTCCGTATTTTAGCAGGAATTCCCTAAAAATTATTCCGTATTTTATCATTTCCGTATTTTATGTTAAATTCCGCATTTTAGTTTTGAGAAATTCCGTATTTTTTTAAAAAAACATTCCGTATTTTAGGCTTATTCCGTAATTTACTAGGCATTCCGTAAAAAAAAATTCCGTATTTTAGGGTCTAATTCCGTTCCGTTCTGGCGTTCCGTAATAGGATTCCGTGTTTTAGGTACAACCAAAATAAAAAATAATTTTTAAAATTTAAATTAAATTTATCAAAAAATTTTATTGCGTCATTATAAATTAGGTTGATGACAACTTAAAGGTGCTAAATTTGAGGTTTATTCTGTTTATAAGAAATTTGTTGGCCAATTTTGTGAAAGACCGGTATTGTTTGATAGTTTATTTTATTCATATAAAATGGCACAATAATTGATACACACTAATAGTGTTGTATCTGTGAATTACTTTATATTAAGTTTACAACGATAAAAATTTTAAATTAAAGATAAAAAATAAAATAAAATGAGTTGTATTATGTGAAGGTTATTTCGAGGAACGAGCATAATAAGCAAATATGTACGTGAATTAGCATCTATGCAATCGAAAAACAAATCGAATTGTATTCATAGGTGATTTTCTTTATAATTTCATCTTTAAAACTTAAAACTCAGCATAATTTTAAGTTTTCCATACCGACTTTTGATTAAAAAGATTGCTCAACGATTTTAGCGGCTTTTAAACTTCGATTTTCAAGATTGATGATTTTCTCTTTAGAAGACTATCTGACTCTTATCTTAAGATTTGCTTCATGAAAAGTCTAAGGTTTTCTTATTTCTGTTGTATAGAGTGCATAATCCAATTGAAAGTGATTATGTAAGAAAAGGCAACAAGTTATAGTGAGACTTATATTTTAATTTATAATTTTATGTTAAAAGGGCACGCGTTGCATTCACGAGAATCACGCGTTGCAATTTATTATTTATTATTCATTTTTTATTCATTTTTGTTTTAGTTACAATTTTTATTTATTTTTGTTTTTTTATTTATAATTTCATTTTTAATAAACGTTTGAAAAAACAAATCGTCGTTCGTCGTTTTAATCCCAACCCGTCCGACCCTCAACCACGTATACCAAATTGGTGGCAGCGGCTTAAACAAAGAATAAGCTTATTGTGTAATTAGCTTACAGTAAACAATAGACAGTGTTAAGCTAAAGATTTGTTAAACAATGTTAAATTTTGATAAACCGTGTGAGTTGTAAAGTACTGTGACTTGTTTTATTGTTAAAAAGTTTGTGTTCAAAGTAGTGTTTTACAAAGTACTGTGACTTGTTCTATTGTTTCAAATTCTATTGTTCAAATTGTTTACAGTGTTAAGAGAGATGTTTCAAAATTTATTTGGTAATCGTACGAGAAAAGAGGGTGGGATAAGCTTGTTTCAAGAGAACAATGAAAAATTTTCAACCAATAGTTTTTTAGTAGATTTTAGTATAAATATCTTGCAAAATTTTGGAAAATTATATCATTCAATCGAGAGAACAACAAGAAAAGTTGTTAAATCAACAAAATCAAGCATCTTCCAATTTTCAATAAGCCAACAAAGTATAAGCCGAAAAATGGCAAATAGTGCAATGAGAGCTCCTAGTCTTTTTACAATGGAAACAAATGTGGAGATATGGTTAACAAGGTTTGATAGCTATCTAGAATTGAATAGAGTTTATGGTGACAGAGACAAAATAAATTTAATGGGATCGTTTTTGGACGACACAACGTTTAAGCTTGTAGAGAGTTTAATTCATGAGGAAGCTTACGATGATGTTAAAGAAAAGTTTAGAGGACTGTTTAGTAAACCGGAAACCCCAACTCATGCATATTTGCATACGTTTGTGGGTAGATTTCAAGAAGCTAATGAAAACCTTGTTCAATATGCAGCAGTGATTAGCGATTTGGGTAGAAGAGCGTTCCCAGATGCGAGACCAAGAGAGTTGTTCAGCTATGTGAAAGGTCAATTTTTGGTAGGCTTACGCAACAGAGAAATTGCGGATAAATTGGCAGTAATGGATATTTATGATTTGGAAATGTTAGTACAGCGATCGCGAGAACAAGAAAGTATTTTTCTTGGTATAAATGGATTAGCGGATAGAAGCAATCGGATGAATAACAATATATTCGGACAGCGAAACCTCACAAATAGTGAAATAAGGAATTTAGTTACCCCTAAATTAGAACCGTTTGGAATTAATCAACATGCACACACAATGTATACGAATCAACAACCGATTGAAATTCACAGAGCTCAGGATTATAGTTACATGCCGATGAATGTGTCCGGAGCTAGTAATTTTTCTAGATTTCTGAATCAACCGAACGATGGTTCGTACTTGAATAGCCCAACAAGAAACAATTTTGGTTCTTCGAGACAACCAAGAGGTAAATGCTTCAACTGCAACGAAGAAGGACGTTTGAGACGCAATTGTCCACACCCACCGAGAAATGTTCATAATGACTATTATAGAATAAATTATGAAACACAGAATAGCACACCGATACGATCAAACACCATTAATCAAACTCATACGAATAATATGAGTATGAGGAGAAGCCCGTTGAGACCGAACACGAATAATGTAAACGAGGAATCGGATGAAACATCATTAGCATACGTTTACGGATACATCGATAATGAGAAAATTGAATGTCTTTTAGACACTGGAAGTAGCAAAACTTTAGTAAGCGAAAGTGTTTGGAATAAAGTTAAGAAAAAGAAAGAGTTTAGTAGTGGTGTTAATGGTTCGTTTACAACCGCAAATGGTCAACCACTTGTAGTCAATGGTAAATTTCAAGCAAACTTGCGAGTTGGCGCAAATGAAGTAGAGTTAGATGTTTATGTAGCAAAAGACCTTCAGCATGATTGTTTAGTTGGATTAGATTTTATGGGTAGAGTAGATGGAACTAAATATAAAATCAAGGAAATATTCAGTGCTTTGGGGGGAGAGGAAGTTCCCAAAAAGAAGGTTAACTGGGCAGTAAACACCATTGATTTTACAAGTGATGAAAAGAAGGCAATGGACGATTTTCTAGACCAGAAAAAAGAAATGTTTGCAGACGAAATGAAAGAGTTAGGCTGTTGTAGTTTTACCACGCATTCAATTGATACACAAGGGAATGCACCAATTAGAGAACAGCCTCGACGTTTGCCGCATCATATGAAAGAAGAGATCAAAAAACAAATAGACGAATTGATAGAAGCAGAAATCATCGAACCAAGCAGTTCTGATTGGGCCGCACCGTTAGTTCCAGTCCGTAAGAAAAATGGAAAAATTAGACTTTGTATCGATTATCGAGAATTAAATAAAGTCACAAAGAAAGATGCGTATCCGATCCCGAGACTAGACGAAACCACAGACAAATTCTACGACATTAAAGTTTTCTCGACATTAGACATGGCAAGTGGTTATTATCAAGTCAAAATGTCGGAAAAAGATAAAGAAAAAACAGCAATTACCACTCCGTTTGGATTGTTTCAATTTAAAAGAATGCCATTTGGACTGACAAATGCACCCGCAACGTTTCAAAGAATGGTTGACAAAGTTTTGACCGATTTGGTAGGTAGATTTTGTCTTGTCTACCTCGACGATATAATTGTGTATTCGAAAACCGTAGGAGAACACATTGAGCATTTAGACCAAGTTTTTAATCGTTTGAAGCAAGCATCCTTGAAGTTAAATAGAGAAAAATGTTATTTTATGAAACAAGAAGTTATTTATTTAGGACATGTTGTAAATAGTGATGGTTTATTACCGTGTGAAGATAAAGTCGCAGCAATTAAAGCGTTTCCAACTCCGAAAACAATTAAACAGTTACAAAGTTTTCTTGGGCTAAGTGGTTACTATCGAAGATTTATAAAAGGTTATGCCAAGATAGCACTTCCGTTATACAGAGCTACTCGGAAAGGTCAAAAATTTACATGGAATGAAAAATGCCAAGCAGCGTTTGATGAGTTAAAGAATATCTTAACATCAAAAGATTTTTTGATATTCCCAGATTTCACCAGTATGTTCAAACTCGAGACCGATGCAAGTGATGAAGGTTTAGGTGCTGTTTTATCTCAATACAGAGATGGAGAATGGAGACCAATTGCTTATTGGAGTAGAAAACTAAGCGCAGCTGAGAAAAATTATTCAACAACAGAGAAAGAAGCCTTAGCAATTGTTGAATCTACTGAACATTTTAGAGTTTATTTATATGGACAAGAATTTTTAATTTGTACCGATCACCAACCGTTAAAATGGATGATGAATGTTAAAGAACCTCAACCGAGAGTTGCAAGATGGATAATGAAACTTGGTGAATACAGATTTCAAATAGATTACAGGCCAGGTAAAATTAATGGCAATGCTGATGGGTTATCACGATGGCCGATGGGAAGTGCTGAAGTCGAGGATGAAAAAAATGATAAAAACGAAGGTTTAATAGAAAGCATACCTGGTGTAAATTCAATCATTTTTATGGATCATTTACCAAATCCACAACTCGATGATAAAGATATCGTGAAAATTATCGATTGGAAACAACATAACGAAACCAGACCAGATGGTAAAGACTTAACTGGTGATTTGAGAACACTTTGGTTACAATGGGATCGATTACGTGTAATTAATGGAGTTTTGTATCGATCTTGGAAGTTAAGTGATAATGAGGTTAGATATCAATACGTTGTTCCGCGAAAGATGAGATGGGAAATTTTGAACCAAATGCACGATTCTGAATTAGGTGGACATTTTGGTTGTACACGAACGTGTGGAAAAGTTGAGTCCAAATACTACTGGCCAAGTCAAACTAAACACATAGAAAAATATATCAGTAGATGTCAAAAATGTCAAGAAGCAAAAATTAATGGCTTACTTAGTAGAGCACCATTACAACCGATTATAACTACAAAACCGTTTCAATTAGTAACATGTGACATTTTGGGACCATTAAACGTGACACCGCGTGGAATGAAGTATATTCTAGTGTTTATGTGTCATTTTACAAAATGGGTTGAAATGTATGGTATTGAAGGACTTGATGCATTAACCGTAGCAAGATGTTTCTTAGATTTGATTTGCAGACACGGAGTCCCGGAAGGATTATTGTCTGATCAAGGTCGAAATTTTGAATCCGCATTGTTTCGAGAAGTCCTAGATTTGCTGGATGTTCACAAATTGCGTACTACACCGTATCATCCTCAGTGTGATGGTCAAACCGAAAGATTTAATCGAACGTTAATTTCGATGTTGAAAACATTCGTTAATGAGAGTGGTGATAATTGGGACATACTCTTGAATCAAATAGCATTTGCGTATCGAACTTCAATTCATCGTATGACTGGTCAAACTCCGTTTGAAATGGTTTATGGAAGAAACCAAAATTAACGATCGATTTATTTTTCCCAGTTGATGGGAATCCAATTGAAATAGGTCATGGGGAATACGTGACACAGCTAAAAGAGAGATTAGGTCTTGTTTTTGATGTAGTACGATCGAATAACGACGTAAAAATTGAAAAAACAAAGATTTCACATGATCGCAATGTGAGACCTGCGAGTTACAATGTCGGTGAAAAAGTTTGGCTAATAAATTCAGAACGTAAAAAAGGACAAAGTCCTAAATTAGCCAAAGCATGGAAGGGTCCGTTCGAAATTATTGAAAAACTTGGCCCTGTGAATTATAAGATTAAAGCTGTAAATGGTAAAAAACGAGTAATTGTACACCTTAACAGATTAAAGAGATGTTTTATAGTTGTGGAGGAAGATCCATTAGTTGAACCCCAAAGTCAAGCGGACGATTTAACTGTTGTCGAAGCACCGATTGAAGTTTTAGAATCAACACAGTTAGATGATTTACCAAGCTGTGAAGCGGAAAATGAGCCGGAAAAAGATGTTGAAAATTTGGATTTAGACTTAGAGGAAAGACCGGAGTTAGCAGAACAAACACGAGTCTCAGAACGGCTGAAAAATAAACGTGGCCGCCCGAGAAAAGGATCAAGAGTCTCAAGCCACGTTAACTGGACGCGCCGTATTCAGCCGACACGTCAAGCGAAACGTTTTTAATCCAGCTATCAATCTAAAAAAAAAAAATAAAAAAAACAAAAAAAAAATTTTTTTTATAACGTGTAAATAAGTGAAGGATGTTAGTAAAGAAAAGAAAAATTGTGAAGTGTTAACTGCAGTTACAAAAACTGAGGAGCGAACCTGGATTTACAAACCACGTTAAATCTAAAAAAAAAAAAAATTTTTATTAAACAATTGTTACAAAAACAAAAAAGAGAGAAAATTTTTCAGTATCAATATGAATGTGCAAGAAACCGTAACGCGTGCTTTGGAAGGATGGGCCACCAAGTGTAGCCAAGGTAGGACACATATGAATGGTCGTAGCCTGATGAATAGTTTGTCTAGGAGGGTGTTGAACGTTGAAGTAACTTGGAGGACTGAAAAGAAGGAGGTACGCAGACGTAAAGGATACAAAGCCCAGTGTTTCCTCCTTGGAAGTACTACATGCTGGCATGGGAGCCGAATTATCGCATTACAAAATGCCGGGTGGAGAATGATACAACGGGTGTATCAGTCGAATAATGTAAGCTTCGAAACATATAACGACCTACTCGAAAGGTTCGCACCTGAGCGTTTAGAAAGGAATGTAACGTGCCCGAGTTGCAACGAGTCAATGGACCCGGAAGGTTTCGAGATGCATGGGAAAAGATGTAGTAGGGACAGGATGGTCAGACGTGAGCAAGAGTGGGAAGTAAATACCAGAGTCCCATGTGTAGTTTGCAGACAAGATGTCTCACTGGTCGATGTAAGGACTCATGCTGATGTCTGTGAGTCACGCAGGTGTGAGACATGTGGGGAAAATATAATGCAAGGTGACCTGGTTTGACACACAAGGCTTTGCAGTCGTGACACCATTTGCCCGGTGTGTGATCAACATGTGGAGATGGCGAACTTAGTGGAGCACTTAAGAACATGCAACTTAAGAAGAAGTTTGCCTGAGTGTGGTCTCTGTGGAGAACCCAAGGAAGAAACCCACGAATGCATGAAATGCCCCATTTGCTTGGAAACCCAACTAGTGAACAAATGGTTCGTTATGACACCATGTGGCCATGCTTTGTGTAGCCAACGATGCAAAGATAACTTGGTGAATATGGGAAATATTGGAATGTGTCCAGTGTGTAGAGGAGCAGTAAGGGAAGTCGTTAAATTAAAGCCCTAATTGAAGTAAGAATTAATGTGATAGAAGTTTATTTTTTAAAAAAAAAAAAAAAAAGTACCAAAAAAAAAAATAATTAAGAGATTTGGGATAAAGAAATTTTGAAATAAAGAGAAAATATAATGTAATCTCAACGCGAATATGAAAGCGTGAGAAATTTGGCTTAAATAAGATGTACATGATGTCAAGTCAAAAATTTTGTCATCATGTTAATTTATGATAGGGTTTATTTTTATGTAATTTGTGAAAATCAGGGGACGATTTTGTCCTAAGGGGGGAGGTATGTTGTATAGAGTGCATAATCCAATTGAAAGTGATTATGTAAGAAAAGGCAACAAGTTATAGTGAGACTTATATTTTAATTTATAATTTTATGTTAAAAGGGCACGCGTTGCATTCACGAGAATCACGCGTTGCAATTTATTATTTATTATTCATTTTTTATTCATTTTTGTTTTAGTTTCAATTTTTATTTATTTTTGTTTTTTTGTTTATAATTTCATTTTTAATAAACGTTTGAAAAAACAAATCGTCGTTCGTCGTTTTAATCCCAACCCGTCCGACCCTCAACCACGTATACCAAATTTCTAAAACTCAAATAAAATTTAAAAATCTAGCTTGGTCCCCTTTCATCAAGAAAAAAAATTTGCCGTAAACCCCCGATAGTTGTACCCCCTAAAAAAAAAATGATGCTCGCTTGAAAATTATGAAAAGCCGGTGGCCAAAATTCAAAATTGTTATAAGTAAAAACATAATACTATTTGGCACTATTTGAGGCATAAAAATAACTTTTAAAGCATTGTTTTAAAATCCTACAAACACGCTGAAAATCTTTTATCCCTGGTACATCTATCGGGGGTTAACGGTATGTGTTACGATAATTTTAGGTATTCACTTTTTTATGATTTTTTAATCGAGGTTCATAGAAAAACTTAAGACAATTATTTTGTCGTCATACTTTTTCAAGATTATGTTTAAACGAATTTATGTATAATCGAGCTCTGTATAATCGAATTTTTACTGTATCAGTTTAGATTTAATTTGATTTTAGAGTAAATTTGACAGATTTGTTTTATCTTATAAAGAAAATTTTATCTTTTAAAAAGAACTTGTTATTCGTACTGTTTAGGCGTTTTTTTTCACTAAATGGTGCATTTTTTGCGAGGAACGATTTATTTTATTTATTTATTTGTAAATCTGGTCGAGCAAAGCTCCTTCAGAAAAAGAAATAAAAAAATAAGAGACTAAAAAAAAAAAAGAATAAAGAAGGCATGTCGATAAACGATAAAATAAATAAATACAAGATTTAATAAAAAAAAAAAAAAAAGACGGAGATTAAAGGACGGAAAAGCTTAAAAGAGAAAAAAATAGAAAAAAATAAAAGATAAAAATTATAATTAAATTAAAAATTTTGAATAAAAATGATAATACACTGGTTTTGTTTTGTTTTTGTTTTAATTTCTTAGTTTATGAAGTATTCATCGTAGACAAGATAACTATTGCACAGTGGAGTTGGGTAATTGATGTCTCTAGATGTGAAACCTCTCTTATATTCATCAACCAGTCTTACAACTAGTGGAACAGAGTATGCTAGACTATTCCCGACGTATCTCTCCGTTAACTCAACCAGTCTATTAGCAACCGTGTGTATTTTTAGTTTATTCAGTGCTTCTTGGTGAAGGATAGGGGATGAGGTGTCATATCTTAATTTTAGGATAGTTCTCGTAGCAGAGTTTTGAATGACTTGGAGTTTTTTAAGATTTGATTCACTGAGCAGATTTAAGCATGGAAAGACATAGTCTATTTTAGATCCAATCAATGATTTGTACAGTGAACTCAACGTGTTTACGCTAAGACCCCAGGTTTTGTTTGAAACAATTTTCAGGATATCCATGGATATAAGTTGTCATCAATTTTGATACCCAGAAACTTAGTTTCTCTTTCTCTAGGTATAGTTTTACCGAGTAGGTTTAGAGTGAAGCTATCATTTTCATTGTATTTTTTAGAAAAAATCATATAAGCCGACTTTTCAACTGAAATCTTCATTTTCCATTTGCAGAGCCATGGTTCAATTTCTCTTAAGTACTTCTTTATTTGGTCCAAAACGTTGCCATTGTCGTGGTAAATGAAAAAAGTGATAAGGTCATCGGCAAATAGAAGGGAGTAACACGAGTTTGTTTTGTCTCTTTTAGGAATGTCGTTAATGTAGATACTGAATAGGAGTGGGCTGATGACCGATCCCTGAGGTACTCCAGCTTTTATTGGGAAGGCGGTACTGAGTGTTCCATTGACGTTGACAATAAATATTCTTTGACTTAAGAATGATTTTAACCAGCGAATTAAGTAGTTAGGAACTTTGCTTTGTATAAGTTTGAATAGTAGTCCTTTATGCCAGACTCGGTCAAAGGCTTTTGCAATATCAAAAAGGAGACAACAAACTTTTTTTTTCCGGTTGAAGGATTCAACTACTTTTTGGATTAAAAAAAGGAGGTTTTCTGCTGTACGACGATGTCTTCTGAAACCGGATTGCTCTTTGCATAGTAAATGATTTTGTTCAAGGAAAAGGTATAGCCGGTTAAATATTACACGCTCTAAAAGTTTGCCGAGGCAGCTAGTTTTACTAATTGGGCGATAGTTTGATGGGTCCGAGTTCGGTTTTGATTTTTTTGGAATCATCGTGACGTGGGCTGTTTTCCAGGCTTTGGGAAGATTTCCTGTTCTTAGACTTTGATTGAATAGATCTGTGATGCTATTAAGGGTTGTTACTGGTAAGTTTTTGAGCATCTTGTTGTGTATAAGATCAGGACCAGTGGCCGAGTCTTCTTTGATTTTATTTATGGCGTAGATTAGTTCTGTTACAGTGACAAGATCATTGAAAGGAAGAGTTTGGTCGTGTCTAAAGAACTCGGATAATGAGATGTCATCTTCTAATTTTTTGTCACAAAGCTCTGAGTTAGGAGTGAATGTTTCGGCTAAGTTTTGACCGAAGAGAGTGGCTTTGCCTAAGTCTGACGAAATCTCGATGTTGTTATGTACTAGAGTTAGAATCGTTTTAGAACTAGAACTTGATCTTAATTTGTTGATTTTTCTCCAGTAAAATTTACTAGTTAGTGGGTTTTTCCCTTGTTTTTTGATGAAATCTTCCCAATTTTTGTTTCTAAATTCACGCAGTTTCGTACGTAATGAATGAGTTAACCTGTTGTAGATTGTTTTTACTTCAAGATTATTGTTTTGCTTGAAGGCTCGTCTAGCTTTCCTTCGCTGTTTAATAATATCTATAATGTCTGGTGGGAGTCTTGTCCTGAACTTTTTGTTTTGATAAATAGGAATACACAGTTCAGCGGCTTTGTTGATTTGTTCAGTAATTAGATGGTTCAACTTATCTGCATCATCGATAAACTCAACTTGTTTTGAGTTAAGGATCACTCTGAAACGCTCCCAGTCAGCTTTACTATAGTCGAGTTTTTGGATTTGTGATTCCTCTGTAACAAAGTGCTCAAAGGATAGACTTGTGAGGATTGGATAGTGGTCACTTGTCATATCGTGATTTTCTAAAACTTTGAATTCGAGTACTTTATCTAGAATGTTTGATGAAGAGATAAACAAGTCTAGAATCTCAAAATAACTACTATTAAATTTATTGTATGTTGGAGTCGTGTCGTTAATTACTGAGGTATTGAGTTCATTCAAAATTCTGTCCAAGACTTTAACATTGTCATTGATTCTGTTGTAGCATCCAATCGATTTTGTTTTAGAGTTGAGATCACCACCAAGGATAAAGAGAGGACAGTTGTTAACAATTCTTGTGAACAGTTCGAAAGAGAGGGAAGCACTGGGTGGGACATAGTGGCTGAAGATGAAGAGAGAGTTTTCTTTTAACTTAATTTTTATGCAAAGCAGTTCAAGGTTTAGATCGTCGAACGTGTGTATTTGAGAATGGTCAATCCCCTTTTTAATTAAAATTGCTACCCCTCCTCCTCTTTTGTTTCTTGGTTTTACAAATGAAGTGTAGTTTTTAAAATCCGTGTAAAGGCCAGTTTCTGTATTATCAATTTTAATTTCGTTAAGGAGAATTACGTCTGGGGTTACCTCAAGCACAAACTGTTCAAAAAGTTGCAACTTACCTGGAAGACTATTACAATTCCAATGTACAATTTTTAACTTGGCTACGATTTTTGAGTTTAGATTTAAATTATTAACTGGGTTCATTGATGTCTAGTGTTACATGAGGTGTTCGCGGCTATGTTTGACTTTCTGTTGATGTTGTTGCTCATTATACCAGGGATCGAGGTAAGGTTTGGTATGCCATGTAAGAGTGTTTTCGAGCTGTCTTGGTTCTTTTTTAGTGGGTTGTTTGTGGTGGTATTTTGTGCTGGTTTCTTAGTACTAATTTCGACTGAGTTGTTCGGTGCTAGGATGAGATTCGGGTTAGCATGAGTAGGTATTTCAAAGATTGGATTATCGGTTAGATTGTTGTCCATGATCGATTTATTTATTTGTTTAGCTAGGGATTCAGAGTTATTTATCTTTTCATTTATTACGGAATTGATTACATCGTAGACGAAGAATCCTATTTGACGATTGTTCAAGTTTATTGCTTGATTGCATTTTTTATCAAATGTGTCAGCTAGGTGATTAATGTGAGATTTCAGTTCTTGTGTGAATCGATTTAGGTTTTCATCTGTTTTGGATGCTATGGTTTGGTCGATGTCTTTTTGAAATATTTCGATTTTATTGCTGAGCACTTTTTCAATGACTTTTTCAGTATCTAGCTGGTCGTGGGTGATAGATGACTGATTCTTTAGGAATGAACTATAAATTCTTGTTTTAAAGTTCTCTGGCTGGACATTTGACTCTTTTTGATTATTAAATTTACGAAGGGCATCGGTCTTAATCTTTCTGTAAAGTGTACATGTTCTATTGAATGCGGAATGTTCATCACTGCAATTTGGACATACTAAATTATCGGCTTTACATTCGTCTTCATTATGATCAGTACCAGAACAATAGCAACAGACAAATGTCCCAGAGCACCATTTTTCGGTATGTCCAAATTTTTTACATTTCTTGCATTGACTTGCTATTCTAACGTAAGGTTCAGTTTGAAATGAGTGTGTACCTATCGCTATGCCGTTTACAAGAATACGCTCTTGATTTTCAGCTGAATCACAAGTTGCTTTTATGATCGATGTTTTGCTACTGGAGGTCCATTTGCTGTTCTGTTTACTCTCGATTCGTTCGATATGAGTTATTCCAAGATTTTGAAGAATGTTGAAGTATTTGTTTGCGACGTCGAAGTCCAAGTCACGGATTATTATCGCTGGTTTGAATTGGATTGAGTTAAGATTAATCTTTTTATTGTCTCCAAAGAAATCTTGGTTTTCGAGTATTGTATCGGCATCTGTGTACTTGGATAAATAAGAAGGTTTTGTTTTCTATCTAGTTTAGTTTTCTTGATGATGTCGTTTTTTCCGAAGCATTCCTTTATGTAGTTGTCTAGGTTGATTGGGTCTTTTAGGAATTCGATATTTACGTCGTATACAATAATTGGTTTAATTTCGTTTGATTGAGTTTTTGAGTTTTTATTACGTTTGGGTGCGATCGGAGATGTTGCGGGTCTTTTGTTGGTCTCTTTTATGATGTCACCATCTTCAACTTGCATATCTGCATCAGACATGTTCAGAAAAGTTGATTGGAACGAGAGGGTCTTAGGTTTCTTGAGCACGATTATTGACTTTCCAATGTTTGAAATTATAATAATTTATTTCAATTTTTTTTTTTACGAGCGGGGTGACGAGCTTATTAAGCAGACACGAGATACTGAACGATTTTTTTGAAAATAATTTTCATTGGACGAGAAACCAAGAAGATTTATTGGTTAAAACAATAATTTATGCATAAATTCATAAAACTATGTTAACAGACAGTGTTAAAAAAAGAAGGATTAAGAAACTAAAAAAATAATTCCTTAATTGAATTAAAGACGTTCGACGTTGAGTAAAGACGTTCGAATTATTTCTTTTATTCGTGTAAAAGATATTTTTATTAGTGACAAAAGTATGCACTCAAAATAAATTAGATTGTCACTAATAAATTTATTTTTACAACATACGAATATATTAATTAAACAGTAAAATAAAGAAGGAAGACTATCACCAAAAAAAAATATTTATTAAACATATCAATAAATTATTACACTATATTTTTTTTAATAGTTTTTTTTTAAACTCAATATACATAAATTTACCGCAAATAAGCCTAAAAGTTTAGCGCACCTTTACATTTTTTTAACGGGAAATATAAACTGTATTCGTAAGTAAAAAGGAGTTCGTTTATTCGATTATAACAATTGATCATTGAATTGAGTACTGCTAGACTTTGTTGAGAAAATAATGAATTGTCATTGTTGTTTTCAGGTACAACATTCTCTTTTTTATTAAGACATTTAATAGGATCTTAGGTGAGCGTTTATGTTCTTTATATAGGCGCATAATCTCATTCTTGTAAAACGAATGAATACCAAAGGCACTGTCCACTAATTCCGGGTTACTATCGAGATGAGTTACTTCCAAGATCGTATCAATGTAGTAAAATAAACTTTTTTCGATATTTGAACGGACATAATATTTCACTTCCAGCGTCGTGACAACGACTTGATGCGCATTTCTTGGTCTCAACTAACATAACGTGTTCGTCTAGATCATTTCGACACTTTCGACACTTTCGACACTTAGCTTCGTAACCCGAATGTGTTTGAATAAATTTGTATTTTTGGTCAGTATTATTGAAAAATGTTTCATATTCGATCGGGTTATTTGTGGAGAATATACACTCATAATCTGTACCAGAACCTTGGCTCGAAATTTCGTCTTCCATAGACATTACTTATGATAAATTTTTTATTGTTTTAAAATTGTTTTTACAATTTCTTGATGTTTCAAAACGACAAATAGTAGTTTTGAAAATATTTAATATGTTAGAAAAAAATATTCTTAGTGTCACTAGTACTTTCTTTGTGTCAAAAGTAATTTTAATTTGGATTAATTTTTTTTGTTTAATTATTTCTTTTATTCGTGTAAAAGATATTTTTATTAGTGACAAAAGTATGCACTCTTCGACGTTTGTTTGTTAAGAAAAAGATTGTTAAATGTGTGACATTCTTATATTGACAAACTTTTATTAAAATAAAAAAAAAACAATGAAATCAATCAAGAGGCAAAGTCATGAAAATTTTAGAAAAAGTTTTGATCCTTATCAGTAATTGAAGATTGATTAATAATGAATAGGATGATCTAACAGTTCTTATTTTTGTTAGACTTTCAAGTAAAAAGTTTCGGCAAAGCTAACTATTATGGACTGGGTCTTCAATAGAGACAGGGCCATGCCTTACTTGCCTTATATTGATAATTTAACGTTCCGTTACTCGCATATCAAAAGCTCTGCTTCCCGTATCTTAATTTATATTATACTATTATGGTGCATTTCTAATCAAGTTGTCTTTAAAATAAATCCTCTTCGCCTTAGATTTTTTGTTTAAAGATAACTATTATTGCCCGTATAAAGAAACTACACCTTCTTTTAAATGAAACCAACACCAGGATGGTTTTGGTCGGTCTGGGATGCTCCTTCTCAGATAAATCATGAGAAAAAAAAGTTGAAAAATTTTTTAAAATGTTTTATTTATTTTTAAAAAATTGAAATTGAATAATAAATATAGTGTTTAAAACTCTTTATTTTTTAAATTAAATCAAATATTCCTAAAAAAGGTCCTAAATTAATAAATAAATAAAAATTTATGTTTTTTTTTTCATTTTTTTTTGTTTAAAAAATAATTCAAGAAAAGATCGAGAAAATTCGCTCATTTAAAAATTATAAAAAAAGGTGATAAAATTAATTCCTAGTGATACAAAAATGAAAATGAATAAATGTTTATCTTGTTGTCTTTTTATCAATTTTGTTGTATAATACATTTTTTGGGATTTTTAGCTTAGCTTTTTTTTGGAAAAAAAATATACAAAAAAAAAATAATTTCTTAAAAACTTCGTTGCTTATTCAGATTGGTCAATAATAAACTAATGTAACTAGTGAGCAAGTCGTCCATTTTGTAACCCTTTTAGAAACAATCAAAATTAAAAATTGAAAACATAACTTTTTTGAAGATTAACTTACCAATGCTGTTTCACATAAAAGCTTACTACCTCGTACTAAATTACCAATGGTCATATGAAAATAAGTATTACCACTACTCCAATTTGATATTTTTGTAAATTGATGACATATCAAAATTTCTTTTGTTTGTGGATGAATTAAATTGACACCGTTTTTGTTAATAGCAATGAGTAAAATGTCCGGATAATTAGGTTCAGTTGTTTGTTTGACCTCGAAAAATGCTGAACCAAATGTTGGCCATTGGAATATAATTTCTAAAAATTTTATCTTGGCGTCGTCTTTGTTTCGTATAGTGTGTTTATGGTATGATGTTGTTATTGTCTTTTTCCATTCTTCGGCGGGTAACTGTTTCATTAAATCCATTGGAACTAAGTCTTTTAGGAGTTTTGGAATATTTTCGAGTTGTGACGCGTCGTCATTGTAACGTACTCGGTAAATGTAAGAAGCCAATTCGATTGCTTCGTCGACTTTACATTTGTGATAACCCCGAAGTAGTTTAGGCAACTCTTGATGATAATGGAATATGATATCAGCGTTTCGATCGCGTCCGGGGACAATATTAGTCCATAATTTACGCATAAAAAATACTTGATACGTAAATTTAGGGGTTGTACCGTCTTTTGTGGTCCTTGCTTTTTTGATCCAGTCTGTCAAGTGACGTACAAAATCAAAAAAGAAATCCGCTTCGGGTACACTTATAACTTTATCGGATATTTTAACGAATAAACTGAAACCTTCAGCTGATTTTAGGTTCAAACGATCTGCGATTGATTGACAAAAATCTTTTGCTCTTGTGCTCGAATCGACTTCGAACGCTTCGTCTGTGTCATCGGGAAAGTAGACTTTGTGAAAGATTTGGGTTGTCTTATGTTGAATTGCTTCGACTTCGACTTGATGTGGCGGGTATTTACGTTGACCATTTTTCATTGTTTTTTGTAATCGAATTGTACAATCAGGAGCGAATTGATTACGTCGAGTACGTAAGAATAAAGCAACTTCTTTTTGTAATGAAGCACTTGGCGCAAAACAACCAGTTGCCAACCACAATAACTCCCAACCACGTTCTTCACTTATTTTATTACGATTATCAGTTAATTGTTTTATCAATTGACAATAAATTTCGTCTTTTAAGATTTCATTTTTAAGCGGTGGTTCGAATATGTTGTCTGTTAACTCGTTTCCCATTCTCTTTCGTGTAGATGGATGGTCACCCATGTATTTTAAGATATTCAAGAAACATTCACATGCCTCTTCGGCTAATTCGGCTTTACCGACCATTTTTTTCAATAACGGCTGTTTTAGTGGTTCTTTTTGATAAGCCCATAAACGGTCTCCTCGTCTACTAAACGTGTTTGTCCAAGTCTTTTTCGGTTGTACACTTTAAATTAAAAAAAAAAGTTTAAGACTTTGAAAATGAAAAATTTCGAAAAAGCGAGACAAAAAACACTCAGAGGACAGTGGTTAGTTAGACACACGTTAAAAAAGTTTAATAATAATAACCTGTCAATATCCCTAAACATTCAAAAATTTAGACTTGGGAAAATTTTATTTTTCTTAGGATCAAAAATTACCGGAAATGGTCGTAAGAATATTGTTCCAAAGTATGTCCTTTATCACTTTCAGTTATTGTTTGTTGTATTTGATTGGCTGTTATGATTTCATTAGCTTTTTCTAATGATTGTAAGGCGAATAGTTGTAAGATTTCAGTGGGTGGTTTGTTCATTGTTGGTAGTAAATAGACACATTCGGCTGGAAAGTCACCTTTCTTACGTGAACGATCATTCTCTCCAAAACACCAACCAGTCGAATACGCTTCTGAACTTTCTTGTTGAAGTACAACCAAATCTCCTTTTTGTAATGTTAAATAATTTCCTGATTTATCCGGTGGGTTGTAGTCTTGTAACGCTATGACATAACGGGATTTACGTTTTAACCCTTCAAGGAACGAGACGACAAGTTCTCGGATATCGTCTGAGTTACTCGAAGTGAACGTGTAATCATCTCCTTTTATGGTGGAGAGGGTAAAATTTTGAGAGTGACTTTTACCGGCTTTGGTGGTCGAGACAGAAGTTATTTCTGGGAATGAAAATTCTAAGAGGACTTGTTCTTGATCATCAACTACATAGACCCCGGTCCAATTGACCGCTATGATGACGTCATTTTTCGGTAAAGTCGGACCACTGAATCGATAAGCCTCGTAAAATCTTGAGAATAACAACGGCCATTTGTACATGGCGTAATTAACAATATCTTCTTTGACTTTGATTGGCGGGACTCTTTCACGCGCGTAGTAACTCTTCTTGTGCGCATTGGCAACTGATTGGACCCATTTGTCAATTGTTTTAGTCGAACCGCTGTTTAAATAATAATCCGGGACACAATAACTTGGTAAAAGAGCTTGTAAACGTTCTAAATTCAACAACTCTCCGTAATCGATGTAATACTGTTGGGCAGCGATCATGGCTAAATCGTCCTCTTTATCGCATCGGTACTCTCCAAATTTTATGCCACGAACAACTTGTTGATAGATTAAATTAGTCGCTACAGGGTCTTCACTTGGATTATGCCATGGAGCAAATATTTCTTTACGAAAAAATAGTCTCCAAGGAGCGTTTCGTTCTTGAGCACCTTGTTCTTTAGCGTATTGTTCACATTGGCTGATGGCGTCCATCACGTGATCACCACCACTTCCAAGCGAAGATACCTTATCAAACAATGCAATGTATAATGAGAACCCGAACCGGTCTTTAAGACCAATTTTATCACTCAAAGCATCGCATAATTCTCTTGCAGTTGTCGCTGAATCAGCGTAAAGGGTCTTGGTATTACCATCCATAAAAGTTATCGGGAGCATAAGAGGCTTCTTTGATTTAGTCGCTTGGAGTTCGAGCCAAGATGGCGGTTGACTACGTGGACCGTTTATGAACGTTCTTTGTAATCTTTCATCACAGTACGGTGCGTATCCAGGCGGACCTTTTTGGATGAAATTACGTAAATATTTAACAAATTTGTCCGAAGGTGCGAAACAACCGACACATAAGGACAATAAAATCCAACCACGTGCATGACTGTTTTTGTTCGAATTCGAGTTAAGTTGTTTACAAATTTGACAATAGATTTCATCGCGTAGCTCCGGTCGGAGTATACCAATACCGACTATGAAATGTAATTTTTCTAAATTAGTTGTTGGTCGTTCGTCTAGAAACGGATTTCCACCGCTTGTTTTGTACTCAATATGACCATCACGAAGTTTACTAGCAACTTCTTCGGTCAATTTTGAACGTTTTTTAAGTGTCAAGCTGACAAGTTTTTTTTTAACACTTTTACTTTTGAGTTTAGCCGGTTGATTTGGTAAATTTTCGATTTCTTCACTCATACGTTGAGCCTCTTCTAGGTCTTTTTTGTTAAACTTTCGACCTAGAGTCGAATAAATTTTTGACATTACCGAAGTATTGTCCCGACTATTTCGGCCCTCAGAAGAATTCGAGATTTTAAAATCGGGTAAATCGCCCATAAATCTTAAAATTGTGATCCAAACAGCTAGAGCAGCTAGTTGATCACCTTCTGACTTGAGTGGTAATATGGACTGTTTCAATGGTTTTTTAGTGTACTCTGGAGTCGCGTTTCCTTGAAAATACGTAGCTGCAAATTTACTAAAAACATACTCGTCTAAATTCTCATCAGTCTTAGGTCTTGGAATACTATCGACAATCAACTCGCCTTGAAGACCCAACGCGTTTTGATGCGGCAGAATCGTCGAAAACATCTCATCGACCAAATTTGTGTCATCTTTAGTATAATCGTTTTGATGTTTAGCGTTCATGATCAAGTCTCGTTTCTTCTTGATGTCATCACGTTCTCGTCTTTCTGCTTCACGTCTCTCAACTTCCAATTGTTGGATCCTTTCGTTATAAGACCGTTCCGCTTCTTGTTTAGCTCGTTTAGCACCGACTTGAAGCTCCAATCTCTTTTGTTCCTCGAGTTTAAACCGTTCAACTTCCATTCTCTTTTCACTATCAATTTTCATACGTTTGTAACTCTTTTGGGCTATAAACTTTCTAACACTAGCCTGAATGATAAGAATAGCATTTAATTTTTTTTGAAAATTTTGTCTCGCTAAATAGCCTCGACAATAACGTTGTAAATTAGTGATTTTATTTCTTAGGATATTGTAACGATGGGTCAAAAGTCGAGCTTGGTACATGGCTTGTAGTCTCATGAAACCCATTTTCATAATTTTGAATTTCTTTCGTTGTACATACCCACGCCAATTGGCTTGAATTATTAAACTACTTTGACGGTAACGATTGAATTTACGACGTTGAGCCCAACCACGAATACATTTTTGTAATATTAAAATCTTACGAGCTAAAACTTGTTCTCTCAATTGTTCCAAATAAACATCTTGAGCGTCTTTGAGAAAAACTTTAGTCTTACCCAATTGATAATCCGTGTTAGCCAAGACTGTTTTACATATCTTTGATGATGCTTCACGACAGTCTTCTTTGTGTGACGGTTTAACTCCATCGATTAGAAACCTATAACGGTCTACAAAATCAGCATAAGAGTGTCTTATTGGATAACCGGCACGACGAATACGAATAGTCTCCATCATACCTGAATACCTCAATTGTCTTACAACCAATTGACGATCGAACATCAAAGATTTTTTGAACTCATTTGGTTTAATACAACGAACAAAAAAAGGCGAACACGAGTTCAAAGTAGCCATCAACGAGTCTAACGACTTTTTAAACTGAGCTCCCAATGTTGGCGTACGTTTACGTGTCTCCGACCCAATTTGCATATCACTAGTAAACAAATTTGTCAAAAATTTATTATCTGATGTTTGTATCAACTGCATAAGATCACCACTAAAAGTATCCCGATTTTTTTCCAAAAATCCATTCACATTGTATTCAACATTCCCCGCAAAATGGGTCAATCCAAAAGCCCGAATTGCCGATGATTTTGGTTTAATATAATTTTTATGATTCGAATGAAATTTATGTAATTTTTCCAAACATGAAAGGTCAGTACCCTTCGGAAACTTACTCTCCTCGTCAATCAAAGCAATTATGTTCATCGGTTTTACAGCAATCATGTCCAATATTTCTTGATTATCAATAAACTCGATATTCTTCCAATTTATGTTCTCGTTATTGTACTCTTCTTGTTCAAGTTTGAAAATATGTTGGACAAAAAATTGTTGTAAATTTTCATTAGCGTAATTAATACACAACTGTTCGAATGAGTTATTCTCAAAATTTTCAAAACCGAAAATATCAAGAACGCCTATTGACTTCCTAAAACCGCCTGGGTCTTTAGGTCTGTATATAGCTGCGTTTATTTTGTCTACAATCCAAATAAACAAACGACCGTATATGCCTTTGACAAAAGCATCACGTACATCGATTGACTGATGTTGAGCCAAAGTCGATGTAACTGTTTCACCAGACGTGAATATTGTTTTTGTAGTTAAAGCGATTATTAAATCACGTGGTGAAAATTGAAGTAAATTAGCAACGATATCAACTACTTTTTTGTTTGTAATTTCAGTTGCGTCTAGATTATTAATAGCTGTTGCTTTGTATTTTATGTTTCCGATGTGTAAAATTGCGGCTAAGAGTTTCATTATATTCCAAATTTCATCGTCTGTAAAAGTTAAAACTTTACATGCGGAACGTATATTGGCAAATTCAGCTGTGTCATTTCGACCTTCACATTGAGCCGAGTCTCCACGTCGTAAATACTCGTAATCACTTGGTTGGGTGAGTCCAAGAGAATTTTTTTCCTCACCAGACAAACCGAGAAGCATACAATAGAAAATGTGATAGTTACGCTCTTCTTTTGCTTGGGAAACAAGCCGAGATTTTTCAAGTAAATACTGCTCAATTTTAGCACCTTCGATAGCACCTTTTTTGTCAAAATGAATGTCAATATATTTTCCAAATCGACTCGAGTTGTCATTACGTATGGTCTTAGCGTTACCAAAAGCCTCCAAAATAGGATTAGCTTCTAATATTTGTTGTTCAATCCAATTATGTTGACCACTAATCGCAGCCAAAAATTGTAATATCAATTTAGTACTTTCAGTTTTACCAGCTCCTGATTCACCACTTATAATAACACATTGATCATGTTTATAACGTAACATATTATGATATGCGTTATCACCAATGGCGAATATATGCGGTGGTAATTCACCGATTTTTTTATCACGATATTTTTGAATTTGTTCCGATGTGTAAATTGATAATATTTGATAAGGGTTAACGGCTATCAAAATAGTTCCAGTGTAAGTCTACAACAAAAGTCTCATAAAAAAAATTCAAAAAAAAAATTTTTTTTCGAGGTTAAATTACGTATATAAGATTCTCTTTGTATCTCATTAAAAGATTTCTAAGTATGCCGGCTTCATGTAAATCTCCTAATGCAATCATGTCTTCAACACCTTGTACTGATGTAATGTGCATTGGTTTGAGACGTATTGACGGTGGTAGATTGTGTTCTTTCCCTTCATCGTCTAATACTTGTACGAGTGATGCATTTGAGTTGTGGACTAGGGCACCAATTGGCACGTCAAATTCTCCTTTCTCTTTCGGCTCAAGCCAAACATAATCACCCTGTTTTTAACAAAAAATGAGTTTAATAAGGTTCAAAAAGAGAAAAATCGTTGCAATCACTTTTTTAGATCGGACAAAATTTTTAAAATTTCCACTCGGACTGGGTATTTTATTAAACAATGGTATCAACTTATTGACACTATTTGTCAATGAGTCAGATTGTGTAATTATTTTCGACTGACGTTTTATTATAATAGAGACTTTTTGTTGCTCACTAGTTTTGTCCAAAATATTAACCATTTTTTGAAATAATAATTTTCATTTACGAAAACAAAAAAGAATAGAAATCAATAATCGATAAAATCTATGAAACAAAAATCATCGCCCATATAAGTAAATAATCATAGGTGTAATGGATTAAAATGTAAACATGGGTGTTGTACTTTAAAAAGAGATAGGGGGGTTTCCGTGATCAAATATTTGGACAAGTCAAACACACAGAATGGGTTTACGGTTATAATCGGATGTTTAAACAATAAATTCAACAAAAAATAGAACACAATTAAAACAAAACAAAACAAAAAATAATTTATATTTTTGTTTGATAGATGATGGATATGTTTGCTCTTATTTTATGACCAAAAAAAAAAAAAAATTTCTAATTAAAGATACGCCAAAACAAAAAAAATAAAAAAGAATGTACAAAACTAATAAATCATTTTGTGTGTAGACATCTCTTGAATATACACCTGAATGAATTAATGTACTCTCATTTGTAAAATGAAAAAAAATTATTGATTTTTAATTTAAATTTCAAATTAGTAGATTAAAGTTTTTTTTTTTTTGATAGATTCGCGATAATTTGAGACCACTTAAAATAAGGTCATTATTAACTAGATATTTTGAAAAAAAAAGAATTTAATTGTAAAATTTTGTCTACCCTAAGACAACAATAATAACTGTACTTAATTAAAAAAAAAAAACTTGAGTAATTAATCTCACAAATACTCTTGGTCAATCCTATGTTTTCTATCCCGTATCCTCAATCCCTTCTTTTTTTTTGAAATAAAACAAAAATGAGAATTAGTCGAAATAGGACACAAAATTGTTTAGTTTGTGAACGCAAATATTTATTGATGATCGATAATAGAAGAAATTCACAATAGGATCAAAACTCAGTTAATAAAAGATTTTTCTTTTTTTAAATATTGATTTTTAGGGTCAGACTAAATTAAAAAATTTTATGTGGACATCAACTAAAAATTTAGTACTAATTGCAAGAAAAAAAGTAATTGAGTAATCTTATGTTTGACCTAGATTGGTTGATTCTCACGCTCTAAAAAATTTCTGGAAAATTAAATTAGTGACATAACTTGAACACGTTGAATTGAAGGCTGAATTTTGGTCCGAAACGACTTTTAAATAGAGCGTGGTCAAATGCATCGTTTTGATTTGAAATTTCCTAACAAAGAGGCGATTATGCGGGCCCACTAAGCAAGAGTTTAATTCTGCAGTTAGGTGACTCAAAAAAAAAATTCGACAGAGCATCGTTATAGCTTCATGTTCAAGGAAAAATGAAACCACTGAAGGAAAACTAATCAGAGTTTGAGATCTGGATTAACCCAGTTTGTTTTATTTTATTATAAAACCACTCTAACTAAAACTCAAGTAACAAAACAGTGGTTTCAATTAAAATTGACTCGGAAGATCAGACGCTTTTAAATTATAAATTGTGACCCTATCCTCCCGCTTTTTGCAGCCTAATGTCAAGGTGCTCTGTTATAACCTTTTTGTAAACATGGTTTTAAAAAGCTATAATTGATGTAAAGATATGTTCTGAAAGCTAAATTACCATTGATACTGGGACCGTTGTCGATGGGGAAAAAAATTCCCTAAAGAAATACACGGGGGAAAACGGTAAAAATAAGGGAATTGATCAGTCAAATCGCATCTCCTTCTATGGGAGTCGAAATACACAATTTTTTTTTGCATCTGTTTCAACAAGAGGCGATTATTGACGAATCTGAGGAATTCCTTTTTTTATTTTATTTTTGTATACTAGTGAACGAAAAAAGTCATAAAAATGAAAAACAAAACAGAAGTGATATTTACCACTGCAAAAACCCAGAGGGTCAAAATTTTCGATTTTTTACCCCATGAAAAAATTGATTTTTCGAGGTCGTAGATTAACGCTGTAAAGTCAAAAATTACGAATTCAGATAGTGTGGACGTTTTTCTACGACCGAGCCTTAATAGTCCTAATAGACAGACAGATAACAGCTTTACTTCTAAACGAGTTATATTCCGTAATTGGTTCTTTGTAACCTTCGGGCTACAGTGAAATTGGACTAAAAAACAGCAAATTTTTTTCAAAACCTTCCTTAATATGATTTGAAAGGCTTTGTTCAGTAAAATATTGAACTTCTTAGGCCTTAGTTTGATTAATTAATTGCAAACAATAATTGGGTTTATAATGATGACAAAATTTAACAAAGTTTAAATGTTCTCGAAAAACGACTTCAAGGAAAAATTTTGGTTAATGAGTCAACTAATATCATTTATTTCATTAAAAAAGTATTAACCTCACCTTGACACAAATCGTCCTCGAATCACAAGGACAATTAAAGTAAATTTGGATTGTTCGATCTATTCAAGACAACTGCAACATTGGTCAATACAAAATAAAAAGCAGTTACTTACCTTTCCGATGATACTCATTGCAAACGATTGTTAACGACGACAAATGATCAATAATAATAATTTAACATTTAAAAATCTATTTTTTTTTTTATTTTAATGACGACTAAGAAACGAATTCCAAACAACAATAAAAAAAAATCTAAAATATAAAGGTATATAAAGGTAATTATGAATTTTACAAATTTTTTTGATTTTATAGTTTTTAGTTCTTTGTTTAAAAACGTGAGTGGATCAATTCGAATAAATTAATTTTTTTATTAATCAAAAAAAAAATTTTAATAATTAATAACTGTTTTTTTTTATTCGAATATTAACCTTAAATCTATGTCAAACTTACGATTCTAGACCTAGATATGTGTCCGTTTATAATTATCCCAAAAAAATAATAATTTTTTGATTTTTTAATTAACTCGACCCAAACAAAATTTCTTCAAAAAAAAATAAATTTTTTTTTTTTTTTTGAAAATTTCTCTTTGATATTTGAAATACATTCACTTTTGAGAATAATAAGAACAACTAAAATAAAAAACAAAATCGTTAGAAAACAACAAACAAGATATTTCTTTTGAACAACAATGCATGCAATAAAGAGAAAAAAAAATTTATTTTTTTTTTAAAATTTAAATATTCCACTTTTTTTTTTTCTGTTTTCATAACAGTATGTTACCTAATACCTGAACACTCACACACAAAAAAAATCTTTTCTAAGAAGGAGAAACAAAATCTTGAAATTATTTTTGAAAGCAATTGAAATTACAACCAACTAAAAACTTGATTCATTTTAAGAAACCTTGAAAATTATCCATCGGCACTTTACTGGTCACCGTTTTTATTTTTATACAAACTAATATAAAGAGTAGAACAAATATTACTCATTTGGGTTAAACTAACAAATTATGTAATATTAATTGCGGAAACCAAACAAAGTTAAATTGTGACGATTGAGTTAACACCTTGATTTGATGGATTTAATAAATCGAATAAAAACATAAACAGTTAAACCCCCTTTTCCGGAAAATATTAATAAGACCTGATATAACACTTGAGATTGTAAAATATTTTTGAAAATTTAAGTATTCTACAGCTTACGTCTATGTGCGAGTCGATCATTATGATAATTTTTAAGATTTCTTTAAGCAAAAACAAACTAAATCAGAAAAAAAATGTTTGGGAGAAGGTAAAAACTTCTAGGGTACAGACCAGTGGCGTAGCTAGACAATTTCAGATGGGGCTCAATCAAGAGGGTCTAAAAATAGATCGACTCCAAAATCTCGGAACCCTAAACTATTATCGTAATAAAACAGCCAATGACACTCCGATTAAATAACTTTCAAGACAATTAAAAGTTTTTTTTTAATTGTCTTGAAAGTTGCCATCAGGGCCGGCGCCAGACCAAGACTGAGATTTTAGGGGCTGCTAAAATCCGAGTCTGATCTAAATGAAAAATTATTTGACCGTTTTTAGAGTTTTCATACAACGAAACTACGAATTTTTGCCAAAAATTTAAATTTCCCTCATCTTATTGATTTTTTTACCCTTTTCGGCTTTTATTGTACAAAAATTTAAGTAAAAATAAAAAAAGTAAAACCAACAAATTGTTCAGAATTTAATCTTGTTTTAGAATTGGTATAAATCATAGGCGTTATGTGAACAATGTAGAAGTTATATCGAAAAAAGTTAAAAAAGGGTGAAAAATATTCTTTTTCCCTGACTTTGAGCCCTTCGAAAATACGTTTACCCTGTAGAAAATTTTATACTCTTACTGAATATGTATAAATAATATGAGGTTAGTGCGTTTTTAAAAAAGTTATAGGTTAAAAAGTAAAGTATGGTCTTTCATTTGTGTATATTACGAATTTGAGGTCGAAAATTACTTTATTGGATTGTGTGATTAGATATTTTTCTAATGGCATGCGAAAATTTCATTAAATCGTTCAATTTATCATGCTAAAATAGACTCAAAGTGAAATTTTTCAGAATCTGGCATTTAGAGATGGGGGGGGGGGCTGAGCCCCCCCAAATTTTCATCAGGGGGGGCTCAAGCCCTGGTTTGCCGTATGGACGCTACGCCACTGGTACAGACAATTAAATATCATAAATTTTCAATGTAACCTAGACTCTCTTTGTTCTGAAACTGGGATCTTGTAAAATAAAATATTGATGATGCAATTGTGTAATTTTAATGAAAAATCCTGTTTTTACAGCGAGATTTCACACTGTATACGTTCATGCTGATTTGATCGTTGTAAAGCTGATTAAGTTGCAGCTAACCCTTTATTCTCAACTCCTTAAGGAGCGATCCTATGAATAAATTTAGGGTACCACTTTAAGAGACTAAGAGATATACAATATTCTAGGGTGATAAGTTATAATTAAAACTCTTATGTAATTTCATAACTTTAATTCATATTTTATATTAGATCAAACAAAATTGAATGCTCAAGATGAATGGTCTAAATTTTTTGATTCTAAATATTTTTAAAATTATGAAAACTTTTGATGAAAATTTTGAAATTTTGAAACTCATTATTGGAAAATAGGCCTCACAGCAGCTACCCACGAGATGTGTCAAGTAGAAGGTGAGAATGTCCTTAAAGTAAGAAAGGCACAAGCTTGGTTCAATTAGTTTAACAGTTGTGATACTAGCCTTCGAAGGAAAAAGAGGTCTAAAGTTGGAACATAACGCCCTGCGTACGGCCGTAGAGAGCAACCCCCGGGTTAGTACTCGCGAATTATCAAGTGACCTCTAGCACTTCACAGTCGACCATAATTCGACACCTAAAGTTGATCCATAAAGTTAATAGACGCTGCCGAGTTTTTCTACACGATTTGACACCACCTATTCAATGTCGTATCGAAATCTGTAGAAAACTATTCAAAAATCCTCTTGATGAACGATTTTCCAGAAGAGAAATTACTTGCGATGAGAAATGGATCTATTTTCGAAATAATGATGACAGAAACCAGTGGTTGGACCCATCTCAACCAGCCCTATCAGTCGTTAAAAGAGAACGATTCGAAAAAAAGGTAATAACGTGCGTTTAGTGGAATTACCAAGACGTAATACAGTGTGAACTCGTTCCTGATTGACGTAAGTTAAATATTGACCTTTATTGTGAACAATTAGAACGAATGTAAGCTTCATTTCATGCAAAATACCCTTCTTTGATCAACAGAAAGCTTGGTTTCTTTCTTCAAGATTACCGCATACTGCTCTAAAAAACATACAAAAATTGAATTGGCCTTTCCCCTTCTAATTATCATCTTTTCCGCTCTATGGCTGATTTCCTTAGAGGGCGAGATTCTACTAATCAAGACCAAGTTGAACCTGGGTGCCTTGAGTTTTTTAGCTCAAAAAGCCAGGAATGGTACAAGAGAGGTATCGAATTGCTCACTGATAGATAGCTTAAGACCATAGAGCAAATGGTGTATATTTTGAAGATTCACTAGGTTCACTATGGAGCCACAGTTTTTTTATGTAATTATTACGGGAAAAAGTTGTAATTGACGCTGAAAATTTGATGTTTCACTGAAATGATAAACAGTCTAATTAAAGTTAAAAGCATTTAATTCATCCTCTCTGAGGACTTACTTAGAGATGATTCATTAAAAAGTAAACTTTATTTAAAAGACATTATTTGACGATTAGTGTACTAATGTTATCTTAAAGAGTTTTTTGAAATCTAATTTAAACTAAAAAAGATAATGTCAGAAAAAAGAACAATTTCATATGAGAAAAAAAAAAAAAACTTCTGTCGCGTCGAAATTAAACGAAGTTAAATCATACAACAAGAAAAAGTAAGAGAATGAAAAGAATTAAATTAAATAGCAACAAAAAGCATATATTAGTCATCAATGATTTTATTCAAAATACAAAGCTATCATGAACCTTAAATATTTTTAAAAAAATTTATCATTGAATTAAATAAAAAAAGTTTTCTCGTTAACAATATTTGTGTTTAATTTTAAGGTGATTATATTTTGTTCTAACAAATATTTAAGATTTAGCATCAACAAGAATATTGCAACTCGAAATTATACCCCCCTCCTCCTCTTTTAAATTGTTATTCTGAAGCGTTGAGTTTAAATTCAAGCATATCCTGAATAATCCTTTATTTTACGTAACTAAAACGGGATATAACCACGACCTACTTTTTAGAGTAACACAAAAAAAATAATTTTTCTAAATATTTGTTTTCTAGTTGTCAAACTTAAACAAGATTAGATAAAATAGATTTATTGACGACAAACACCCCTGTTAAAAAATAAAACACTGTGCCAATCAAACACAAAATAAAACCACTTCTTCTGAAGAAACGCTTTTTTTTTTTTGGAGTATTTTAAAAATAAAAATTTCTTATTTTTTTCGATTCTACCTGACAAATTATTTTTTAGTTTCAACACTAAATAATACATAAACTTCTTTTAGATCCGAAATTTTTTGTTTTCTATTTTTTTAATACTTGAAACAAACTAAAAGGAGTTTATCTTGAGTATTTACTACAAGAGGGTATTCTTTTTTGTTGTTGTGTGTGTGTGTGTTGCGTCTCGTAAATCGTACGCTACTTTTGTTGTTTAATCTTATTTCTCAATGAGTTGAGACGCAAATATATGCGTCTTTAAGTTTTCATTTTCGTTTTTGCTTAAATCCTATTATAAGCCTGAAGGTATTTTTTAAAGTCTTTTTTTTTATAATCAAAAGTACGTGCTTATTGCAACATAATTTTAATCATTTATTCATAAAATTAATGTTCTGTTAGTCCAACTCTAACTTTCCTTTTTGAAAATTGTCTATATTTGTCGTTTGGTTTAAGTATTCCGATTAAAAAATAAATCCGACTGACCTCTTGTGTTATTTAATCAGGTTTTAAAATTCCAGTAGCAACTGAAAATCGATTTCAAATTCACTATTCACTTTTATTGGTTATTCCTAAACTGCGGAAGCGGTATGAGGAGCGAAAAGTGATCCTAAAATGCTAAAAATCAAAATTCAAATTTGCAACATAAAGTGCAGAATCGGAATAATGAAAATACTAAAATGCGGAAGGTGCTTGTCTTGGTATTGGCTTAGCTGCAATGGGAATAACGACTCTGTTACTTTCGAACCGTCGATTAAACATAATTAAAATTGAAGTAATGCTCTAATCTTATCTAGAATGGACCTAAAATATTTTTACAAGCGCTTGGTGTCATTTAGAGATATACATTTTGTAACAAATATTATATGCCCATATGGTATTTTCTAAGAGTGCAAATTTTCTGCTTCCGCATGTTAGAATCCTTGATTTTGAGACTGATTTCCGTTCCGTATTCCGCGGTTTAGAGATAACCACTTTTATTAGTTCAAAAAAATTTAAAATTATTTTCATTATTCGATTATTTTTCTTGAGCCAGACATATGTACCCTTTAATTTTAAGGTATTGGGTGGGTGTAGGTTACCCGAAGAATTACGGTTTTGGGTTCGGGTAGGGTATGGGTTACCCATAAACTTTGGGTATTTTGTAGGTTTTTAACTTTTTTTTTTCGAGAAAAATTGGGTTTTCTAACCCAGACCCATACCAAAATTTCATAGGAACCCATATCCTACCCGAAACCGGAATTCTTCGGCTAACCTATACCCACCCAATACCTTAAAATTAATGGGTACTTATGTCTGTCTTGAACTAAGCTTAATTTTTATAACAATCTAGCACAGATAGTTATTGTGCTCTACAAATAATATTGATCTTAGCCGACATTTTTGCAGGTAAAAAAGTATGATCTTTTTTGGCACTCAGCTCACTAAAAATTGGTATGACCATCAATGCATCAGTTTGTTCATAAGTCGACTACCAACACTACGGAATGTCCTCTTGACCAACAGAAAGATCTAGGCTGTATTTATTCGCGGACTCGCTTGTTGGAACATTTAAACAATAAGATTCAACTCCTTCAAAGCCCCTACAAGAGAGAAGATAAATTTCTTAAACTCAACCGATTAAAATGTAGAATGCAAATTTTCTTGTAATAATTAGAAACGAAAAAGCAAGCGTTTTAGGGTTAGGTTAGAATTCAAGCTTATAAAACAAGATTAGACTTAAAATAAATAGATGAAAACTTTTTTTAACCCAATTCGAGGATTTTAGAGTGTGAAAAAATAAAAAGTAAACTTATAAAGTTTCTTTGATAGCTCTTCATTAAAAATACTTATTCTAAATGGCCCTGGTCACGGAGCTTATTCAATTTCTTTAACTATTTTAAAAAAATTTTCATCTAATGGTTTTTATAGGGCCAAAAATATAACAATACAATTTTACTCGTTTAAATGAATTCAAATAATCGATGATCATTTTAAACTAGATATCTAATCTCAAATGGACTTAGTCGTCGTTAATTTACTCGAGTCTACGTGTAATTTTTGAGTACAAATATCATTTTTAATGAAATAAAAGACTTGATAAAACTTGAATGGACGTGAATTTTTTTTGTTTTAACTTAATACAAGAATCGTTTTAAAATAAAAAAAAAAGGGGTTTCAAAGAAGAGAGACTTTCTAATTTAATTTAAAAAATATTTATTTGACAAGCATATAAATAAATCAAATTTGAACAAAATTGTCGATTCGAATCCACACAAAAAAATAACTGAAAGGAATTTAAGACGTTGTAGTAGTAGTTTTACAACAAAAAAAAAAAAAGAGAAATATTTTGTTGTTGTTTTTCTTTAAATATAACACAAAAAAGTATAATGCTAAAATATAAAATGAAAAGAGAAAACATAATTTGCGCTTTTTGGAACTTTTTGTTATTTTTATTGACAAAAAAAATATTCGAAATTTTTTCCAAAAAAAAAGAATTAAATAAATTTAAAAGAAAAAAAAAGATTAGTCATTTTTAAATTATAAGAAAATTTAATCTTCAATCCATTCGAATGGCTCTGGTGGTTCTGGTTCGGATTGTTCTTCTTCTTTAACTGGTCCACCTGCTTTAACTAATTCGACTAAAACTTCTGGTTGATCTGTTTGAGTATCACGTAACATTATAAAACCTCCGTTCGATACATCTTTCAATGGTTGATAACGTGTGTTCTTTAATGATATGACTTTTAATTGTGGTTTTATGACACGTGCTGGATTTTGGAGCATTTCAAAATCGGGTTCTTTCTCTTTTTTTTCGACTTCTTCAACTTTGGTTTTTTCGTCGACGTCCATTTTTTCTTCGCCGCCTGGTTTATCTGATTTTTTGTCCAAGTCTCTTCGATTTTTTCTGCTCGTCGTTGACAAGACTGCTTTTTCGACTTTTTCTTTCTTGTCTGCTTTTTTCTCTTCCATTGGCGGTGGGTAGCCGAATACAGACGGAGCTGCGTTTGACAAAAACTCAACCTTTGGCATTTTAAGGTCTTGATTCAAAGTGATTAGAGATGTTGGTTGGAAAGCCAATGACAAGAAATGAGACAACGGGAACCAATACCAGAATTGTGTAAACACTAGCAGGCCTACAACAGCGCTCATATCGGTCTGACCATTTCTTGTTTGTAACGAAACAGACATGTTACGACCACCGGCATCTAGAATACCTTGAGCTAAAATAGCACCAAATTTAGCAATTACATCATCGTGTTTATCAGTGACTATTTTAAGTAATGTCTCTCTTAGCATTTTGACTTTAGGACAAGTTGATTCTGTGTGTTGAATACAAACTAAACTCATTGCAATCAAAACACCTTGACGGACGTAATTAACAGCATCGTTTAACATTGGTTCCAAAACAGCTAATGCTTCTTTATTACCAGTACCTGCACATGCAATACCCAAAGCCATTGCTGCACCGTATCGTACATGTGGGTTATAACTTTCGGCTAGTAATGAGACTATTCCTGGACATTGTTCTGGGGTTCTGAATAACAAGAAGCCTAAAGCTTCGACAGCTGCTCGTCTAACATCATCGTTAACATCGCTTACAGCAACGTGTAAAAGACGACGAATTGCTTCACTGTTACCACTACCACAATAAGCCATGGCAATAGTGTACATACCCGAACGTCTCAATATAGGGTCTTTATCATGGATTAATGTTTCAATCAAAGTCTTGGCTTCTTCTAATCTTCCATACATACATAACGAAATACCAATGGCAAGACCACGTAAAATTTTTTCATGTTGAGTCTCTTGAGCATAGACTAACATGTCTTGAATAGCTGATGATGAGTTTGAACCCAACATGACTAAGCCAATAGCAATACCAGCGGCTTCTCCAATAATAGCATCGTCTTTATACAAATTACTTTTCAATTCATCATAAATATCTTGACGTGATGTTCCCATAGCAGCTAGACCAATGCCAAGACAAGCACCATGTTTTACCGGTTCAGTAGTAGCAGCTTTCAATTGTGTAAACAAATATTCTGTTATTGAATCACCGTGATTGGCATGGATTAAACCTAGAGCGTATAAACCACCACCATCTGAATATGGAAAACTGTTACCAGTGTCTTTTGGTAAATACGATGACATTAAATTTAAAGCCTCTTTTTCATGACCTTTGTGTATGACACCTAAACTTGAAGTAGCTGTGAATTTAGCCCAGTTAGTAGCTCTTGCCAACCATTCCAAATTGTCTCTTAAAAATTGATCACTTGTTGTTCCACAGTGCATGAACGAATTACAGATAACAGTTGCAGTGTGGCAGATTGAGTTACGCACAGCATCCTAAAAAGTCAAGAAATATAAAAATTCTAAGATGATGTCTAAAGTCTTGAAGGGGATACCTTAATGGTCTTGAGGACAAGTAAATCCGAGTGATTGTTCTTGATCAAAAATTGCATGTTTGTGTTAATTGTGATTTCACCGTTTAAGATGGTCAATAGTTTGTCAATATGGACTTTAAGCTCTTCGTTTACTTTGCTTACTTGTTCTTCTTGTTTGACTTCAGCGCCTTCTCCAATGTCCATTGGTTGTGCTGTAGTTACCAATGCTTTAAGTAAATTTCTAACTTTAAGCAAAAATTGTTGTGTCGCATTTTCATAAAGATCAAGACCAATTTGAAACGCCATTAAAACATTATTCGATCGTATTAAATTCTCTAAGATACTTGCAACTTGTTCAGGCTCATCCAAATAGATAAGACATTGAACAACGTTTACATAATCCGGATTGGATAAATTCGAGTAAATCCTAACTAATAAATTTAAAATAGCGTTACGAAATTTACGATTTTGGATCAATGAAAGAGTTATTTTAAATGCGTATGAAATAGTCTCAGATACATTTGTTGCAGTTAGAATTGATTTTTCTAAAACATCTAAACGTCTTGTTTCAATTGCTAAACCAATTGCTTGTTTAAATTTTTTGTCATCCAAACAACGTTGAAACATACGATTTACAATGTCTTCTAGACGTGGATCAATTGATTTCAATTCAGACGAGTCTTTAGCTTGAAAATTTTCAACTTTTAATTTTGTGTAATGATCTATACATTTTGAAATAATTGTCTCAACGTATTCGCTTGTCTCATCGACATTGAAAAGTTTATCAGCACCAAGGGCGTATTGAAGAGCATTTTCAAACGAGCCCAAGTGATAGTAAACTTTTGAAGCAACTAGTGCCGCCAATTGACGATCTTTAAACTGCTCATTTTCATATAACATTTCTCTTAAATTGTAAACATTATTTATGTTGTCCGCAGGAGGAGTTTAAATTAAACTTACATTATGGTGATTGAGTCAGCTATCTCAGCCCAGAACATGTCAACTAGACTGTTCAATTGCTTTAAAGCATAAACAACTAATCTGTCATCTGTTTCTTCGAGTAAACCAATTATACCAGCTTAAAGTAAAAATTTAAGAGAATTTTTTCATTGTTGTTGTTAAGGATTCGAATACTTACCAGCTGATGTTATATTTACAACCATTTTATTAAAAGAGTTAATTTATCTAAAGATTATTTGAATTAAAAGTTTTAAAAAAGGGGTTATTAAAGGTCTTTTACGTAATGATTTAAGAAAGCGGATTTTGAAATTCGAAAGAAAAAAAAGTTGTTCTCTTTTTTTATTCAACAATGAGAAATTTAGAAATGATTTCAATTGTACCTTGTCATTAGATTTGCATGTTGTTTAGATATAAATGTTTTGCAAGAAAATACTTAAAGACTAAGAATTTGCTTGCTTTTTTTTTTGTTACTGTGCATGAATGTTTTATTGCTATAGCTTAGAAAAAGACAAAATTATTTGAAAATTTTCAATTTTTTTTGTTGTTGTTGTTTTTGAGCGTGTTATTAGACAAGAGATTTGAAACGAATACATTTAAATGTTGGATTCCAAAAAAAAAATCTTGAAATAACATTTATACAACTTGAATTTGTCTCGAAACTCTGATTTGTAACTAAAAATCTTCAAACTTCTTCTAATGACAGTTATCTTTAAGATAAATAAAATCTTCTTGACCAGACCTAAATTGTTACCAAAATAACAATGTAAATCTTGAGAACATTAAAAAAAATCATTTACAGTACTTTTATGAAATAAGTTGACGGCTTGCCTAAGCAATCGGCAGTCTGCTCTAAAACTTTGCTCTTTTTTGTACAAATACAAATTAATTTAAAAGTTTGAAGTACCTTGTCTAACTTAATTTTATTGACCTTATGAGTCGGCCTAAGGTTTGGTACGGTGGACAGTACGACTTTTTTTCATTAGCCGTACTGTATATTCATATAAAAAATAGCCTTAAAAGTAATCAAAAGTCGATTTCAGATTAAGTCTTCCAGGACAAGATTGACTCCCACCAGCATCGTGTAAAAAAGCTATTTTTTTTGCTACTCAACTCCTAAGTGTAAGTTTTACATGAAATGGTGAACTCGAGAGTCAATCATGTTCTGAGTGATTCAGGTCAAGATCTTGGAGTCCTGGTTTCTAATGATATGAAATGGAATAAACAATCGCGGCTGCAAAGGCAAATAGAGTGCTGGGTCAAATAAAAAAACTATTTAAGATATTTGGGTCAAGAGACACCAAAGCCTTTTTACATAGCCCTAGCGAGGCCACATTTTGAATATGCGGTAAAGTAATAAAAATTTTAGAGAAAATACAAAGAAGGGCAACCAAGTTAGTCAAGTTGATAAAGAGTAAACAGTACGAGCTACGTCTTTACTAACTCAATTTGATTACCCTTTAAGGCAGACGTCTAAGAGATTATACTAATGTTCAAAATAGTTAATGGTCTTGAAGAAATAAATTTAATAAATGGTATTAATTACGCTAAAACAACTACAATCCATCTGAGAAGAAAGCACAACAAACGATTAGTACGTGAGATCAATAAAAAAGGGTCATACCGCTACACTTTTCTGTCAAATCGAGTACTTCAGTTTGGAATGGTTTATCTGTAAACGCAGTGTCAGCGACTTCGACAAATAGTTTCAAGGGTTTCATTGATGATGAAGTGTTTGGAATGTCAATTACTGCCAAAGCCTTAAAAAGACAAAACGCTTAAATACGTTGGTATAGACTCTGTCTATAACGCAGTGTAAACTAACTATCTAAGACTTAGGAATTTTAAAAGGATATTTTAATAGGAGACATAGACAAACAAAAGACAGCAATGTCCAGGTGCGATTTCAATGTAAAATTTTATGTGTTAAAACAAATATTTCATTTATTCAAAATTCTCAAATGTTTTAAAAATTAGAAATAATTAACAGTCACAATAAAGACACATTCAAAATATACAAAGAACGAAATAAATCAAAATTAACAAATTTAAAATTTTAAAAATCATTTTGGATCAACGAGGTTTTTTCGAATTTGACTTTGTTTGACTTTTAGTTGTATTTAAAGATTTTCTCGAATCGATTTTGGGTGTTTTTTCCACTGATTTTATAGATTCGGCAAGATCTTCTGACGCATTACTAGCACTTTTTTCAAAATCTCCAATCGAAAATTCAGTATCATCATTTGGAAAAGCGATTATCTCATTTTCATCTAAACCTTGTAGATCATAAAGTGTGTTTAAATGTTGCCATATTTGTTCTATAGACAACTTTTTATCACTTAGATTATTGAATTTTTCGTATATAAATGTCATATGAAAGTGTTTATTTTCCCCGACTGGTTTATGATCAATCATTGCATAAAATAAACTTACTTCCATCTCTGGAGTCCATACAATATTTGACATATTTTTACTCTATTTATCTGAAAGCCAACTAAAATAATCAAAGAATTTTTTAAATATCAACTTAATGAAAATTTTTTCTATGGTTAAATGCTTCTTACAGCAAAAAAACCGTATCCTCCACCTCAAGTCAAAAATTTGCCAAATAGAAAATTTTTAAGATAAACATGGTATCTATTTGGCAATTACAGTTTCAATTGTAATTCCGTAAGAAACAAAAAAACAGTATTCGAATTGGTTGAATCATATTTTTTTTTATTCCGATAAACATTATTCAGAAAACTAAATCAATGAACGTTTTTTTTTTTTAATGTAAAAATTAAATCTAATCAAAAACATCAAATTTGTCGCATACGTATTGAACTACATCGGCAGGTGTCATCAAAAATTCACCATCTTCATCCGGAATTTCGAAACCTTTGAAACGATCATTTTAAAATTAAAATAAAAATAGACACATATTTTTTATAAAGTCGCATACCAAATTCATCTTCCATAGCTATTACAATGTCGACTTGATCCAAACTGTCCAAGCCTAAATCTTTGCTAAAATGACTTTTTAAACTTAATTTATTAACGTCTACTTTATCGCACATTTTAAGCACGAATAAAACTCGTTGTTCAATCATATCTCTTGTATAGGGTACATGTGAATATGAACGGGAGCATTCGATATTCTTTTAAAACTAAAATTTGAATTTTGATCTTTTGGTGAAGTGATTTTAAAATTAAGGAATACTTGTTTGGTTATTTGTTTGAATAAATTTGATGAGTTTTGGTTCAAAATTTGTCCTGAAAAATTTCTTGTTTGACATAATTCATTTGATTTAATGAAACCAATAGCCGACGAATTTTTGGCATAATTTGATATTTTTGAAAGTTTAAAACTTTTTGCCAAGAAACGACTTGATTTTATTAATGAATTCATCGTTTTAAAGACTAACGAATCTAGGTAGCAAAAAAAAGTTTGACTTAGAGTGTCCAGGAGGTTTATTTAACAACAAAAAAGGCACTTTTTGTTTTTCAAGAATTTTTTTTTTTGGCGTTAGAAGTTAAACTTATACGAATGCTTTGAAAGGTTACTATATGTATTTTAATTTTAGAATTTTTATGTTTTAAGCTAAATTTTTGGGTAGATTGTTTTGATTAACTTTAGAGCATGATTCAAGCAAAATTAAGACAATATTTTAATTTCAAAAAAATATTAACTAAATTTTTAGTTACAAAGAAAGTGTCAAAAAATTATCCTTGTACTTGAAGAATAAATTTCTATTATTTTGTTGTTCCATAAGGATACTCCAGGAATACATCAAAAATCATCTCACATACAAATTTATAGATAAACTGAATCAAAAAAAAACTTAAACATATGATAATTGATAATTTCAAGAACAGAAAAAAAAATCGGAAAAAAACGATAGAATACAATTGTATAGATAAGTAGTGTTTCTATCAAATGTAATTTTACAAAAATTTTCATGTCATTTCCCCGAGTATTCTTTAAAAATAATCTATGTATTCTTCACAGACATGTGTCCCCATATATTTTCGGGTATTGGGTCGGTTTGAGTAACCTGAAAAAATTGGGTTTTAGGGTTCGGGTAGGGTATAGGTTACCCATAAATTTTGAGTACAGTCTACGCTCGGTTTTATCACCCCATCGGTTCCAGGAAAAAAATGTGACAAATTCGAATAGTGACAAAAATGAATTTTTTTTTTTTAAAAATAATTTATTGAAAAACAAAGACAGAAAAAAAATGTCTTAATTTTTGGTTATAATAAAAAAATCTTTGACGGATGACGGATGTGTCACATACAGCGCATTGTAACCGTAGATGGACGTTTACCATTCGTCACCAAATGGTATTAAAAATCGTGTTATCAATTGAAAAAAAGTGCTTAAAAAAATAATATAGATAGACGCTCCAGTCCCCCTATCGCCTTAGTTGCGGCCTAATAAAAAAAAAAAAAAAAAAAAAAAATAAAAAAATCTAATATTTTTTGTTGCTTTAATTTTGAAATTTCTAACAAATCAGCCTTATTGTTTACTTCCTTAATCTTTTTAATATCTTCATAATCAATCCTATCTAAATGCTCTAAATACGAAATATATTTCTTCAAGCACTCCAAAGCCTCACTCTTAGGAATTAAAGGGATTTCAATATCATCGTCATCATCATCTTCATCGTTTTGGTATGAGCTGGATGCCTCTGTATCATTGTTTATCAAAACTTCACGTATGATGTCTTCTTCTCTTTGAACCTCAAACGTTTCACAACTTGAATCTACATTTAGATAATCTTGGCAATTCATGTTCATCTCATTATCTAATCGATTTAAGTCATCTAACAATTTAGATAAATCATCAATAGATTCGATGCTTGACACACCATCCAAGTTTAGTTGACTTAAGACATCGGTTGGGAGTATTCCAACATGCTTCCAACAGTGCTTGATTGTAACATTATTTATTGAATTCCAAGCATCACCGATAAAATCAATTGCTTCTTTTACGTTTACACGTACCATAGCTTTATTTTTGTCAAAAGAACCTATCCAATGTTTCACTAAGAGTTTTCTATAGTTTGACTTGAACGCTTTAATAATTCCAGCGTCAAGTGGTTGTTGGAGGTGGTGTTTGGCGGAAGAAAAATAACTTTTAGATGGCTAAATTTTATATTTGACACATCAGAATGAGCCGGACAGTTATCGCATAATAAAATTGAATCACGAGTTTATTGACCATGTATTTGTGTATAGATTGGATTGGTTAACCCATAAGAATAGGGTATTTGGGTTAAAAATTGGGTTTTTAATTGGAGTGTTGGGGTTTACCTGCCCTATTATTATGGGTAACCCAACCCAACCTATACCCAAAAACTCAAAATTTATAGGTAACCTATAACCTACCCGAACCCTAAAACCGAATTTTTTCGGGTTACTCAAACCGACCCAATACCCGAAAATAATTGGGTACACATGTCTGATTCTTCAAGTATTTTTGATGTTTTTTTATAGTATTCATCTTGTATTCTTGGTGCATTCTTGATGTTTAATACATCAGCAAGTATTCTTTGCAAAATTTAGAAAATATGTATTCTTAAAGAATTCTTGAATACAAAATTTTAAAAAAGTGTTTTTTTGTCCTGTGAAGAATACATGAAATACACAAAGAATACATACTAATGTATTCTCGAAGTATTCTTGAAGTATTCTCGATGTATTCCCGAATACATGGTCAAAACCTACGTTTGTGGAATACATGAATTCCGAATTTATAAATGAAATTCTTTGAATTAACGTCTATTGAAATTTTTAATTTTTGTATAAGCTTTACTCCTTTAAGAGTGACTGTTGGCATCATCTCCCACTGAGACTACCTGTTAATTCAGAAGGCAATAATTACATGATTGAAATTTTATTTAACGAAAATCGTTTTTAAAAAAAAATCCAAATCTGCTGCAATATTATGTAATAAAATCAAGATTTTAAATAAAAAATTTACAGGAAAACAACAATTTAAGAAAATTAATTTTGTACATGCTGCAACAATGACGATTATTTAAAGTCGTTTTTGTATTTTATTTTCTAAAATTTTCAGTTCGAACTAAGCGTAATTAATAAATACTTTGAATTTTTTCAATTATTATTTACTTTTCAATAGTTTTGTAAAAAATATTTGTACTTGAAATTCTTGTCAAACTTGAAAATATTATCAAAATGGATTAAATTACCACTTTTTTTTTATTTATTTCTAAATAAAAATAAATCGATTTCAATTTTTAGTATTAAAGGTCAAAATATAGATTTAAGAATAAGCAGGGGGCGATTAAAAAAAACTTCAAAAATGCAGTCTTTTTTTTCCAAAAAACGCGTTGGAAAATTTCGAAAAAATTTAATCATATTTAAAAATGCAAGATTCGTCCACATTTGTAAAGAGATTAATTTTTTTTCTCTTATAAAAGAAAGTGGAAGTTTATTTCCTCGAAAAACACGGCACGATTTTCGTTAAAAATCCGAAAAAAATTTCATCACATTTCTTGTCCTCACTGGTAATAAGTCTCATCATCTGTTTTTAAGAATAACTGCTAAAATTATATTTGTTTCCTAAGGTTTTCTAAGGTTCAGGAAATGCAAAACATGACATGAGGTGAACACTGTTGAAGTTATATCAAAAAAAGTAAAAAAAGGGGTAAAATTTGCTCTTTTTTCTTTAATTTGCACCCT
The DNA here is from genome assembly GCA_022207745.1 of Brachionus rubens. Lineage (NCBI taxonomy): Eukaryota > Metazoa > Rotifera > Eurotatoria > Ploima > Brachionidae > Brachionus > Brachionus rubens. The sequence goes on along the minus strand of JAJVHD010000022.1, from coordinate 1,670,732 downwards.
TCAAATAACTCAAGGATTCTTGAAAATAAATTTTTCTAATAGGATATTATACGCCCTTTCAGAATATATATAGTTTATATGGGGATGATGAGTAGATACGAGAGTTATCTATTAAAAAGTAAAGTATGGTTTTTGATGGGTCTTGACACTTCGGACCCCTGGGGTCTGAAAAAAATATTTTGGACACCCCCTAAAAAATTGGCTTTCCTAGGTTTTCATATGTGTAGATTACGATTTTGAGGTCAAAATTCAATTTAAAGATTAGTGTGGACGTTTTGCATTTCCTGAACCTTACATGTTGGTTAAAAATTTTGGATCGAAAAGAGTAAATTATTTCATCTTTGAGCATTTTTATTTTCAGCGCCTTTTTTACGGATTTAGTTGATAACCTTTAACCATGGAATTGGAAAAAAAATGTTTTTTTACATGAGACTGGGTAAGTCAAAGACCACCCACACCGTCCTGGAAGACCCCTAGAATCCATTATTGACTACTATTGAAGTAATAATACTGAGGAATATCATAATTCCAATACAGTAAATCCCCTCTATTAGTATCGTGTAATTTTTTTCAAATATTTTGATTGTTGAAGTATTCAGTTAGATTCCTGATACCTTATTTTAAAGAGAAGACTGAGTCCGTTAGAATGAGGTATTTTTCGACTTAAAATGAAATAATTATTTTGTAGAAACCTTATGCTAAAGTTCAAATTTTCTGGGTACAAATTAAGAGGGTTTACGGTACAAAATATTCAAACGATTTGTATTTTCTAATTTCTTTCATGTCACCCACCTCAGGACTGGAGTTGGTGGACCTTGACTCCCCCCATCCTCGTGTAGAAACCGTTTTTTCTTCCCTACCCCGTGCTTTAGGCCAATAACTTAAAAATATAGTTCCAATATTATCATAAATATCATAAATGTTATAATTTAACATAAAGTTAGACCAACTCTTGGTAGGTTATTAAAATTAGGATCCCTCTAGACAAAAATTGTGAACTATAGGTTTTTGAGATTTATAAGATCTTTATTTAATTAAATAATGTTAGCACATTGGCACATACAAAGTATTGTACCTGTGAATTGAAATTATTTAAAAGCTAAGGCTTCGGTGTTTTACTTGATTTTACACCAATGGCATTAAAAGCTTCTGTTAGTTTCTTTGCTTTTTTGAAAAAAATTTGACCCGAGCGGGATTCGAACTGACACTTTCGTGGAGCATTGATCAACCGACGATACCAACTGAGTAAAAATTCCCATCAAAAAATTGCGCCGTAATACGGCAATGTGAAGATTCGTATCAAAAAACATTTGTATCAAATGGATCAAAATTGAAAATAATTTTTTAAAGCTAAACGAATAGAAAAAAGCTCTGCACAGATTTTTTTTAATGATAAACATTTAAAAAGCTACCCTCAGAATAAGCTCTGCAAAACTCTGCAAAAAAATTGCGTAGTTATTTTCAATCATTTTCATGTATTTTAAAATATTTAAATACGCAATTTTTTTGCAGAGTTTTGCAGAGCTTATTCTGAGGGTAGCTTTTTAAATGTTTATCACTAAAAAACATCTGTGCAGAGCTTTTTTCTATTCGTTTAGCTTTAAAAAATTATTTTCAATTTTGATCCATTTGATACAAATGTTTTTTGATACGAATCTTCACATTGCCCGTAATACCGAAACAGTTAGAAAATTTTCTCCCATTGTGGAGATTGAACTTCCGACCCTCTGCTTGCAAGACTAGCTCTTAAACCACTCGGCTATACGGGCTTTTTTATAAATGGGGAACACGTGTATCAAGTCGGTTTTTGCAAATTCAGATAACGTGGAAGTTTTCCATTGGGCAAACCTTAGTTAGGCCATTAATAATGATATGACCCAAGGTTTAAGCTCAAACAAATTTTTCAAAAAATTAATTTAGAGTTTCAGTACATTATCAAAAATCAAATAATTGCATCCAAATTTCAATCTTATCGCTTTAATAAATCAAACCAGATCATCAGTATAAAATAAGAGTTTGATTGTTTTAAAGTTTAAGGCTTCATAATAAAATTGTAATAAAATGATTTAAGTGAGATATTGAGTGAACAAAAAAAAACTTAAACAACACCTTTGCATAGGGTTTCAGTATCATTTTATATTTATACGGTATTTTTTAAAAACGTTTTTTTATTCAAGTGCACACAACTTCGATAGTCACAACGTCAATTAATCAAGCAAATAGACACAAAAAAAAAAACTTTTTAAGTCACTTTTGATTATTTGACTTGACAAGAAAGTTTATTTTGAATAATATTGAATCAATTTAATGCAATCCCAATAGAAAAGAAATTTTTTAAGAAAATTTTCAAAACCTTACAACTCAAACTAGTTCGACATAAAAGTTTGATTGAAATACAAGTTCTTTTTCGGAATTTTAAGAAACAATATTTAAATTTTAAGCGAATATTTGCATACTGTTAAAAGAATTAAAGTGAGTTGGACTTTTCATCTTTGACAGGTTGATTAAAACCTTAAAAAAAGAAAAAGTATTTTTATTTAATTTAGATAAATCAATATTTCGATTATTTGTTTAAGAGATTTACATTTTTTTAAAAAATAAAATGTGTAGTCTAAATATTGAATTTTTTCTAATTTTCGTTCTTTTGATCATCAAATTCAATATTTGGATTTTTTTTTATTTGAGGCTTTCAACTTTAATGTTGCACTGATTAAGTTTTTTTTTTTAAATATTTCTCCCCCGTCCCCCCTCTTTTTTTATTAAGAACTTAATCACCTTTTTTTGAATTAAAAAGGAATTATATTCAAAATTTTTATTTTTGAAGATTCCAGATGGGGTTTTGTCGTTTATTTTTTAATCTTTTCGGAATCCGGAACTAGAATAACCGTAATTTAAGTCCTCGGAAAACTTAATTTTATTTATTTCGGTCTTTATCATGGCTTTATAGAGTAATTAGCTACACTTCTTTGGGAACGTCATTTCTTAGAAAGATAAAACAATTCCATCATAATAATTTTGTTAACCTCATTATCCCTGATTTTGAATCAATAGAATAAAATTAATTTTGTTTATTTTTGATTTGTTTAACTCAATAAGCCGGAATTTATTATGTAATACCAGTTGTAGTGCCAAATCTAATTCGATAGTTTATTCCTTATTGAATAAATATAATTAAAATTTCAGTTTATGTTTAGTTTGTTTTTTGACATTTAATAAGTTTGGATTTTAAGTTTTAAAAAATCTCAGCATAGAGAAGGGTTAAAGTTGATTGAAGTGTGACTTGGTTCTACCATTTAAAACTCGTAGTGATTCGAACGCCATTTTGAAAGAAAATTCGAAAAACTGAATTGTTGAGTTATCGCAGAATTATGATAAATGTAAAAGTAAGAATTCAAAGATCCCTGTTGTTCACAGTCTAAGCAAATTTTTTATTAATGACAAAAACCATTAATAATATTTTTTTTTCATATCGTTAAAAGTCAGAAACATTGGACTCCTGTTGCAGGCATATGTACCTATAAATTTTAAGGTATTGGGTGTGTATGGTTAACCCGAAAAAATCAGGTATTTGGTTCGGGTATGGTGTGGGTTACCGAGAAATTTCGGGTTTCAGGTCAGGGTCTGGGTTGGGTAACCAAAAAATTTGGGTATTTTATAGATTTTTAGGGTGTTTTTTTTTTTTGAAAAAAATTGGGTAAATATACCCAAATTTTTGGGTTACTCAATCTAGACCCATACCTGAAACCCAAAATTTCTGGGTAACTAACATCATACCCTAACCCAATACCTGATTTTTTCGGGTACATATGTCTACCCGGGTGTAACTTTTAAACGAAGTGAGAAAAAAATATTTTCATACAAGGTAGAGTAAATGAAGGAAAATTGATTTTTCATTTTTCAGTCTTAAAGGACCCTATTATAGGCGTAGGAAGGCCGTTGGATCTTAATTTGCCTAAAAACGACGTTTTTGAATATTTACAGCATTTTCGTTTTAAAGGGAAGTTTTTTTTTGTGGTTTTGTCTCTGATACAATAATGTATTCGTATCTGAATCGATTTTTTCATTAAATAACGCTATTTTTATTTGTCGATTTATATCTCTAAAACCGAGTATCCCAGCTACAAATGGACTGTACATCTATGTAGATCTCGTTGATAGCTTTCGATTGACATATAAAAAATACGGGTGTATACAACAACTATGGGGGGTAAATGAGGGTCATTTAAGACTGAAAAATGAAAAATCAGTTTTTTTTCCCAAATAACTTCACCAGGGGCCTAAATATAGTATCATTTTGTAGCACATTATTTCCTCCACCTTTTTGAATACCTCACTTCGATTAAAAGTTACATCTGGGTGTATGTTTTTTCAGGGGTGCGAAAAAATTTTTGAAAATAGTGAAGAAACATAAGAAGTAAAAGAAGCAGTTGTATTCATCTGTTACTTCAGTTTCACATACAAGAAGCTTTTGTGTGTAAATTACGGTCAGAATTCACAGCCGAATTTTTCACATGAAAAAAAAAATAAACGTTGAGGTAAAAAACTAAGGATGATTTTACAATAAAAATTAGGTTAGCTTAAAGTTATATTTTTCTTCTTTTAAACTTTGATCAAAACCTTTAAGATAGACAAAAAACAATTAAAAAACAATTATAAAAGATAAAAAAGAAGCCAAAACGACGAGTTGCTTAATTAGGTTCATTGAAATAAAAACGTATGAACGCTTCTATTTAGATAAGTATTATATACCTGTTCTAATTTTGTATCCGTCTAACGGGTTTTATCAAACAAAGGAAAATTTTATTATCTAAATGGGATCTTTGGGGATTTATCTACGACTTAATTAGACACCAAAATTTACTTTATCTAACTGTTCCAGAAAGAAATTTTACCTCAAGAGTTTAAATAATAGAAACAAAAATAAAAGATTAGATTTTTTTGACTACTGTCGACTTAAAGCCACTAAAAATTGAAAATTAACAAAATCCCTCTAGTTGTTGTTGAATATTCGTTTTTTAATTATTTTTTCTATTTGAAATACCTAGTTTTCGACAACAACCAAAAAAAGAAAATATCTATAAAACATGTAGACTAGGCTATTAAATTGTTTTATAAATTACTATTCACTTGATATATTTGTCTAGAGTTTCTTTTTTTTATCTTTTTTTTTTGTTGTTGTTGTTGTTGTGTTTTTTCGTAGTAGATGCCTCATTTTTCGACGGACGAGAGTTCGATAATTCATGCAAAAAAAGAGTGTTTAATTCAAGTCAACTGGAAAATTACTTAATTGGATATTTTCGAAAAAAAAAAAACGTGATGTTCAAGCGTTTCCGTATCACTTAAAAATTGATGAAAGTTTTGAATATTTTTTTTACCGTCTAAATTTTCTTAGTCTTTAAGGAAGTTCTTTTTTTTTTATAAAACAAATTTCATTAAATATTCTTGATATAATTAAAAATTTTAATTAAAAAAATTTTCTTTTAGAATACTTGAATTTTTTCAAATTTTTTTACTGTCATAGAATAATAGCTTTAATGAACCGTTAATTAAACGGGATAAGTTGTAGTGGCTTTTATTAAATTTCAAACATAGGTCAAAGAATTTTTGAGTTATTTTTTTTTCATAATTCTTAAACTCTTGATTTTTTTGTGTATCGATTAATCGGATAAAAAATCAAATTCATTTTATCCTTTTACGCTTTTTTTTGTCTTGGGTTCTTCTAATTTAATTTGATATTGTAATTTTTAACCCTGAAAACTCCGGAGAGGCTTTATGGGGAGCCTAAAACTCAAAATTATACCCCTGGCCTTCCGCTTTTTGGAGCCAAATGATGAATTGTTTACCGTATTCCCACATTTTTTGTACAATGGAAAAGTTTAAAAAGTCAAAAATCTGATAAGTAACAACATGGTATAGTAGTGTTGAAATTAAGAGAAAAAAATGACCCTACATCAAAAATTTTGATAAGCTAAAGAGATGCAAAAGATTAGTGTGGCGAAGTTCTGTGTAGTGGGGGACTATAAGAGCCCCATGCTTTCATAAACTTACATTCATGAACACACGTTTCAATTAATCTTCGAAGACCCTTTAAGCTGTTCTTATCAAGGTTCCATTAATTTAGAATATAATTACAAATCTCTTTCAGGTATTCCTTCGTAAGAATCGCTGTCCATGCAAAACTTGTCTTCTAGTAATACGAGAGCATTATTAATAGATGAATAATGTATAGAAAAGTTTCTACTGAAAAAATATATTTTAAAATGGTGCGGCGACCGCCACACTTCGCCTCAATGTAGCTACGCCACTGATGGTAAGATGCTCCAAATCATAAAAGTTAGTTTGTTTTCCGTGGTTTTTGAGAGCCAATATCTCTTAAATTTTATATCTAGATAAGACATAAATCCATCAACTTTGTAGATTAAGTCCTTCTCTTCAAAAATAGGTGAGGGTTTTTCAAACGATAAGTAACTTTTGATACTACAATATGTCTGAATTTTCAGTTTTCGTAAATTTTCAAGCAAAATTCTCAAATTTTAGAAAAATCGCTTGTTTCAAAGAAACCTATTTGTTTAGGGACAAACCCTTACCTTTCCTTAGAGAGATTTTTGAACAAAATATGTTAAGACACTTTTTTCCTAGGTTTTATTGTATCACAGGGGAGGAATAGAATTTAAAGCAACGTTTATGATTTGGGGCATCTTACTAAAAATGAAGGATTACGCTAATTTTCAGTCTTCTTTTTAGCTCATTCCGAAAATGTTTTAATTGTCGATTCTAAGAAATTTAAATTCAAAATGAATAAAAATAGAATTTTGGTTATTTTGAAATGACTAGAGATCCTTTACTGAAGCGTAAAATAGAAAAAATCCTGGTTACGATAATGAATTGTATGAAAACTGAAATATTTCCTAATTTTTGAGATTCGTTACTTAACTTCTTTGTTTCAAAGGTGAAAATAACATTTAAAGACCATGAAAGCTAATTAATTACAGTTTTTAAGACAATTAGTTTTTTTAGATTGCTGATTTGAATTTGAATTTTACGTTAAATTACACTAAATTACCAAAATTAGAGGTACAGTGCTGGTCATTCACCAAAAGGGTTTTGATGGTAAAAGCTCATTCTTGGACCTTCAAGAAAGTTCGCCGAATCGAAAACAGAATTAAATTTCAAGAATGAAAATCTAAGAATGATCTTTCAAAACTCAAAATTTCCATAATTATTCGAAATTTTTTTGAATAAAAATTTTTTGATTTTACAGCAACCCGTTCTTAGTATAGGCTCAATTCGAGAACTTTTACTTTAAACGCAACTAATTAATGAATCAGAAAGGTTACCTATCACATAACCTTGTCTGGAATTTACGGTTCTCTGGAACCGAGAACGGAACAATTCTGAATGTTCGTCTCGTTGTAGTAACCGGTTCGAATGGAACGTTAGATTTTGATAAGAACCACTGTGTTAGGAAAAAAAGATAAAAATAGGAAAAATCTTATACAGTATATAGAGCCCCAGATCGTAAAGTCTAGTCCAAAGAAAAAGCAAAATTTAAACAAAAAAATGCTTATCCAAAGGTAATCAGATACGCTGATTTCAAATCTGAAAGAACTTTTTCATTCTCAGTTACCGTTTATTATTTTAGAGACAATATCGAAAATTTCGCAAAACTGAAATTATATTCGTAATCAGCGTATATGAAAATCTCAGAATTGTCCAATTTTGAAAAGTAACTGAAAAGAAGGAATTACGACCAGTCAATTTAAAGTAGCCTTTAGAAGGGTTAATTTGGGAAAATGTCTCCTTTAATGGTATTTTATTTTACTGAATAATTCAAAGTTCTGAAAGTGCAATAATTAATATTATTCTAAAAATTCGGCAAGTTAAAATTTTTTCTCAATTTTCTTTTTTCTATTTTTTGACTCTTGTGCAATCGTTATAAAAAGTGTGCTTAAAAATATTTCAAGGAAAGAAAGGTGCAGCCACATGCAGCAAAATTTGCTGCATCTACTGGAGTGGTCTGCAAAAATTCTGCAAATAAAATTGCGCATTTAAAAATAAATCTTTTTCAATGGCGTGCAATTTTGCAGAGAATTACAAAAAATGCAAAGTTATGCAAAATTGCACGCCATTGAAAAAGATTTATTTTTAAATGCGCAATTTTATTTGCAGAATTTTTGCAGACCTCTCCAGTAGATGCAGCAAATTTTGCTGCATGTGGCTGCACCTTCCTTTCCTTGAAATATTTTTAAGCACACTTTTTATAACGATTGCACAAGAGTCAAAAAATAGAAAAAAGAAAATTGAGAAAAAATTTTAACTTGCCTAAAAATTCACGTATTTTTAGAGTGTATTTTTAGAGTTTTTATGTAACAACTCTTGAAGAAATATTTTTCCTATTTATACCTTTTGTACGACCGCACACAAGAACTTATAATTTTGACTCATGTCATGTTTTAAAGTTTTTGGTCGGTTTTTATAAAATTTTAGAATTTTTATCGAAATCTACGGATCAGAAGACCTGGATGTAACTATGAAGAAATATTGACTTTTTGGAATTTAAGTGCAATACGAAAGGCAACAAGTTACCAAAAAAATTAATTTACTCAAAGGAAACATTTCAGACTCTCAAGATATCAAAAATAGGGTTTTCTGGCTCGTAGACATGTCGTAGAGTTCGAAAAAAAAATGCTCAAATTTTACAGAAACCACAAAACATATTATAGCATCAAAAGTATATGTTCTCTAGTACGATCACACGATAGGTATATAAAGGAAAATCGCCAAGAGCCTACCAACTTTTATAGAGGAAGGAACGAGGAACATTTTAAAAATAAAATTGGCTTTGTTGGACGTATTTTTCGGGAGTTGTTACATTTTTTGTGAAAAATACATGTTTTTTTTTTAAAAAAAATTAAAAGAGCCGTTGAATCTTATGCTGAAAATTTTTTTTATCGAATACAAGTCTACTTTTGAAGTCTAATATAATCTTAAAGCTTAGAGAAAAAAGAAGGTTGATTTTTTTATCAGGAATTAGACCTCATAACCGTTAAAAATCGATGAGGATCTGGTGCATATACTCGACTTGGACTTAAAGTTTTTTTTATATATTGAAAAATGAGGAAATATTAATGACACAAACTCAAATATTGAATTACACAACTATTTATTAATTACACAATAAATTTAAAATTATTTTCACCAAATTCTGTTTATATTTGATTGCACAAAAATAAAAATTAGTTCAACAATAATAACCCGATACCTTTCAAGTTTAAGAACAAATTCAAAAGTGTCGCGGTCTAATTTCTTAAAATGTTTGACGTTATATCTATTTGCTTCATTTAACATCTCCTTGGTTACCCTTGGAGAATTGTTAAAATGCTTCTCAGAATGTACGATCGAACTCTGGTCAATGAAGAGTCTTTTTCTCTCACTTCTTTGTCTATAATTTCGATTAATTCTGGTCTTTTCTCTATTCAATTGTGTGATTTTTTTGTTTAAGCAAGTGAGATTCTTTTTTTTCGCTTCTTAAAACCCTCAAATGATAATGTTACCTTCCGTCTAAAATTTTAAAATGACCCATGAGATTCGATCAAAAATAGGTCCCAACACAGATTTGATACAACGATAAATCATGACTTAAGGGTTTTTTGTTTTTAATACAATTTTAATTGATACAATCACGTTGAAATTAATTTTAGTTTTTGCCATTAGTAAAAAACCGCGAGAGTTTTGTTGTTTTTTTTTTTTGATCTCGGTAATTCCAAACAAAATTATTATTTCGATTAATCATTTTCTCAATAAATCTGAATCGTTCTAATTTGATTTTAAAGTCAATATTTTATCAGGTTATTTTACAAGAGGGCTTTTTATATTTGTTCAAAATTAATTCAAGGTTTACCCTCAACAACAAAGTATTTTTATCTTATTCGAAACAACTTCTCTTTATTTACCCGCATATTTAAAAGACTAATAAAAATCTAATTAAAACCGTGTACCTTCAATTTTTACACTTGATTTGTGTATATATATACTTAAGCTGTTCAAAAAACTCATTTTAAAACAAATATAAAACGAAAAAATGAAACAGTTGCAAAGTCTATTTACTTAGTTTTAAATTGCACCTTTTAAATGTTAATTAGAAAATAACAACGGAAGTTTGAAACGTGATAAAATATTAAATTTTATTGTACGTGATTTCTGAGAGATGTTTCAGTGTGTGAGAGCATAAACCAGTGCCAGACACACGAACGTACTAACAAAAACATAAGTTAAAACTCGATTTAGGACATGATATCTTTAATTAGACTGATTTATATCTTAAAACTATTACGAATACTGGTAAATGCATCGATTTCTTGCTAGGATTGACGGGTTTCACATGTTAAGATTTTCTGTTATTCTACGGGTTGAATCGTTTTTTGTTATTTTTTTTTTTAATTATTAAATAATTAAAAGATTATTTGATTTAGCCAAAGATATACAATTTCACAAAAGAGAGAGAAAAAAAGCAAATTTACAAGAAATTCGAGAAACTATAAAAAAATATTACTTTCTTTTTATTAAAAAAAATCGTTATTGTTTTAAATACTTAGCCCCTTTTTTGTTGTTTTTCAATTCAGAAATTTTTTTTGAAATTTTAGTCATATTCAGTGTGTAAAGCCCGATAATCATATTTCGTTGTTAAAAAAAATGACTCAATTTTTAATTAACGGAAATTTATTGTCAACGTTGCAGTGAACGTACTTTACATAGGTTTAGTCGTTGTTATTATTCTAGTTGTCAAATTGTATTTATTTGCTCAGTTCTTTTAATAATAAATTTCATGCAAACAATTCAATCGAATTTTTTTCTTCGTTTTTTTTTAAACAGGTTTACTATTCGAGGGTATTAAGCTTGTAAATTCAATTTTGAATTTATTCCTTATAATTCGAGTTTAATCAATGAGTCTTAATTTTTTTTATTTTTGCACCCATTGGAAAAGGGTATTCTTTAAAAAACACCCTATTATGTCAAACATCTATATATCACCTGAAAGCTAAGAATCACTAGTTAATGCTGAGATTCTATTAGAGTAACACTAATGAAAGCTGACATTAAATAAGAAACTTAAACAGTGAACTTCTATATTTTACTTAAATTTACTGTGAAAAATTTTCTAAACGTTTCTCAGCATTAACTAGAGATTCTTAGCTTTCAGATGATATATCATAATCAACCTTTTAACTTTCAAAAAATATGCTCTTTAATGATTTAATACACACCTTTGCATTTGGCTGTGGTCTCTTTTTCTTGCCAAACCTCTTTTTGAAATAAACATATTTATTCCTAATCTGACCACATTTTTGGGTTTCTCAGGGTCAAAACACTAAAAATTACCTTACTTACAATTTACATAGGGTGTATCATTTTGCTGTTTTTACGATTCTAACTGGTTTTTCCGATTTATTAAGGGTTTACCACATATTCATAATAAAAGAACCACATTTCCTAATAGATATTTTTATTCTCTATTCGAAAATGACATCAGTTTTTAGGGTTATCTGGAAGGTTACAGGGGTGTTTTTGGGTGTATTATGACAATTTTTTTGGAACAAAAATACAATACCTAAATGACTTTTTTTTCCGTGGAAAAGGGTGTTTTAGAAAATTTAGGTCGCTAGGAATAAAGTTAGCGAAAATATCAAAAATTTATTTAATTTATGTGATATACACCCGATGTGTTTTATGCATTTTCGATTGGTGTTGATTTTAAAGGAAACCTTGGAAAAGTCAAGTTTAGAATTTGTTTAAGTATCATTGTAAAAGTTTGACTCTTTATTGATTCGTGAAATTTTGTGCCGTTGAGGCTCATATTTGACAGCGAGAAGTTCATCTTTAGATAGTTATTGAATTTCTAGTTGCTAGCTTAAGACTGTTGAACAGCGTGAGACAAAAAATTTAAAATCTTGTAATCATCTTAGAGTTAACTTGAAGTTGATTTCCCATCACCAAAGCTCGTGATAATTTCTTATACAGTTTAGAGCCTTGCTTGGTTTGCAAGTTAGAGAAAAACCCAAAATAATTGAAAATAAAAATAAAGAATTAACCTTTATTTAGAAAGAGTTGTTTAACTGAACCTAAAAGCAACACACAGGTCCACACTATTAAAGTGAACAAAAGTAATAATAAAGATAAGGATATTCAAACAATTGGGATATCAATTAGATAAATATCAAGATATTTTGAATGAATTCAAGTTAATTGTACTAAAATGACAAGTGATTAAACTCTTTTGTTTGGAGGGGGAATAAAATAAAATCTAGACGTACGTTATCAAGACCCACTCAAAAAAAAAAAAGAAAACAAGTGAAAAAAATAAATTTATTTATTTACTCTAGACTCGGGTTTCTAACATTTCATTTTGTTTTTTCGTCCATTTTATATAATCGCTTTATCGCTAATCAATTGTACAAACAATCTAAGAGAAAAGTATCGTCTATATAACTCACCATAAAATCTAATCTATTATATTTTTTTAAAATAAGTTTCAAATTAGCATTTGTATGATGATAAAAGATTGTAAATTCATTGTGTGTTTATGGGGGAAGATGGGGTTTGTTATACAAATCACGATATTCAATTAAAATTTTCTATAGACCCCAAATGAATTGAGTTGTAATTTTATAAAAGTTAATTAATGGTATTCAAGAGTTCATTAGGTGGGTGATAGAGCTTTTTTTTATGTTTTGAAATTATTAAAATTCTCATCAATGTTCCATTTGAAATCACGAACACAAAGATTGACAGAAAAATTTAAGTTAAATATTTATTGAAGGGTTAACAAAAAGTTAGTTTGGTTTCTGACTGATTCCTCGGACTTAAAATTTTTGAAAATCAGGTAAAATATTTTTGTATTGTTTCAACTAATTTCAAAATTAAAAGTCTTAGTAGAGAAAAAATAAATTTTATTTTTCTTACTGTTCAATGAGAACAATAAATAGATGACCCTTTAATTAAAATTAAATTAAGTGAAAATACAAAATGCTACTTTCTTTCTTTCTTTCTTTTTGTTGTATTCTTAAGGGTTTTGGAATTAATTAAGTTCTTAAAAATATTTACTAACAAGAAAATTAAATTTTTTTATATTTTTTGATTAATTTTACGAATAATAGAAAAAATAGTATATTTTCCGATGACGATGAGTAACACAAGTGTTTAGAAAGATACTACTTGTTGTCTTTTTTTAGACTATTTTTCGAATTTTTTTTAATCAAATCCGATAAATTCGTTTAAAAAACAATTCATTCATACAATTATTCCACTTGATTACAAAAATAAGATTTTTAAGTCTTTGTTCTGCTTTGGAGAGAATTTTTGAATCAATTTTGGAAAATATCAACTAGTGGCAAGCTTAGTTACAGTTTCTTAAAATATAAAAATGTGGCCAGCTCTCCATTTTATTTTGACATCTACAGTAGTTTTATAAGTCTCTTAAAAACTCACAGAAAAAGTGTTTAAAGCTTAAGAAGACAGTACAAGAATTCGAGGTCTTAAGATAGTTTAAAATATCGACTGATGGACAGAGACAAAACTTAATTGTGATTGAAATTTTTTGCTACCTTTTTGGTACTTTATCTTGAATTTGAAGCTCAAAGAAATAAATTTTGAAAAATACTGTTGCGCATTACTACACTGCTTCTGAAAAAAGGCTATCCCGTACCGTACGGAGCATACCGTCTTTTGAAATTTTAACTAAAAATGAAGAACCTAGGTTTTTTTCAATTTTATTTTCCGGTACACCGTTTTTTCAGGAGCCGTGCAGTATTTTTTAATTTTTTTACAATTTTTCACAATTTTCGCGGATATTAGGGCTCTATATTAACAGTTTAATTTTACCGCAATTTACGGGTAAAAATACTGCAATTTTGCAACGAAATTTGTGTCGTCTTTGCTAAAGAATCAAATGGACTGAAACATGAACGCTTGATTTTCATACCAAGTGCATACACGCAACTTTTAGTCTACTTTTAAAACCGTAAATTGTGTGTATTGATAGGATTATAAGGGTAAAAATGGGTTTAGTTGCAATCTAAATCTAATTTATTCTTTTAGGGAATGGTCTAATCGAGATACCCAGTGTACAGGTTTAAAATTTCAAAGTCTCATGTAAGTCATTTTATTTTCAATTATTTTTTTGAATATATAGACTGAGGAATAATTGAGGATTAATTTTGAGGGTAGTTTCATTAACTTTTAAAACTGAGCAAGGTTTAAAATTGACATTTTTTTCAATAAAAAATAAACTAATAAACAAAAAAAAATAGATTAAGAATCGAGCATTTTTTATTTGTTTTTAATTAAGCACTTCACTTGTATCAAAATTTTAATAAAGTAGACGACATCAAGTAAAGGATTTTTAATTTCATGTCTTCTAAGCTTTTCGAATTTTAAGAGAGGGGAAAGATTTTCAAGTATTTAATTTTGACAGAAAGATAGGCATAAATCAATTATTTGCATTTTTAAGAGCTTAGAACAAAAAATTTATTCGAATGGAAAATTTCAATTAAAGTCAAAACTCAAAAAGATAGAAACCAACTGTGATTCCACAAAAATATATCATTCAAAATCAACTGTTTAAAACGGATGTTTTTTTGTTTAAACTTGTTATTGAACGCTTCTGGCCAATTTGAAAAAGTTTTTTAAAAAAAAAAAACATCCGATATATCTCATACATTTTTTAATTAGAATTTCTTATCATATAAGGTCATAAAGAAACACTTAATCTCTTTTCTAGTTTATTAATTTTTAATCAAAATTGATATTCAAAAAAAGTTATAAAAAAAAATTAACGATAACAAAATGTTCATACATGTGGTAAAAAATTTGTGTCGCCAGACTTGGAATACTACTTTATTATCCTCAATTATAAACCCATAAATTTCTCGAATTTTATTTCCTTTTTTATTAAAAAATTTTCGACTCCAGTACAATTGCAAACAAATGATTGATTATAAATACAAGTCTTTTTATTTTTTCGAACGGAACTTGATTATTGTAGTCCGTATGAATTGAAATAATTAATTATGACTCTAATTCCGTTTTCATCTCGTCACTTGGCTAATTGACAGTGAAATTTGTTAGGGTTGTTGTTCGGACGGGGGGTTACTATACAATTATATAATTTAGCTTTACGTGAACACAAAAAAAAGAAGAAACTAAGTCTAATTAATCTGAAAAAATCTAATTGCATTTGTTGTTGTTTAGATTTGATTGATTTTATGTTTTTACATAGGCGTATGGTCCTAGCGTTGATGATTAATTTATAAATAATAAACAAAAAAATAACAATAACTGGAACTTATGTATATAAAGACCCCGTAATTTAGTTTATTTTAGTTGTAAATTTTGATCAATTAATACTCCGACCCACACACAAAAATATATTTATTAAATATTTTTGGATGATTAAGTTTATCTATTGGGTTAATAACTTTTTCTGTTGTTGTATCAGTTATGAATTTTGGAATACACAAAATTTTTTTTGATCGTTTTTAATTGAATTTTTATTTTGTTGAATGGGTTAATTTTAAATGGTTGAACAATTTAAGAATTTTTTTTTATAAAAAATGATAACAGATTTTTTTTCATTTTGAAATTTTTTTTCGTTTCGAGAGTTTTTTTTGAATAACACTTGAGAAACAATTTACAAGATTTTTTAAAAATCCAAAATTAGGACTTTTAGCGGAAAGCTTAGCAAATTATAAGATAAGTAATTACTCAAGATTTTGCTCAAGAATATTGTAAAATTAGTTCTTTTATACTAAATTTAAATTTTGAATCCGAGTGTTCAACTTGTTTTTTTTTATGTTTTTATTGAAGACATATTCTTTCAGTTAAAATTTTTTGTTTGTATCAACTAAAAGCGAATAAGTTCCATCATGAATTTTCACTAACTATTCCAAAAAAAAATTATTACAGAGTTTAGCTCAGGGTGTTTAAGATCAGGTTCTTTATCTTGCATCAATTTTGATAAAATTGATACAATACCGTAGGCCATAGCTTCTTCATTATAAGTTGAATATATACGGTCTAGTGGGGGAGAATGAAGAGCTAGAATAAAGCTTATCGATAGACAAAGACCCCTCAGCTTATAGATATTTCACTCTTCTACAAACCAATATATATTGTATAGAAATCGTCTAATTCACCTATGGTACAGACCCTGTCAAAGTGATTTTGGGTTAAATGGATAAAAATGGAGCAATTATTTGACTTTTTCATCCAAAAGAGATTTTAACATATCGAAGGTAAATATATCAGTAAGTAGTATATTTTGCCCTCTTTCAAATGAACTATAAATAAGAGGTATCAGTTATAAGAAAAAAGTGTATGAACATATTTTCATACTTTTTTTACCAGGAAAAAAAAGGGTATACCATTTTTATCATAAGTTTAACCACCTGGTTATTTATTTTGCCAACAATTTATAGTTCATTTAAAAGAGGACAAGATAAGCTACTTACTGCTATGTTTAACTTTGACATGTTAAAATCTCTTTAGGGTGAAAAAGTCGCTCAAATAACTGCTCCATTTTTGTCAATTTACCCCAAAATCACTTTGACAGTGTCTGTACCATTGTCAATATGAATAAGTACATAAATAAAATATATCATCTTGTAGAGGATACAATTCTCTACAAGTAGAAAGGACAAAGTATACTTAAATAAGAAATTTTACATCTAAACTATCGTTGCGCGTGATTGCGTCAATAAAATAATAGAAATTCCAGAAAAGTGTATATGTAATCATGTAGACACATTGGCAAGTCGAGTGGTAATATTTATAGCAGGCTTAAATATTTATTTTCTAGCTGTTTCAACTCTAGGGTTTCGTTTAATTACAAAAAAATTTAATTTTTTCTTATTTGAAAACTTAGCGGGGGGGATAATGGTGACATAAGAGGATTAAATATTTTTCAAAGTCAAACTCTAAACAAAATCCGATTGCATCATTAAACAGAAAAAAAATAAAATTAAAATAAGCCCCTTAAATGAGCGATTAACGTTTATTGAAAACTATTTACTTGAAAGTTAAATGAAGATCATTTTTTTTGTTAAGATGAGATCTAACGCTCGCTCGGCAAGAGAAGAAAATCGATACAAATTCAATCAAACTTATCTATTCATAACCCACTTATGTAACTAAATTAATTCAACCACAATTTTAGAAACGGATTCTATTCTAAAAGCAGAAAATTAGAAAAAATATGTTTTTTTTTAAATGAGGGTATTTGTAACAAAGAAAGAGGATTTCAATTTAATTAATTTCCTTTTATTTTTTACAGATATTTAATTTTTAAATTAATAGTCGAGGATAGTTATCTAAAAAACCCAAAGGGGTATTTCTTTTTAATATTCGTGACAATTTGTTTTCTATTTAGTTAAGCGAATATTATTACGAAAAAATCGACCCTTTAAGACTTCCTTTATATTGCTAGCATTTTCAATTAGTCAACACACGATCCCGAGTATTGATTTTTTGGTCAAATGATTTAATCAATTTAATTAAATTTTTCGGTATATGTCTTCAAAGATAAAAAAAAAACTTCCATTAAACACACACACACACGAATAGTTGAACAGAATATCTATATTAATAAATTCTCAATTTGTCCCGAATGAATTTGTTGTCATCTAATATCCATTGAGATTTATAATCAGACAAACATTTGATTTTTTTTGGCACATGATCGATTTATTAGACATTTTTTTTTGAAAAAAAAAATCAATTAGAAAACCTTTCATTGTTAAAAACAAAATTAATTTGTAATTTTTGTTGGGGCCTACGGAATTGTTTTAAAGTCAAGACGTTGATCACATTTGTTTAATTAATGGACATGTGAATCTAAATCGATGACGATTCATAGATCCCCTCGAAAGTGTTTTTTTGTTGTAACATTTTTGAGAATCGTCACTTAGTCTTGATTGAATGGGCATACAAATTGAGTCTTAAATTGACCAAAAAAATAAATTTTGTTTTCCCTTATTAACAAAACAAGTTATCAAATCCGGAAGGAGATGGATGTAATAAAACAAGTTAAAAAAAATGAAAATAATATCAATGAATATCTTGTTACTTTCATTTTGAACTGGCATTATTTATCGGAGTAAGACTTAATAAATAATAGATTTTTTTAGATTTATGTTATTTTGAAATCAAGTTGTTGTAAAAAACTTGGTTGTAAGCTATGGTGAATTTAATTGATGACGAGGGATGTGTTCATTTTTCCAATGGGATAATAGGATTGGAATTTTGGTATAGAAACAATAGGTTTATTTTTGCTCTTCTCTCATTTATAGGACACTTCTGAGCCACTTATCAGTTCAACTTATACAAAATTAATAGGAGGTTATAGAAAGCGAAACACAATCTAACCAAATTGGTGCTTTCTCATTATAACCTTTCATAATAGTTGCATTATATAACCAGTTTCGTTGCTAGATTAGTATTTATAACTTAACTTAGAATTGCCAGGCTTGCCTTGCTTATGAAAAGATATTTATTAAACTTTTAAAAGGTGTGGCAGTACTTAAACGTTTTTGCTTTATAATGCAGGTGCAACTGCGCAAGTTTATACTCGATCTGAGTCGTGTATGGCATATTAAGAGATGATTGCACTCTTTCCTGGGGGTCGTGGCCGAGTGGGTAAAACAACAGCTTTTGCAGCTAGTGGCACGAGTTCAAATCCTGGAAAATTTAGAAAAAAATAATAATGGAAATGGATGAGTGTCATAAGTGTTGTGCTGCTGGGAAACGATCCGACTAAAATCATCGACTAGTCATTCTCTAGATGGGCGTCGAAAGAAGCAAACGTAGCGAGAATAAAAAAAATTCTGTTCCAGTCTACCCGGCTAAGAAGTCTAATCAGCTTCTGCAGCTAATAAAGTCTGGGATTGTTCTACTAGATGATAGATCTGCACAGAAAAAGTACTACTACTATATAGCTTCACACGGGATCGAACCTTAGACGTTTTGAATAAGAATTGAACATGCTATCCACTACACCATTCCAAGTATCTCAATTTATTTTATTTATATTCGAACCAACACTATTGCCACTAACAATATTAGGAAGATATGGGTTTTTTTATCATTTTTATGCATCAAGCAAGTAGAAGGGTTACCAAAATTTTTATTTTTTTGTCAAAACATCACATCCCTTTCCTATTTTAAAGACTTTTTTCTTCGAGTTGAGGGTCTGATATGCTTTAATATATTGATAGAAGAATATCGGTCTTCGACCTGCATCAATTTACCGACTCCCGGGTCTTTTGTTAATCAAAAGTGTGTCAAATTTTTTTTTTTAAATCGTAAATTTAATGGAGGTCAGAATTTTTGTTCAGTTTTCTATTAATAAAATTTCTGGATAACATATTTCACGTTATTTTTTCAGATAAAATGATAAATAACATTGAACAGTTATAAACTGACCACTTCTGTATAAATACCATTAAATACATAACTTTTTCTTTGTTTCAAATGATTAATTACAATTTACATTCAAATTTTATGATTGATTTAGTTCTGCTTTAACTCGTGGGTTGATAAACAAAAAAAAATAAAAATTTTATCTCAAAAAAAAATTAGGTCTTTAAGCAAATTTTATCTTTTTTATTTTTTATCTCAAGATTTTACTAATTACAGTTATACTGTTATGACCAATTCTAAATAATCCTAAAAATCAATTTAATTAAATTTATCTTTTTTGTCATTATCTTCGAGTCCCTTATTTTTTTTTTTTGCTTCAAGTATTTTCCGACCCTTGTTATCTATATGTTAATTCGCGAACGTAAAATTAAATTAAAAGAGTCTAGGCTTTTTTTTTTTTATTTATTCATTAAATTATTCGACTGTAAATAATCTACATTTAAATGCTATTTTTTGTTTCTATAAGCAGTTCTGTTAGAGAAGACGATTAAACGATTTGTTAATTAGAAATTTTTGGTCATCTACAAAGTGGATTCATTCGACTAATAAAATAACTAGACTAAAATTAATTTTATTTATATCAATTTGATATTTTCGGGTTTGTTAGGTATTTTTTGTTAAATTACTCGAATACCCCTCCTCACAAGCCCTCTGAAGGCTACGAATTTAATAACATGTCAATTTTGATAGATCATCCTAAAAACTAATATTTGTCCAAGTGTTTGTCATCTTGTGTTACATGCTGTTTCAAGTACACTTTTTATATAAAATTGAAGAGGTTTATCATTCGATTTTAATGTCCAATTAGACAGTGTAACCCTCATTATAAAATAATTTAAAAACCTCATTTTTTACAACACAAGTTAAAGTAATCGCGAATTTAGGTCCTAAGATAATTGAGTTCAAAAAAAAAAAAAAAATTTTTTTCTTGGGAATTGAAGATAAGATTAGCTTGACTAATAAGATAGTTAACTAAACAAAAAAATTTCGGATTAAAATTAATCAAAGCAGGTTTTTTCAATCAAGATTTTTATCAATTTTTTTTTTGTTTCTAATCCAAGTCCAATGTTTATTTTTTTAAGGGATTTGAATGTAATTTTTTGAGTAAATAAACAAATTTTTAACTCACAAAAAGCCGATGTTTGAATCGACAAAATTAAACAGTTTGTTTTTCGGTTGGGAAGACTAAGGAATTCGAACAAAAACTTAATTAAAAATGATCAATTTCTTCGTTTTTAAAAATTGTCATTTAATATTCTAAATTAAAATGCAAATTTTTGTTTACCGAGCACATGCCTATCGAATCAAAAGTGGGCTGGTCTTAAATAGAAAATCAATAGCCAATAAATTTTGGAATCGATTCTGATTTTATTTCTCAAAGTCATTTTTTTTTCGAAAAAATAACATTTTGTTTTTTCCTCTAGATTTACAAGAAAAAAAAATGAAATTTTTGATTTTTATAATTTTTGTCACTTATACCCAAGCGAGTAATACATGTCAACCGGACTCACGTGAACCGTGTTTTGATCTTGGAAAATTCGATTACGAGGTCAATAAACGTGCTCAAATTGAAAAAGAAATTGAACTCGAATGTCATGTACAAAATAAAGGCTCTCTTTCTGTTGCATGGTTACACGATAATCAATTGATATCCTTAAACACACAAGTAATCGTACCGGACTCGAATTTAGAACTCAACACAGACTCTGTATCAAAATTTAATCTTAAAATTAAATCAGTTGAAACTAATTATAAAGGTCTTTATCGATGTCAAATTATATCAAAGGAAGTTAAAAATTTGGAGTATGGTTTAGATGTATTGACCCCGCCTATAATAACACGTATACCCAGTGGGGATGTTATTGTACTAAACGAAGGTGAGTCATTGACAATTCAATGTTTGACTCAAGGTAACCCAAAACCACATTTGACTTGGAGTAAAATAGGGGAAAAACCAGGGCATATTGTAATCGATGAGCTTAAATCGACTCTTACTTTAGAAAGTGTTGATGAATCCCATGCTGATACTTATAGTTGTATTGCTAAAAATGAAGTCGGTAACCCAGTAACCAGCGAGTTTCAAATTATGGTCAAATTTAAACCAAAGATTAAAATCCCGACTGAAGTTAACATCAATCAAAATGTAATGTATTCCGTAGTTGGTAAAAAAGAACAATTAAAATGTGTAGTTAACGCTTACCCGGCTCCTAAAATGAGTTTATTACACAACGGTGTTCTCGTACCAGAGACCAAGTTCACTGTTGAAAATGTAAATATTTTGACCCATCAACACGTTTTAGTCTATGAGTTTGTAGGATCAGTAGAAGTTTTTGGAGATTATAAATGTGTCGCTGAGAATGAATTGGGCTCAAGTTCGACTGAGTTAAAAATCACAGCATTACCATCTGAGGTTTCAATTACAGGGGATAAGTTACCTGTGTACAGTGATGCTGCAGTATTTGAATGGTCTGTCTATTCCGGTTCACCAATTCAAGAGTTAAATGTTCAAGTATTCGGTTCAAATAGCACGAATTTGACTAATTTAGTAACTAAGACTAAACAAGTACATTCAGATGGTACAGAATCGGCACCTACTTATCATAACGAAAATATTTTGTACAAAGACTTTTTTGATTTGACCAAACTTCACGCCAATTCAAGTTACACAATTCGTCTCAGAGTTAAAAACGAATTCACCGAATGGTCTCAATGGTCAAAAAATATAACTCTTAAAACCCATGCGGAGTCAAGTGATGAAAAATCAATTAGACATCGTTCTCAAATGTATCATCATAAACAACATCATAAACAACATAAAAATTTAGCTCAACAAACAGGATCAAGAGATTTGAGTGGTAAACGTTTTAATTCGTACATGAATTCGGCAAGTTCGATAACACAAGTCAAATTTACATTTTTTTTAATGAGTTTATTGTTCTCGATTCTTTAGAGATATCAACAACAAAAAGAAGTTTATTTATTTTTTTTTTTTTAAAAAAGACAAGTTTTAATAGACCGTAAGCCGAACAAAATAGAAACAATTTTTAAGAGAGCAGTATTTATTCAAGAAGGGTGTGTTAGAGAATGAATATTCCAAGTCGTGAAAGAATTTTTTTTTTCGTTTTTTTAAATGTTCCTTTTTTTTGTTTTGTTTTGTATTTTTAATTGTTGTAAATCAAAATTCCTACGGACAGGTCTACCTCAATCAAATCGAAAAATAATAATCAAAATTTTTTTTTTTTTAAATCTCAACTTTTATTGTAAAATTTTTTATCAAATAAAAATATTAAAAACAAAATTTCAAACGTTTTATTTTTACATCTGTCAAATTTTCTGCGTAGGATTAAAAATTGATAATCTCCTATCAAAGTAATTAATCGAATGTTTAAGAGTATTATAAAACGCTCTTAGGTATGGCTTGATTATTAAAGGTAAACTTTGTTCAAACGCACTTGTCTACTTCAAACTAAAGCTTAAGCTTTTATTAATTGAAAGGGACTCTCCAATCGATTCAATTTTGGTATACGAGGGAAACAAATTTTTTTTCTTTTTGCCAGATTTAATTAGTTAGGACCCCAACGTTAGACTGGGGGGAGGTCAAGGACCACTATAGAAATTACAACACACAAATGCTTTCAATACGTTGTATTGGAATTATGATATTCATCAAAAATTTGAATAGTAATCGATAGAGGGGTTCCCCAAGAACGCCTTTGACTCCCTCAACCTTGTGTAGCAAATATTTTTTTCCAATCACATGCTCAAACAAAATCAATTATAAGGTCTTCATGGTTGGTATAAAACAAACCGTCCGTCCATTTATACCGTTCATTCTGATTTAATAAAAATGTTACACTCGCTCTATGGAAAAGAGGCTCCGCTAATTGACAAAAATTTCTTTCTTCCCCATTATTTTTCTACAATCGTCTTGATAGCTCTGTTGATCGGTCATTATAATATAACTGTTCACCAGGTTCCTTCTGCCCTTAACCCGGTAGACGGTCACTCCCAGGAGCACTTCAGTAAAACGCTAGGGAACAACGTGAATGGGTATTTTTCAGCTTTTAAAAAAACGACTGGTCCTGTACCACTGTAGCGTATCACTGTACCGTTTTTTGATATTTTCAAATTTTACCTAAAAATGACCGTGGACTGGTGCGGTAAGATGGTACGGTACGGGGTACGCCTTTTTTTCAGAAGCCGTGCAGTATTAAAAATTGAAATTTTAAAAGTTTATTTAAGTCGAATATGTTCTTGAGAAGGCATATCCAAGGGCTTTTTTCCTCTGCATTCGTTCTTGCTCTTTGTTCAATCATTTTAATTAGGAAGACCCTTTTGAAAACTTGACTTCAAAAAACCCATAAATCAGTATCCGAGAAAACATCTCGAAATTATCGAATCGATCAAGTTTAAAATACTTATCCTTAAAATTTCAACCACAACAAAAAAAAAACGACTTTGAAGACATGCACTTGAGATTTCTACTAGAGAAAGAATAGAGGACTAAATTAGAAAAAAAGTCGATTTTTTTAATTGAGTTTACTTTTGAAATAAAAGACGACGTTTTAACGAATTACTTTAAACTTAAAAATCAATATTTAATTATTAGAAAATTGTTTTAGTTCACTTAATCGCATATTGTGGACTTGAGTTTTGTATCATGCTGTTAAAGATGATTTAATGAGGCTAATTTTGTCTTGGGATTTTTTTTACTTGAAAATATTTTGATTAAAATCAAACAAAAAATTCTTCAAAAAAAAAAAACGTGTTGAATTTCAACAAAATGTTTCGTTTTAATTTCCTAGCTGCCACTTTATATTTGATCTTTGAAATATTTAGAAATGCATAGATTTTGTTAAATTAATTTAATTATTCAGTCCGTTCGTTTTATTTCCGTTTCGGGGTTTTGACACGCGTAATTCTAGACTAAGAGTCTATCAATAATTACAGGATTAACTCTTT
Organism: Brachionus rubens; assembly: GCA_022207745.1. Taxonomy (NCBI): domain Eukaryota; kingdom Metazoa; phylum Rotifera; class Eurotatoria; order Ploima; family Brachionidae; genus Brachionus; species Brachionus rubens. The sequence goes on along the minus strand of JAJVHD010000022.1, from coordinate 1,646,300 downwards.
TCCTCTATTCTTTTTTAAGAGATTAATTTGACAGGTTTTTTATTTGTTGTTTGAAAGTAAATAATTATTTTAAGCCTTTTGGCTATTAAAATAAAAGATATTGTTGTCTAAACAAATACATTTTTGCTTCAACACATTTTTAAATTCTCTTTTCGAAGAATTCTCAAATGACTTTTTCTCAGAATGATACATTTTTTTTTAATCTATGACCGGTTAAATAAATATGATTTTATGGGATTAATGTATTACTTAGGAATCTCATCAAAATACAAAAAATAAATATCAACTTTAAAATTCAAACAAAGTCATTTTTATTCAGCATAAAACTCTGGTTAAAAATAGTTCGAGAGAATTGGCTGAATCATACTTTTCACCCACTTGAATAGATAAATGAGATTATTTGATGAAAGAAAAAACATTTTTTTAAAATTTCACCAAAATATAATTCTTGAAATAAACTTGTTTAAGGTTGAATAAGGTAAAATTTTGCTTGTATTGGGCAAAAGGATCTGTAGCACTTTAACACTAAAAAGCCCGGCAGGTATTTCTGACCCGTCTTTATATTTTTTAAGAGTTTATCTGATTTTCAAAAAATTTTCCAACCAAACGACCTATTCAAGAATAAAACAACCAAATTAGTATACTTTTTTTCCGATAAAATCCACTAGAAATTGCGGAAATTGGATTTTAGTCGGGCTTTTGGGAGATTGCAAAACCCCTATTATTTAGTCAAAATGAACCAAAAAATTATCTGATGAAAAACTTCAACTTGAATTTTTATCTCATTCCGTTCTAGAGGTTCATATGTCAGGTTTCTCAGGTCACTTAGGTAAGGCTTTGTTACATATTTACATAAACTTCCTTTTACCACCAAATTTGTTTGGTTTTCGAAAATATGTGTGACTGAAAATCGATTTATTTTTTTAATCTGATGAAAAAGTTTCTATTCAATGATAAAATAGATATTTCAGAACTGCACATTTTTGCGGTCTTTCGAAGATTCCTTGAGATCAATAGTCAAGAATGATCATATTAATTGAAAATTCGAACAGCTCAGGTCTAAAGCTATCGACTAATACCCTAAATGATGATTAACAAAATATTAAAATCCATTTTTAATGATACGGGTCAGAAAGACCCGACGGGCTTTTTAGGCATAAAAATAATCGGGCTTTCTAGTGTTTAAATTTTCTAAAACAAGGAGATTACAAAATAAAATTATCCCCGTGATCGAGTCGTAAAAAGTTGATTCATAGACTTAAACCAGCCTTTTACTAGGCGGGCATGCGCCCACCTATTAATAGACTTGCCTGTTGATAATTTGCAACGCCTCTTTACTCTCGAATGGCCCTGTAGTCTCTTGAGAGTAAAAGGTCTTTTGTTCGCTTCGCTCGTATTCATTCAGCTTCGCTGCTAACGGTGCTCGCCTGAACGGTTGTCTTTTGTGTCGCTTTGCCCAAGTAATGAGCATACCATTCTTTCTCATTTTTTATGCCATTGGTCGTTAGAAATTAATATGTGGAGGTTTCGAAAAAAAATTTTCCGCATCTTTTAACATGGGATTTTTTTTTCTAAATTGTGCAAATTCCACAAAGCCCCAGGGTATAGGGTATCGAAGATTGGGAACGAAGTGTGGTATGATAAAAAAATATTTTCATACATAAGGGAGTAAATGAAGACCTACAATGTGATACCATATGTAGACCTCTATTGAAGTTATGTCGGCAAGAAAATTGATTTTTATTTTTTCAGTCTTAATGGGCCCTCATACACCCCTTTTATATATATCAATCTCTCAGCGAGATCTACATAGATGTACAATCCATTTTTATCTGGGATGCTCGGTTATAGAGATACATTCTGTCTTCCAATATTTTTTGTTTAATCTTCTTGAAAACTTAATTTTTTTTACCTTCATGTATCAACCATAAATTCCACCATGTAATGCACAGTCTGAGTATAATCCAGGATTTCTTTGGTTTTTGATTTACTAATTGTTTTTTATTCTTTGGTTGAATTTGCCTGCAGTTAAAAATGCCAAGTTACAATTCAAAACACATCATCAAACGAATATCTTTATCATAGAGTTTAATCACAACTTACCTGACTCGACTTGTGCTAATATTTGCTCAAAGCTATATTGGAACCATCTTATTAAGAAACAACTTAAAGGCTTTTATTTTTTGCTAAAACCTAGAAATGCTAGAAACAAAAAATAATCTCTTAATTTTTTATTCGTCCAATATAAGGACATTCACTTAAATCGTTAACAACTTAAGAAATGAACTTGAACAAAAGAAGTATTGAATTTCATCAAGCACCATAAAAAAAAAAATAAATTAAGAACAAGACCAATCCAGCTACAAAATTTATAAAATAGAACTCTTTTTATTGAAAATACAAAATAAAAAAACAGCAATCTAATTGCTTTTTCTTTTGAACAAAAGAGTTCTCAAATCCTGGAACACTTAATTATAGGTTATCGCAAAATTTTTGTTTCTCTTACACAATACCTAAAACGTAATTATTTAAACTTGAGTAAAACAAAAAAAATTTTGCATGAAAATTAAAAAAAATGTTTTTAAAAAAATTTTCAATCATTTTTGGCTCAATTTCAGTTGTAACAGCAGCCTATTTATGGTATGTAAAACGATGTTACAATTATTTAAAATCAATTGGTTATGATGGACCTAAGCCAAACTTTTTTGTGGGCAATCTCCTCGAGTTTGTATCAATTGAAAATTCTGTTAAAAAAAAGCAACCAGTGTCACATTACTCGAAAACCCTTCAACGTTGGACTAAAACTTATGGTAAAATATACGGTTTCTATGAAGGACACTCTCCTGTTCTTGTTCTAGCTGATCCCGATTTGGTGACTGATGTGTTTCTTAATCAAAACAAACTTGTTACATACCGCAGATCGTTTCCCATGTCCAAAAATTCAACTGACCCCAATGCAAGTGTTTTTACTAGTAATGGAATTCGATGGTTAAGAGTACGGTATGCTTTGGAGAAGGTCATGCTTAATACTAAAAACACGGCTAAGTGTTTAGAGTATGCAGACAATAGTTTTTTGAACACGTTTCGTAATCAGAATGATTTAAAAAAACCGCAGAAAAGTTTTGATATTTCAAGCCAGTCGAAATATTTAATGATTCAAGCAATTTTTACAGTTGTTTTCGGCACGGAACTTAATTCTTTTCTTCAACAGAAACCTCACATTCACACTCTTTTCAAAAAATCAGAACTTGAGGACCCAAAACTCGGAGAAAAAAATAATCTATTTTTTTCAAGGACTATTTCTCATAAATTTATCGATGCTTTTGAAGACTTTGAGTCGTTTTCTTTGTTAAAATTTATGGCCATGACAGTCCCTGAATTGAATCGAGTATGGCGTTTATGTGAAGGTTTTAAATCACTTTTCAACTCGTATTTATTTCATGTTGACTATTTTGCTGATCCAATGGACTGGTTCTATTCGAATTTTATACAAAAAAATTTGATTATTTACACCCAAGAGAACATGGATCAAATTAAACCCGACTCGTCGGACTCTCATTTTAACTTTGTAGATCGAAGATCGGATATTAATCGTGGTTCAACGCGACTTAAATCACAGTCACAAAATTTAAGCAATAATATTCAAAGAAAACAATTTTGTTATTTCAACTCATTTTTGTATCTTACGTATATACCTATTATGAAGTATAATCAAACAGATGGTGCTAAACGAAGAAAAAGCTCTGTTAAAGATCCTTATGAGGTTAAAAAATCAGTTCGTTTACCATCTTTGAGCACTATAAATGAAATCAAAAAACAAAAATCGGTTCGACACAGTTCGGTTGATTGGACAAAAAGAGAACCTAGATCGATCTTAAAATCTACTAATGCTCTTCTTAAGGACATCGAGTCTGAAGATTTTGAAAATTGGAAGTTGACTATAAACGAAGCATTAAGCAATACATTACTCATGTTTTTTGCGGGTTATGAAACAACAAGCACAGCTATTACATTTTGTTGTAAAGTCTTATCAACTCTACCTGAACAACGAGAAAAGTTATTGGATGAATTTAAAGAAAATTGGGATAAAATTAAATTTAACTTGGACAAGTATAAAATTAAACCGATCAAGTTTGATAATGAAAGTTCTGATTCAAGTGTAGAACTAAATGATACAGAGAACGATGATGTATTTGAAGACGATAAACCAAGCTCGGAAATTCCTAAAACAAAAGGTCTAGATGAATGGAATGAATTGTACGAAAGTTTAGAGAACATGAAATATTTGGACATGTTTGTCAAAGAGGTTCTAAGAATGTTTCCCATAGCGAATTCGATGGTATCAAGAAAATGTGTTGTTGATAATTTGATTATAGACAATGGAAATTATCGTATACCTAATGGAATGAACATTGTTGTTGATGTTTTGAGTATACATTATGATCCAGTATGGTGGGGTCCAGTAGATCCGAATACTTTTTATCCAGAAAGATTTTTGACAGAGAGACATCCAGCTGCTTGGTTGGCATTCGGTAAGTTTTAATTAAAAAAAAAATTTTAATATTTTGGATTATGACGCTTCGTTTTTTGAAGGTGTGGGAAGTCGAAAGTGTTTGGGCATAAAATTAGCTATGAGTCAAATAAAATTGTTCATAGTAAGACTTTTACAAAATTATGTAATCGATGCGCCAAAAATTACAACACAAGAAATTAATAATGAAAATTTTGCGGATATAATTGAGACAAAGGATATTTTATTTACAGCGCCTGCACAGCCGGTTTATGTTTCAATATCTCCCAAGGATCAAATTTAAACATTTTTAATACAATTTTTGGTGTTTTTTCTTGATTTAAAAGTTCTTTTTTTCTTTATTTGGAAAAAATTATCAAATTACATTTTCGACAAATTTATTATTTAATTTTATTGATATTTTTCGACATAATTACAACCTTCCACTTACCAACCTTTAACTTAAAACCCTAACCCAAGACTCCGACCGGACCTCAATTTTTGTCAGTGTGATCGACAAATCGGTTTGATACCTAACAGTGAAGCTTCAAAGGAAAGAGTGCAATCATTTCTTAAAATGACATGCAAGACTCGGGTCTGGTGTAAAATTGCTTATTTTTTTGAAAGAAAGGCCCAACACGTTTTTTTTATATACCATTCGATATGGAATTTCATGAAATTTTATAGTGACCATCTTTTGATTTTCAAAAAAACCTCCACGGACTTTTGGTTATTTTCCCAGACCAATGGTTTTCTCATCAAACGAAAAGCAAACTTTCAACCAACTTTAAAAATAATCAATCGAATTTGAAATTGGAGATCACATTTTAACGAGTTTTGTACTTTCTAAATCATATTTTTTTCAAAATTAAGAAAAAAAACACTTATTTATTTGATCTCGAGCTAAGGTCGCCACATTGTGCAGTGTGTCCATAAATAAAGCGCACTGTAAACAACAAAAAAAAACAAAATAAGTTAAGGTTCCGGCAATTCAAAACTTCCACGCTATCAAAACTTTTCAATTTCGATATCAGATTCGGAATCTGCGTCCCAAAAGACCCTAAAAAATGTATTTTTTACATTTTCGAAAAAAAAAAAATTTTTGACTACCCCCTCCTCTAGTTTTATAAAACAAGAATAAGTTGGTCATCGTTTTTGATCGATATCTCAGGCACCAATTTGGTCATTTTTTGAAAAATTTTGAAAATCTTTATATAAAAAATCCATGTATGTTTTCTAAGGTTTTCTTGCATGAGGATTACGAATTTTTGGTCAAAAATACCAAATTTCCTCATCTAAGTGATTTTTGTGACAAAAAGTATAACAATAACGAATAAACTACAGTACTTTCCGGTTATAAGAAACTCCAATTTGCATGAAAAATAATTTATTATATCCGAAGATTTCTTATAAACAAATTAAAGTTTTCCTGCATAATTTTTACTCACATTATCTTAAGTTAGCAAGTGAGGTGATAACTGATAAAGAAACCGAAGGAATAATCCATTTAGAGAAAGCAGGCGAATATTTATTATATCTATGATATTTGTCCAGTAAAAAACATTTTTAGAATGATGTAAACACTTTTTTTCTAGAAACAAAAGTAAAGCGAAACAAGGTTTTGTTTAAAAAATGTCGTGTATACGTAAGGGCTGAAAGATAAATTAACATTTTTTAATCCTTTTTTGATAAAATAACTGCTTATCGCTAAAAAGTTTTAGACCCGCCTCATATTTTTTTTCATAAAAAGTTCAAATTTTTTATAAACAAGTTAAATTTAATGGTCTTACTCTAATTTTACCTAAAAAAAAATTTATTATATACGAATTTTCGCTATACATGAATTTGTTATAAACAGTTAAAAATACATGGAAGGGGTAGGAAATGTTTTTGTTCTGGCGAAAACGTTTATTATATCCGAAAATTTCTTAAAACCGTGTTTCTTATAACCGGAAAGTACTGTAACTAAAAAAAACGATGACCAACTTACTCTTGTTTTATAAAACTAGAGGAGGGGGTGGTCAAAAAAAAATTTTTTTTCGAAAATTTAAAAAATACATTTTTTGGGGTCTTTTGGGACGCAGATTCCGAATCTGATATCGAAATTGAAAAGTTTTGATAGCGTGGAAGTTTTTAATTGCCGGAACCTTACCAAAAATTAACTAAATTTTTTTGAATTTTTATAATATATAATTGACCCCTCATGTTTGGTTGCATTCGATCGTTTAAGATGTCATTGCATTTATGTTTGTACATAGCCCCGAGAGTCTTTTATTTACGATTATTTAGGTGGTACTTGTTGTTGTTTTTTTCGTTTACCTTGACACCTAAGTATTTCATACATGGGGTCTCGTTGATAATGTTACCACTCGGTTCCAATTTACCCTGCCAGCTGTTTCTTTATCCAATTGATTAAATTAAGTTTTGACTGGCCAGTTGCTATGCGCTGAATCAGTCTATTTTATTTTTATTAATTTAAAAGCTGAAGAATGACTCCCAAAAACGGTCGTATATATACACGATAACACGGTTCCCTAGCGTATTACCGCTGTGCTCCTGGAAGGAGCGTCGAGCGAAGAACTTGTATGAATAAGAAATTTAATAAATCTCCATCCCAAAAATGATATGTCTTTAGGGATCGTTAGGGGAAAATATATAGAGCACCCTTAAAAATATCTAGATCGGCGTAACGAAAAGTAGATATATGTCCCTAGAAGATTAGATATAGAATTTGGATGAATAATTATTTTTTCTGAAAAAAACAGCAGTTGCCTTAGTGGCTAAATGACTTGAGTTCTAGTCAAAATTAAGGTCAATCAAAAATAATTGCAAACCTCTAAGCAACCACAATCTTTTAAACATTAGAAAGCATTGAACTTTAGTTGGGAATAACAAAATCTTATTTTGAAGCAAGTAACCATGTTTGCAAGCCTATAACATGAAAATTAAGTTTCCAATCGTCTCGAAACACGAACAAACAAAAGTGGCTTAATTAAATAATTTTTATTTGATAATAACTAAAAAAATTTAGTTTACGAAATTGCAAAATTAAAGTAAAGGGCGTTTTCGATATTTTTTTTTTATTTTTTTCTCCAAAAGATACAAATAAACTTTTTTTTTTTCCCGAAAATAAATTTTTAATGTTAAATTACGAATAAAGAAAAAAAATAAAAAAAAAGTTTAAAAATGACAAAAAATTATAAAATTCCGTTAAACAATTTCATATCTATCAACACCAAATGTACTCTCAACAGAATGTTTAACTGGTTGTGATGCATTGTCTGCTAATGTAACACCAACAGGCTCAATATCACAATATGACTTGGGCGAAACAAAATTAACATTAATTGGAAAGAATTCGTTGGCGTGTCCTTTAACAGTAAATTCAAATGAACCTGTTGAATTCGATTGATCGACTAAAGGTATCCTCCAGATGACACAATTTTTATATTTTTCATATTGAAAGTCTCCATCACAATTTTTAACCACTGGAGCTTGATTAGAGCTTTTAAATTCAAATTTTTTTAAACAATTTTTTTTTATTCTTTTTATGGTCTTATTGACTTACGGTAAGGGTACAACGATTGCAACGTTGTTAAGTTCAAGATTAAGTTTTTGTAGTTCATACTCAATGCTAACTTCACATCCATTTCTAGTCTCAGATGGCCAACAATTAATTGTCAACGGTATTTCTGTTTCTTCAGTTGTTTGGAATCGCCATTTGAGAACACCAACATCAGTGCCAGTTGGAAAGCTCTTGCTCGGATCTTTTAACCCAATGACAGAATTGTTTTTGAAAAGATTTTTGTCAATATTTGGATTCGTCTTCAATTTAAAAAATTCAATTTTTTAAAAAACTTTCGATTCTATTGGATGAAAACTAACCTGAATTTGTAAGTTTCTGGTATCATTATTTCTTAAATTGATTCGAATGCGACTGTCTTCTTCACCAGCAATACGAACTGATAAAACACCTAATACTTCCAAATTTTGAACACCACCGTCTTTGCCACAAGTTAAATTAATTTTTTCATCAACTTTAACATGGACTCTTTCTGTATTGACAGCTGGTGTCGATGAAGGAGCTGATGATGCCGATGATTGATTCGATACTGGCATTGATTGTTTTATTTGTTGTTCAATAAAAGCTGGTAATACGTCTTTATTGGAACCTAATTTCAAAGCCTTGTTTGGTTTAGCCGGATTCGAAGCTGATGAATATGAACTGTAATTAGTTTGTGGTGAATCGTACGATGGCGTTTCATATGACGAAGCTGAGTAGCTTGCTGAGGACATGCTTGACGACGAACCGAATCCAGTTGAGTAATGACTGGATCCTTTTGATAAGCCGCTTTTATCAGCTTGAATTTTAGATCTACGGATTTCTTCGGCTCTTTCCAACATTTTTTGTTTAGCCTCTTTCTCTTGAGTCTTAAATTAAGATTAGTTAGTCTTGTTTCAATTGTTGTTGGTTTAAGTTTACCTCTCTCATGGCCTTGTAGACTTTTTCTTCATGCGACTCCATGTCAGTAAAAGTTCTAATTTGAGCTAGATTAACATTTTCTCTGTAACCCAAAGCAACAATTTCATCAAAAGCGAATAATAATTCAAAGCAATGATCGTTTATTTCTTTCTCTTCAACAGTTTTACAATATTCTGGAATCTTTGAACAGGGATTTTATAAAGAGTGTAACTAGTGGTTATAAATATTCAAGTCTTACCACACGAGAGAATAGTCTCAAAGTTTCTAAATCTTCCAAAATATTGCTTGCTTTAGTCGTTATGAGAACCATGTATAATTTATCCATTGGTTGATAAACATATCTGACACTTTCTGTTTCAATGAATGTGTGTTGTTTAGTGCCAGTACCGATAAGTTTTGGAAAAGAAGCGAGTAGACCCTCGATACGAGATCTTGTCATTTCAACAAATTGTCTCGATACAAGAGCTTTTCCATTTTTAGTACAAATGGCAGCGGCTAAAAGTACCATATTTGTCTGTGAATTAAAAAAATGTCTAATAGAAGGAATTTATAAAAGAAATTTTATTTCAGTAGCGATATGTTCATAAAAAAATATTATTTTTTTTTGAAAACTTTGAAATAATTTTTTATATTTTAATCATAGCAGAGTGACGACGTGGTTTAATTTAGAGTGAGAGAGAGAAAAATTCAAATACACGTACACACATATTTGCAAGAAACAAAAATTTTTTTTTTTTTCGTTTCTATTTCAAATTTAAAATGCACAGAATAAATTCTTTTAGTTTTAAAATATATATAATGTCAATGGAAGATTTATAGTTTTTTCGGTTTATCGGAGTTCATAAAATTTTTCATGGCTCATTTTTTAAAATCTTTGAAGAACCTTTTACACTTGATTGAAACAATGAAAAAATAATTTGAATATTTTGTTTATGTATTCTGAAATGTTATGCATAAGTCCGCGAATACAGTGAAACACCGTTAACTCGACCGACCAGAAAGTTCGAGTTAACCGTGAGGATAGGAAAAATAAAAAATTTTTGTTTAAAATTTTATTAAATTCTTGCAAAAAAAAATATTTTTGAACGACGAGATTCGATTTAACTGAAATTATGCACATTTTCCAGCTTTTTTCCTAGGATAAAATCACACCATATTTTTTTTCCCGCAATATTAAACACATTAACTTGTAGTTTAGAATATGCGCTTTCAGAATATATGCCCATTATATATCGTTCATGATCAAATAGCTGAGATATCGGCCAGAAATGGTGACCAACTTAATCTTGTTCTATAATACTAGGGGAGTGGGGGTTCAAAAAAAATTTTTTTCGAAAAATAAAAAAATACATTTTTAGGGTTTTTTTGGGACGCAGATTTCGAATCTGATATCGAAATAGCAAAGTTTTGAATTACCGGAACCTTATTTAAATAAATATTTTAACACCTCTAGAGGGCAAAGTAAAAATTCAGTTTTCTTGCCCAAATAACTTCACAGGGGGTCTAAATATGGTATTATTTTGTAGCCCTTCATTTACTCTACCTTATATGAAAATAATTTTTTGCATACCTCACTTTGTGTAAAAGTAACACCTGGGTGTACCGTAAAACCTTGCAAACTACCCCGGGGTATAAGATTGTAAATAGCCATAACCTCCCTACCTAAGAATATACTATAACCCTTGGGTTTTTTTATTAAATTTTCTTTTTAACCCCAGGATTAAGTCAAAATAATTTAATAAATACTTAAAAAATTGTTGTATATAGTCTCATGGGATTAAAAATTTTATTAGATTACACACCCATGAGCTTAAATTTTTTTTAACATACACTTTTAAGCTTTGCAAAAAAAAATTTTTTAAATTTACAGTTCGTTAGTAATTCGCTTGGGGCTTCAAACGTCGATTTAACATTTGTTCCGAATAGACTAGGCAATCTTTTACAGCCAGCAGATAAAGCATGAAACATTCTTAGAGCACCCGGTTATGCACAAAAAATACAATTGATCAGTATCATTAGGGAAACTTTTCACCCAAAGATTATAAAAAATTCATTCGACCAAGCTGGGATTACGGCACAAATGATTGATGTTTTTCATAAGAAGCTTAGACATTTTATTCTCAATTAAGAATTCATAGATGAAAGATGATATTAAAGATGATGATGCTCAAAATATACATTGCTTTTATTCCGGTGATAAAAATTTTTTTGGAACAAAAAATCAAACTAAATCGTTAGTAGCCCAGTCAAATTCAATTTTTTTCTAATTTTAACCCCGGGCTAATCAGTATTTTTAGTTTTTTAAATCAGTGGTAAAAAACTTTTCGTTAATCTAGTACCCCACCATTTTTTATTGAGAAGCCCATGGGGTAGTTTGCAAGGTTTTACGGTATATTTTCTAAAATACACCCGGGTGTATGTTTTTCAAGGGTCCAATAAAACAAACAGTCAGATTTTTGCTTTTATATTTTGCTTTAGGATAGATAATTAGAAAACTTATTCATTCAATTGGAGATATAAATTCTAGTTAAACTTAGTGCAAGTTCTAATCAGGTTTTAGAAAATCGGCCTATACTATTCAATGGCGCAAAAACTTTCTTTCTAACAGAAGCTTTAAAGTCAAAGTAAACCAAAGTTATTCGAATGAATATCCGCTCGAAGCTGGTGTTCCGCAAGGGTCAGTTTTAAGTCCTATTTTATTTGCAATTTACATTAATAGTATCCCAGACAATTTCAAAATGAGTATTTACAGTTTTGGCCGTTCACGAATTGAATCTGCGAACCTTCATGAACATTCATGAACGTTCATTAATGTTCGGCGTTCGCAGGATTTTTCGGCGAACGGTCAGTCTACAAACAGTCTACAAACATTCGGCATCTTGTCGTTTATCCTCACATTAAAAATCATTACTGCAAAATGCTAAGTTATGCAAAAACCATTCTAAACCTTTTATAAAGCTCTGCAAACACTCTGCAAAATTATTACGCAGTAAACGTAATTACTCTATTTATTAGACTCTCCTATTTGGCTGTTAAATATTGACATGTAACTTAAAATCGTCTTTTCTTTCTAGTCTGGTACCATTATTTGCTGTTTTTTAACAATAGGAGGAAAAAATTTATCAAAAAATAAACATTTTCTCACAGCCAAAACCGATAGTGACATTTTTGTGTTTTGCAGAGCTTTATCAGTGCTCATGATTAGCCAAGAGTATCAATTGATGTAGAATTTTGAGGTTATTTATTCATTCCAAGAGAGTCAGAAGTAAAAATCTTTGGTTGTGTGTCGAAAAAGCATACTACAATGATTATGCAACTGAACAAGCTTTTCATACCTTCGGATCCTGCAATGACGAACGACACCCATAAGTTGTTTATTTCAATATAAAAATGCTGAAAGGGTTGATAAGACTTTTCGATAAATTCAGAAGCTTTTCGAGCATAATTTAGAAGTCAACTTTTTTAAGAAACACCCTTGTCTCTATTCGGTTAACAAAAAACAGTTTGATTTTTTTTTATTAATTTTTTTTTATTTTTGAAAATTTAGTCTTATGTCCAAGTAATTGTAGGAACAAGTCCCTCTGGTGTTGTTATATTCGGAAAGAAATTTTTTTCATCTGACAAAAAGTTGAGAGGAAAATCAACAATAAAACCCATAATCCCATTTTCCAAAAGTCCTTTCGCCTTTTCAATAAAAATAAATCAAATTCAAATTCTTCATTTTTAATTAAAAAATGTACTTTAATCGGATCTGATCTATTCAAACACATCTTTGAAGAATAATTTTTTAAAGTCTCCATATCGACTATATTGTCCGATGGCAAACATTTGAACACCTCGTCATAGACAATTGTATTCTTATGTGAGACAAGCTTAAAATTTTGAAAAAATTCATCACAGACACAATCAGTCACATCGATTAATTTCGGATTTTTAAAATAAATTCCTAAATGAAGTCTTTAAACAAAACATTTAAAAAAAAAGTATCTGTAAATTTGAATAGAAAATTACTTGAAAATTTTAGTCCTAAGTGAATGAGCATACTTTCCTACCATGACATTACGACCGTCTAAAACAGACCCAAACAACTCTTCGTCTTCAACTAAACAAGCTACTTCAGAGTCCCGTTTTCCTATCATACTACGATCGTTTATGTTCGCTGAGCCACAAATAACATAACGATCGTCCACAATCATCAATTTTGAATGTACGTAAATTATTTCTTGAGCCAATTTTCCCATCAAAACTGACCAATTTCTCATTCCATGAAATGTTATATAATCCGAAGGGGTTTGAACACCATTTCTTTCGAGCTCGTTATAAATCGAATATTCCCCAAATTTAATCGATCTTAGATTAAAATATTGAACGGCCAAAATGGTGTTCATGTTCTCAAAACCGGGTAATAATGGAATTACAACGTAAACCCGAAATTTTTTGTTCTCTCTTGCAAGATAAGGGTTAAGTTTGGTCTAAAGCTATTAGGGTTAATAAAAATAAATACCTAGCTGCGCGTACAATCCGGTTTACTAGAAAACTTCCGATTTGATTTTTTATAAAATTATCCTTTTTATCATTTGTTGTAGTCACAAAAAATTGATTCTAAAACCAATTAAGTTAAAATTTGTGAATGGGTTTAAAGTTTTAAAAATTTACTTCAATGTAAATATAATGTTGTGATGCTTCGATTAAATTACAATAGGCTTTTAGAATAGATGTCTCTGTTTGACTTATTCCACCGGACCATATATCCAAAGAGCGAAGCATCTGAACAGAACAGCTATACGCATTTTTAATGAGCCAAGGAAAGTTTGGAATATCGATAGGTTCAGTGTAGCTTTTTGGTAAAAGATATGGACAATCAGAACTAGAGCTATCCATTTCTACCTGTAAAAAAAATAAGGTCAAATCTTGAACCCCAAAGATTAAATTGAATACTTTTGATTGATTCCATCGTTGGATAAAATGTCGAGCTAAATCACGAGCACTTTCGCCTACAGTTACCATTGCTTGATCTCTCCATGGCATCCTAGGCACTTCATTTCTGTCAAACTGATCTTTAAAAAAATAGGTTTCAAAATTTTGTTGTTAAGAGTCAGATGGTAAAACCTTTTGAAAAATCATGAATATCCTTAAAGTCTTCTTTATAAGCATTTGAATAGTCTTTGCCTAACCAAAAACGTACGTCAATAGTCGGGTCAGGTGTGATCTCATCATCATCACTTGAAGAAAATCCTGATATGAACCCATCCGATGGATCCACTTTATTGCCTTTTTCGTTAAGAATCTAAAAAAAAAAATTTAATTTTTCAAATTTAATCGAATTTTAAAAATCACTTTTTTTAGCTTTTTGAATTTTTGTTTCAACCGTTGAGTCTTGGACTCTTCTTTCCGCTCAACTAAATTTGGACTTAAACGATTAAAAGTCAAAATTGTGTCTTCAAATTTAGACTCTGAGCTGTTATGTAAATTTGATGCTAGATTACAAGTCAACGCTGAACTTGCTATTATTGATCTCAGTGCTTTATTCACATTCATAACATCATTCTATACAAAAAAAAATTTGATTTTATTTTAACCTAGAATTCAGTTGATTTACTTTATTGTTCATGTCATGTTGAAATGAATCATTAGTAAATGGGTATTTTTTTAAATCGATTTGATCGTTATTGTCATACAAGTCGACTAATCGATGTTCATCATCATCCCATCGACCAAAACACAAATCAATACCACCAACAAACGCAATACTTTGATCAATAATTACAAATTTTTCATGATGTGACCACATTGTAAAATTAGGCGGTGCATTTTTAGGGTGCAATATAACTTTAATATTATCATTTTTACCATTTTGTGTAAGAACTCGTTTCACTTTTTCACTTGATAAACATAACAATAAATCAATTTCTTTGTACAATAAAATGTAAATTTTAACATTTTGTTTTGATTTTTTAAAAAGTAAACTATCGAGTCTATGATTTTGATTATAAGTGGGTCGTTTGAGGTAAAGTTCGGGACATAGCCACCAATCAGCTATGAATATTTCCTCTTTAGCGTTGTTTATAGCCTGCATTATGTTCTCCATGTAATCGATTGCGTTTACATACCATCTACAAATTTGAGACTTTCTTACCGGTGCAAATGAGCCGAAACGTAAATACTCTGGGTCTTTGAAAACTTTACCTGTTGTTTGAATCATTTTTTGAATTTTATTTAACCACTCTTTTTGTTGTTCGGAACGTTTAAATTTAAGAATTAACGAACGTTGTGAGTTTTTTATTTGTATGGCATAATAAGCACCGGGTTTTATTTTAGTTTCGAATTCAAAATCACTATCGACTAAAATAGTGTAGCCTAATGAAAAATTTTTATACGGATTTAAGTATGTTATGTACGTGTCTTTGATACAAAACCAACGTTTTTGATTGAGAACATGAAAATTTGAGCAAAGGAATTTTTTTAAATGTTTAAAATGACCTGTGTAGAAATTTTTGTATGCGTGTTTATGCAAGAATTCTTCTATTGAGCTTTGACTGACTTGATTTAAAAAGGAAATCGGTGAGACGTTCAAAAATTTCAGCTAGAAAAATAACTATTAAAATATTTCATGGATAAAAAATATAAAATTAAGCTGTACCATAGATGAATGATCTCGATAGGGTGGGTACATCAAACATTTTTCCAAATATTCAGCGATTTTTTTCTAAAATTTAAAATTTTTAAAGTAAATTTTTAAATTTTACAAAATTATGTCGAATCGAGCTAGAAACAAGGGATCTTTTGCACGAATATGAAACTAAAATCGAAATACAGTCGAGTAGCACTTATATCACCCTATTTGTCAAGCCATTTTGCAGTGATAAAGATGAAATGTGACTTAACTAGAATCGATTTGCATTAAAAATGACCCTTTTGTCTTAATCTTTCCAGTGATATAAGTGTATTAGTGACTTAAGTGGGTGGTGATATAAGTGGGACTTGACTGTAATATGTACCTTACCAGTTTTGTAGTCGTATTGTCTTAGAAAATGCCTCGATTATAAGTTTTAAAATTCATAGGAAAAGGGTCTTTTTTGGGACATTATTAAAAGGTAATTTGAATTCAAAACATAAATGGTATCTGAATTTGTTATTTTTGACATTCGTATTACCTCTACCCCTCAGTTTTTTGCAGATTCAGTTTCTGTTATTTTTCTATAATTCTTGAGATTTGTAGAGTATCTTCTATGCAGATATAAGGAAATTCAAAACTTTATTGCTATCTGAATTTGTTATTTTTGACATTCGTATTACCTCTACCCCTCAGTTTTTTGCAGATTCAGTTTCTGTTATTTTTCTATAATTCTTGAGATTTGTAGAGTATCTTCTATGCAGATATAAGGAAATTCAGAACTTTAGTGCTATCTGAATTTGTCATTTTTGACATCGGAACCGTAATCTACGACCCGAAAACCCCAGAAAATCAATTTTGTAATGGGGGTCAAAAATCAAAATTTTTACCCCTACCCCTCCACTTTTTGCAGCCTAATGATAAGTTGCTTAATTTAAACATTTAAGAACTCATGATCCGAAGAAAAAATTTCTCGGAAGTTGCCCTCGGATAAAAACGTTAAAAAAAGGCATTGTTTTAGTCAAATTGTATGTAGTCCCAGAGGTATCTCCAGATCAAAAATATCTTTATCCGATCATGAGTTCTTAAATGTTTAAATTAAGCAACTTATCATTAGGCTGCAAAAAGTGGGTGGGTAGGGGTAAAAATTTTGATTTTTGACCCCCATTAAAAAATTGATTTTCTGGGGTTTTCGGGGTCGTAGATTACGGTTCCCATGTCAAAAATGACAAATTCAGATAGCAATAAAGTTTTGAATTTCCTGAACCTTATAAAAAAAATTGGTTATTGTGGGTTCGATATGATTTGACTGAAAATTCCGCTTTTTTACCGTTTTCACTAGGATATCGCTTTAGGGATTTTTTTCTCGCATCGATAATGGTTCCAGCGTCAATGGCAGCTTTTTAGCTTTCAAATCATTTCTTAAAATCGATTATAGCTTTTTCCAATCATGTATCGTAAAATTTTTAAATAAAGTACAATGACATTCACTGCAAAAAATAAGGGGTAGGGATAAAATTTTTGAATTTTTATCCCCATCTAAAAAAATTAACTCTCAGGGGTACAACATCAACATTGAAGTTGTTTTTACCGTAGTTTCTAGAAATTATTTTTATGGACCGGACCGGAAATGAGTTAGGTTTAAGAAAATAAGTTTCTGTTCCTTTTCCTGTTCTGTTGTAGTAAGTATCTTTTATCATGATCTAGCCGCTCAGGTTTTCATTACCCCAGTCCAAAAAAAAATGAAAGCACTTACTGCACCGCCTTTTAACACTTTCTGAAGTAAGAAAAAAAAATATTTAATTTTTTTAAGAGTCTAAATTTAAACTTTAAACAAATATTTGAACACGTTTTGAATGTGTAAACTCATGTTTAGAATTATTTGAAAACGCTGTAACTTTTATTAAGACCTCTTCTCATAAGATTGACTAGTGAGCCTTGAACAAAAAAAATCAATAATTACACAACGATCGGCAATTCTATTATCACCAACATGATGATCTCTTTCACATGGAAAAATCTTAAAAAACAAAATTGAAACCAATTTTTTTGAAACTTTTGTTTTTTTTAAAAATAAAATTACAGGCCAATCGGGTTTTATTTCGTCCCTTATAAAAAAAGATATGAATTTAAATTTATAAATTCAGGCTTTTAACAGAAATTTACTCTTCAAAATTCGAACAAGATTTTCCAATTTCTTTTTTAACAAGCTTCGTAAGAGCTTTATGAACTTCTTTTATTTCACTATACTCTCTTACTACTTTCCAATTGTACCGTCCATGTGTCAAGGCTATCACGTATCTTAAATACAAAATAAAAAAATTTTGATATAATGTAATTGCTTTTTGAAGCATGGAAACAAGCTTGATGAACACTAAACAAAAATATAATTACAAAAATTGATTAAGGAAATGCCGTCTAGTTCGTCTACGAGCTTTTACTTTGACTCTAATTGGTACATCAGGCATAAAAACAGACTTTTTTTCATCCAACAAATTAATGTTAACATTCAATTTATCTTGAGCTTAAAACAAAATTTAGATGAAAAATTTTAAATTGATAAAATTTCTTACTATATTTTTCAATAAATTCACTGTAATCAGTATAAGGTAAAGGCTCAAAAGCTCGATTATACAAAGTCGAAATTGATATTATTTGACCTATAAAATTTGTTCGTTTAACAAGATTTGAAATTGTTTTATTCGATGTTTCGGGTCTATTTTCAGTATCGGATAAACTCTCATAATAACTTTCATTATCAGTTTCATGTTCCATTATTGAATTAATAATGTAATAGAGTTTATTTCTTTTTTTTTTTTATTTTTAAATACGACTCGAAATAATAAAATTCATAATTTTTTAATTTTGAGTTGAAAAAAAACAAAAAAGAAACTCGTTTTAAGCAAAAATAGCAAAAACAAATATTTAAACTCGAAAACTTTTTGATGCAAGAAAAAAAAAATCTGGAAAATATAAAAAATCGATTGGAAACAAAAGGACCTGCCTGGACAAGTTTTTAATTGAGACAAATTTCCTCTCAAGTTATTCAAGAAAATGATTTTTAATTACATTCTCAAGATTTTGGTTGTTATTGATGTTGATTAATGTAAATTTTAAATCCCTGGGAAAATAAAAAAAAATGAAAATTAATTTTATAACACGACTTGGATATCTGCTTCAGAGTGCTTTTTTTTATAATGTTGTTGAAGAAGCTATCACGTCACACAACCTTAGACCTTAGACATTATAAATGAGCTTGTATTTAGAATCGTTCAGGATACTCAAAAAAGAGTTACAATGATAGTGTTGTTTAACAAGATTTCGTAAAGAATCAAATTTATTTAATTCTTTTGTCAAGCGCCACGAATCGATCAAAAGTTAGTTGCTATGCAACTAAAAACCCGCTAATAGAATTTTGAAGGGGTTTTTCGTGACAAATCGAATTTTTTTATTACTTATGAGTAAAGAACAATAATTTAAGTTTATAAAATTATTATTTATTATTTATAAAAAATGGGTTTAACTGAAAGTAAAAATCTGAAAATTGTCACTTTTAAAAGATTCCATTAGTTGGTTTCGTGATTTCATTATTTACGGATCAAGTTACCAAAATTTAAGCTTCATGTGGAATAACTAATTACTTCTGAATTTTCCTGTCTTCAGGTTACACAGACCCAGTTTCTTGTCTAGACGTTGCGGGTATTGTGATGTTCAACTTCCGTGATAAGCTTCATAGCTCTTCTCTGCGCTTTTCTATCCTTCTCAAGTAAAGACAGCATATTTCAGATGAGGTCTAATCAACGATGTATGAATTAGTCTGATATTGTTTTGGCTAGGATAATTGAAACCTTTCTAGATCATTCTTAGAATTATACTTGCCTCAGCAGCAGAGTTGTTCCTCAAGTCGCGATTTTTCAAGTCGTGATTTGGACTTGACTTGAAACTTGAAGAACAACTCTGCTTAGCAGGGCAATTTTTGATTTGTAAAAGACACTTTAAATCGTACTTGATGAAAATACAAAGATCTTTCTCGCAAATTGTCTTCTCCAAGGACTATCTAAATAAACCATCCGATTGAATGTCATAGTCAGATACCTCAAAAACGTAAAAGAGAGCTTAACATTACTTTAATAATACTTTCTTTGAGAGTATACGTCCCATTTAGAAGTAAATTGTAATTCTTACTTCATTATTTCATATTTTTCTAAAAACTAATTAATTGTATCTGACCATACCAACATTAAATTTGAATATTTGCAGTGAACAACGAGTTCATTCAATGCGTATTTTTCATTAATAAAATGCTGAAAATGATCGAGTCTTACTGTTAAGATTATGCTTATGTCACAATGATTATTAAAGTTGTGGAAAACTTTCAATCTTCAAAAAGGTTCAGACTAATCAGATTGGTCTCATTTACTTAATTCTGATAAGTGTAAAGTTAAAAATACAAAAATCAAGTTTTGATTTAACAAACTTTATTAAATAAAAAAAAAGAGTCATTTGGAAAAAAAAACTAATTTTGAACTATTTGAAGTCATTTAAACTGAAAAAATAAATTTGAAGAAAAAATCTGAAATTTAAAAATCTCAGAAATAAAATCAACGATCTATTGAATTGATTTTTTCATTTCAACTGGAATAGATCTATCACTTGTTCTCATTTCCGAGCTAACTGGAGCAGTTATGGACAAGTTGTGATTCTTGTCCATGACACATTTCAAATTTTTAAAATCAGTCATCTCTGGCATGGTGCTTCGTCTGTAGAAAAACAATTGAGAACTTGAATCTTGAGTTTCTTTTCTATCTTCAGCTTGAACAATTAAATCACGATCTTTGCATGTTACTTTTACTTTTGATGGATCAATGCTCTCTGGTAAATGAACATTCAAATGAACATTTTTCATGCCTTTTTCACCTTCGACTATTCTTGGCATCAAGTCATCATGAGGTTTTGTTGTGTCACTTTTTTGTGGAACTTCAACAATCAATTTTCCATTTGGTGTCACAAAACTAACAAGTTTGTCTGTTTCGGCGTGCTTTGGCAAATCAAATGTTCTCTTCATTTCTCTAATTGTGTAATTATCACCGCCCTTTTTGCTTGCATCACCTTCTTGAGCAGAAACAATCAATTTTTTGTGATCATCTGAAACACTGCATTTAATCGATTTTGGATTGAATCCTTTTACGTCCATTTGACAACGCCATTTTTTTGGTACTTTTGGAACCATTTGTCTCATTTCTTCCAAAATACTTGGTGTATTGACCCATTGCATGTTTCGGCCCATCATACGGTCCTAATTAAACAAGACAATAATTAGCTCTTAATTAAAACAGTTGAAATAAAGGAAAAAATGAGTTTTACCAATTCATCAAATGGATCGAAAACGTCCAAAGTTGATGGTCCCATGTCCATTGATGGTCTCATCCAATAGTCCATATCGAACATTGAACGTGGAAAGTGTGTTGTTGGTATCATAGACATTCTTTGATTATTTTTGAACAATTTTTTAAATCCTTATTTTCTTGTTTGAATTTTATTTTTCAAATAAAGTCTTTTTTATACACAAAATAAATGAGTTTGTTTCTAAATAATTTCACCCAAAAATAAAATTCTAAATTTAAAAAATCAAATTAGGAGAGTTAATTCGAATTCAGATTCTCCCTTTTAATTATTAAGTTTCTTTTATTATGAATGTTTTTTTTGCACATGCCTAACGAAACCTCCCAAAAATAGAATTTAGTTTTTTAAAAATAGGTTAGTGAATTAAAAAAAAAAAATTATTACGTGTCCTTTCTTGAAATCTAAAAAAGTAATATTTTTAGATCTCTATTTGTATTTTTGTGGATACCTGTTCTCTAAAGAAACTACAAACATAAATCGTTGATTTGAGATTTTATAGTGCTAAGTTTGCTACTGATGATTTTAAAAAATTAACAACGGCCACTCATCTTTGGAAAATAGATTATCTTTACCCTTCCTCTAATTTTTAAATTCTTAACATGCAACGTTTTGCTTCTGAATTACTTCAAAATTCTGAAAAAGTGAAAAATCTCTGAAAACGGATCTCTTAGATTCACTTGATATTAAACAAATTTTTCTATTTAGAATTCTTTATCAATCTTTATCTTTACAATCTTAGTCTAAATAAAATCGAATGCTCGGGCGCGATGATACTTTATTTAATATCAAACTTGAAGAATATGGATAAATTGCAAATGAGAGCAAAATCATGAAGGTCTTAAAATGTCAAAGAATATTTTTAATGTTCTTATAGGTTCATCCGTCTTTTAGTGAGACAAAACTTAAGATTTTTTAGGATCGTTTTTTCAACACCAGGAATCGCAAGATATGAGAATATAATAAAGCCATAATTAATTAGAATACTGAAATAGTCAAAATATTGAGTTATGACCAGGGTTTGTTTTAATATGCAAGTTCAGCGGCTATCATATGCAACTTGATATGCGACTTATTTGAGGAAATTATGCGAATTTAAAATGAAAAAATATGTGAAAATATGCAATTAAATGCAAAAATATGCGATTTTAATTCAAGTTTTTTTTTTAAAAGGTCATTGATTTCGAAAATTTAGATGAAGTTTAGATTTTTTTTTTGGAAAATATTTTTGACCCTGATGATGGAATTTTTTTTTATTCAATATTTTTCAAAAAATAGAAAAAAAGCCAGATATGCAATTATATGCGAGAAAAATATGCAATAATATGCAATTATATGCATTTATATGCAAATGCATATCGTTAGTAGACGTAAAAATGCAACATACGCGACTTTAGCTAAATATGCAATTATATGTTGTTGCATATAAAAACAAACCCTGGTTATGACACAACGATTCTTGCGAAAATGTAACGTTCCGCTCGAGTTCAAAATAATTTTAATTCAAAGATTAGCATCCTAAGTATGATTCTGAGAACATAACGAAACCTTATTCAAATTATTATCAACTCGAATGGGCCTGCTTTTAAATACAGTTTTGGGCGCATACTGAACCGAACATTGGTCTTCTGTAATATATCAACAATTGCTTACTTCGGTGTTCAGTTTCAGATCTGCATCTAAAAGGTCAGTGGTAAAATTTCTTGAATCCGGCAAGTAGAAGTGGTTTAAGTGATAAAATCGAAAGTTTCAATTGACCTGAGCTTGAAGTAGTCGAAAGAAAAATGTCTATTTTTTTTCTTCAAAAAAGGTTTATTTTTGAAAATTTTGCAAACCAAACAAAAAAATTTCATTAAACTTGATTTGGATTTTTTCAAAACAAAAATCACTAAAAAAAGAAAATAAAGAATGTATTCAAAAGAACGGTGTTTTTTTTAGAGATGGAGGATTGAACGTAATCCCTTTAATTGAACCGCCAAAATTATTTTTATCAAAAATTTATAAACATTTAAAATTGAACAAGGATAACCTTTTTGAAAGAAAATAAAACTTAAATTAAAAAAAGATGAAAAATTGAACCAAGCCTAAAAAATCGTACAAAAGTTTAAATTTAGAATAAAAAAATTAGGTTTTGGAACAATTATCACGAAAAATTTGACTATTTAAGCTAATTTGTTTTCAAGAAACTTTTCATCGAATTCAAATACGAATTTAGAATAAACAATTGAAAAACATTGAGAATAATGTCTATGATACCAACAACACACTTTCCACGTTCAATGTTCGATATGGACTATTGGATGAGACCATCAATGGACATGGGACCATCAACTTTGGACGTTTTCGATCCATTTGATGAATTGGTAAAACTCATTTTTTCCTTTATTTCAACTGTTTTAATTAAGAGCTAATTATTGTCTTGTTTAATTAGGACCGTATGATGGGCCGAAACATGCAATGGGTCAATACACCAAGTATTTTGGAAGAAATGAGACAAATGGTTCCAAAAGTACCAAAAAAATGGCGTTGTCAAATGGACGTAAAAGGATTCAATCCAAAATCGATTAAATGCAGTGTTTCAGATGATCACAAAAAATTGATTGTTTCTGCTCAAGAAGGTGATGCAAGCAAAAAGGGCGGTGATAATTACACAATTAGAGAAATGAAGAGAACATTTGATTTGCCAAAGCACGCCGAAACAGACAAACTTGTTAGTTTTGTGACACCAAATGGAAAATTGATTGTTGAAGTTCCACAAAAAAGTGACACAACAAAACCTCATGATGACTTGATGCCAAGAATAGTCGAAGGTGAAAAAGGCATGAAAAATGTTCATTTGAATGTTCATTTACCAGAGAGCATTGATCCATCAAAAGTAAAAGTAACATGCAAAGATCGTGATTTAATTGTTCAAGCTGAAGATAGAAAAGAAACTCAAGATTCAAGTTCTCAATTGTTTTTCTACAGACGAAGCACCATGCCAGAGATGACTGATTTTAAAAATTTGAAATGTGTCATGGACAAGAATCACAACTTGTCCATAACTGCTCCAGTTAGCTCGGAAATGAGAACAAGTGATAGATCTATTCCAGTTGAAATGAAAAAATCAATTCAATAGATCGTTGATTTTATTTCTGAGATTTTTAAATTTCAGATTTTTTCTTCAAATTTATTTTTTCAGTTTAAATGACTTCAAATAGTTCAAAATTAGTTTTTTTTTCCAAATGACTCTTTTTTTTTCTTTAATAAAGTTTGTTAAATTAAAACTTGATTTTTGTATTTTTATCCTTTCTCAAAGATTGTTTTTTCAATCAAGACACATTTAAGTCACTATTACACTTATATCACTGGAGAGATTAAGACAAAAGGATACAAGTTAATTCACATTTCATTTTTATCACTGCAAATGGCTTGACAAATAGGGTGATATAAATGCAACTCGACTGTTTTATTTTTCCAACCAACTTACATTTCAAGCGAAATTGATAAACTTTTAATGAGTAGAACCTATTTAGCCACATTTAAAAATGGCTTTCCAGTAGTTGTTATTTACACAGATTTTGCAAAAGCTTTTGACATGGTGACAAAGTAAAAAAAATTTACATTTGATGTTTTACTAGGTGAATCTTTCGCTTATTGGGCTGATGTGATAAGTGGCGTACCTCAAGGTTCAGTCTTAGAGTTCATTCAATGCGTATTTTTCATTAATAAAATGCTGAAAATGATTGAATCTTACTGTTAAGATTATGCTTATCGCACAATGATTATTACAGTTGTGGAAAATTTTCTATCTTCAAAGTGGTTTAGAATAATCAGATTGGTCTCATTTACTTAATTCTGATAAGTGTAAAGTTGTTCACTTCAAATATTCAAATTTAATGTTGGAATGGTCAGATACCATGAATTAGTTTTTAGAAAAATATGAAATATTGAAGTAATAATTACAATTTACTTTAAATGGGACGTATCCTGTCAAAAGCACTATTTTTTCTGAAAAATTAATGCTTTCTTCGTATTATTTGGATCAGCTTCGATTATGTGGTTTCGAAGTCTTGCGGAATATATGATCAAAACTGATCATCGAAGCTCTGATCACACAAGATGTGATCATTTTAAAAATATTTATTCAAAAGAAAATAATTTGGTGATCAAAAAAAATATTTATGGGATCATTTGTCTTTTAAAAAAGTATATATTTAGCCAATCGATGTTTTTTTGCTATCCTAGTTTGAACCTCGTTCATTTTTTATTAATTCGTCGCATATATTACAAGCAGAGTTGGTCAAAAGTCAAAGTCCTAAAGTCAAAGTCAAGTTATGACTTGACTTTAAAAAAAAATTTTGATCAAGTCAACTATTGACTTGACTTTGAAAATAAAATTTTGATAAAGTCAAGTTATGACTTGACTTTAAAAAAGAAAAATTTCAAAGTCAACTTTTGACTTGACTTCAATAAAAGAAAAATTTTAAAGTCGAGTTTTGACTTCAAAAATTTAATAAATTTGAAGTCAGTTCAAGTTTTTAATGTTTATTCTTACGTTTTTCTTAAAAATTTTGTCTTAAAAATAAAATAAAATTGTATTTTAGACAAAACAGTCTCATGTTATAATTTCTAATTGTTATTATTTCATATAGAAAGGCCAAAAAAAATTCAAAGTCATACTTTGACTTTCGCAAAAATAAAATTCAAAGTCAAAGTCAGACTTTGACTTGAGCCAAAAGGAAATTAAAAGTCAAAGTCAGACTTTGACTTGAGCAGAAAAAAAAAGGAAAGTCAAAGTCCGTAATTGACTTGGACTTTTGAGACTTTTGACTTGAAATTTTGACTTTTGACCAACTCTGATTACAAGGCGTACCATTTAAATATTTTTTAAGGACACTTTTGACCTCAGTTTTAACTTCTTGAGATGATTATTGTAAAGATACGGCCCAATCATTGGGCCGTAACAACAGTTAGATTTCTGTACAGTGTACAGAAATCTAACTGTTGTTATTAGAATACTTCTTAGTTTAGATTAGCCAGAGCAGAGACTCTACAATAGAATCAAGTTCATTATCACTTGAATCACAACCTTTTTCATTAACTGTTACTGAATTACTGTTTTCGGTTCGAGGATGCGTTTCCTCATCTAAATAATAGACATTTTCATTACATCTACTTCTATAGTTGCACATACAGCTTACGAAAGCACAGTTCATCGAGAAAAAGTATAAAAATAATTTCCCACATTTAACTTTTTTGCCAGAATATTCAAGCAAAAAGCCTGATTCCTATTTTTACCGAGGCAAAAAGCAATTTTAGATTAATATTGAACTTAAAAAAAATACTTCAAACAATTTCAAGACAAAAAAATTTAAATTAAATTTTCACAATTAGATGATGCTGTTTGAAAAAATTGTTTTTATTTTTTTTGAAATTTTTCCTATATCTTGCAAATTAAAATCATTGCATGTGTGTACGTATACTTAATGAACAAAAAATTAAAATAAACTCTAAAAACATAAAAATTAAATAAAAAATCTAGTTAAATCAAATGGATACTTCGGATAATTCAACTATTGAAAAACCAACCACGTCATCATCAGTAATGGCGCCACCAACAAATTCTCCAAGTATCAGTGTAGCTCTTCATCCCTTAGTTATCATTAATATAAGCGAACATTGGACTCGAGTTAGAGCACAAGCAGGAAAACCATCTAAAGGTTTCTAAGCAAATTATTTTTCAAAAAAAATCATTTTTTAAAAATGTTTCAAATAAGTTTATGGAGCTTTGTTGGGTCGTCAAAAAGGTAGAACTATAGAGCTATGTACATCATTTGAAATGAAAATGGATCCAAATCCAACTGACAATTCAAAAGAAGACATTGATTTAGAATTTTTAAACACAAACATTTCTCAGTGTAAGATTTAAATATTTACAAAATTTTCAAAATTTAATTTTTTCAAATTTTTAAAGTCAAACAAGTTTTTAGTGATTTTGATTTTTTGGGTTGGTATACGACCGGTGGTGCTCCAACTGAACATGATATAGTCTTACACAAACAAATAAGTACTATTAATGAAAGTCCTTTATTGTTAAAACTAGACCCGTTTGGCAAGCACACGGACTTGCCAGTTGGATTATATGAATCAGTTATTGATATGATTGACGGTGATGTTAAAATGTTATTCATTGAATTGGAGTATACTTTGGCAACAGAAGAAGCCGAACGTATCGGTGTTGATCATATTTGTCAACATTCGCATAGTAACACAATGGTTCAATCGGCCGTAGCTGATCATTTAAATGCTCAATATTCGGCTATAAGTCTTCTCAATAATCGCATACGAGTTATTTATGAATACGTTAAAGCTGTTAAAGAGGATAAAAATGTGAAAAAAAATAATGAAATATTGAGAGAAATTCAGAGTCTTTGTCACAGATTACCTGTTATGAATTCTCCTAATTTTTATAAAGAATTTTATACTGTAAGTTTAATTAAAGTTGTCGTGTCTTTTGGTCTTGAACTTTTAAATTTTAATTTAGCTTTACAATGATATAACATGGATATCTTATTTGGCTGTTATCATGCAAGGCTCGAACACACTAAATCAAGTGAGATATTTTTTATTAATAAAAATGCTACCCTTCTATTAAGTTCCATTAGAGATTCGCTTGAGATTTTATTTTAAACAATACGATCCTTGGATCTCATAGCATAGAGGAATTACTCGTTATTTGAATGAAACGTCAATCAATGACCCGATATGACAGGTAGCGACATGATTTGTGTATTGTTTGTTTTGTTCTTATTCCACTCTTCAATCAGTGACTTCAAGTGGTACAGGTCAGAGATAGGGACTCGTTACTTTTTATAAGACTCAGACTCGAGTCCAAGTCTTTAGAGTTGGAAGGGCTCGGACTGGAATTTTTAGTACGGATAAAAAGACCAGAAAAAGAATTTAATCACGAGCTCTACAGCAAAAATCAAATTAGTTGATTTTGATTTTTTTAACTGTTTTCGGCCTCGATTAGAGGTATCGTCAAGGAGAGACTGACTTCTCAACTGAGAATCAAAAAGATCTGCTTTACATAAAATCATCCCTAAAGGAGGGGAGGTCCCTCCACTTTTTGGGCTCTATACCTTTTCAGAGAATTTTTTTTCAGAGAAAAAAGAAAAATTTTGCGTTGAACCATTTAAGAGAAAACTTTTTTAGAGAAAAAGATTAGAGAATTATAACAGTGAAATTTTTGAATTGAAAAAAGGCAAATGGACATTGATTGAGAA
The DNA here is from genome assembly GCA_022207745.1 of Brachionus rubens. NCBI lineage: Eukaryota > Metazoa > Rotifera > Eurotatoria > Ploima > Brachionidae > Brachionus > Brachionus rubens. The sequence goes on along the minus strand of JAJVHD010000022.1, from coordinate 1,618,026 downwards.
TTTTTTTTTTATATTCCAAAATCGTTAATTCGATCTAATCTAATTTTGGATCTACTCTTTGGCAAGATGTTTAATTTTTCTATCGTTTTTTTGAGACATTTTTGTGAGAATGTTCATGTAAAACATTTTTCAGTTGTTTTTTAACTGAATAATTTGAAACTTTAACAAGCGAAAGTAAACTTTATTTAGTAGGCTGAACCATGACTGCCGCCCAAAGACTGGTAATGAATTTCTATTGTCAGAAGAAATTTTCGGAAAATTAATAAATATAAATCAGTAAATAAGACATAACTGGGCTAAGTTTATTTGAATTTCTTCCAATTAAATCACCATTTATTAATAAAATGGATGTCGTGAGAAGCTTTTTTGATTCATTTCTGTGCAACTTTCCTAAATAATTTTTCTCTAAAATTATTCACTAAAATGTCTTTCACTGATTTTTTTTATAAAATTTCTCTAAATGTTTTCTCTGAAAAGTTTTTCTCTAAAATGAGCGTTTCCCACTTTTTGCATGGTCATTTTGAACTTTTTGCAAACCAAATCCATGCATTTTAGAATCCGTTTGAAGTCGACATTTAGATGGGTGGGACCCCCTCTTTTTGAACTTTTTGAGCTCGGTGATAAAGATGATTAATGCAAAATTAATTGACCGCCAAAAAAAGTTTTTAAACTCAATTTGACCGAGAACCAGCTTGAAGCATTCGTTACAATCAGTCTTAGTAGCGTGAGTGGTTTAACCGAAGTCGACGGCCGTTATTTGGATTGGCCGGTTTTAACTACCCTGGTAGATCAAATTGTAGCAAACTTTTTCCCAGCTTGACACAGTTACCCCTCTTTGACTGTAAAACCCCCAGGTAACTTTTTCTTGACTCTACCCCTTTCAAAATCTAATAATCTTTGTCACTGAGCTTCTTCTTCGTTTTTTCTTCAATGCAAACTCACTTAATTAGTCTCTAGCGGATCTCAAACGGATTCTTAAATGCATGGACTCGGATTGCAAAAAATTCAAAAAGTCGATAAAAAAGGGGGTAATATCCTACTATTCAACACAATTTTTACCTCAAACAGATCTCAGTTGAGATTTTTAGCTCTGCTTGGCGATTGGGGTTTGGGGTCATTCAAAAATGAAAAAACACCCAAAAAATTCCTTTTTTTACCTTAAAGTGTAGCATAGGTTTTTTTGAGAAACATAAAAAATGCTTAAATTTTATGCTCTTTCAAAATATGTATAAATATATAACCCTTTGTAAAAAAAAGAGAGTGTAAATGTTAAAAAACCGCAACCACCGAGTTGAAAGGGTGCTTAAATTCGTGACCCTCGTGCCAAAAAAAATTGTTTTTGAATCTTAACTTTAGTCCTTTTTTTTGTTTCCTTTCTTCGACAAGAGCCTCGCCTTTAACGCCATTTTGTTAGAAACTAATTTTAATTTTTTTTGTCAACAAAGTATTTGAACAAGTTTTTGGTGATGTATGACAAAACAATAACAAAACGTGGACGTTCAATTCTGATTTAGAAACTAACTTCAAAAAGTGTAGAAACGATTTTTGTAAACCTTCTAATTCTTAAATTAAAACTATTTCCTTGTAAAAAAAATAAACTTTTTTTTAATTGTTCAAATTTATGTTTTACATTCATCTCGTACCAAGGTATTAACACATCTTGGCATAAGAGATCCACTTGCTCTTTAATAATTATTCAATTTCATTAGTTTGTTGATGTAAATAAAATTATTTTCAAAAATGCCTGTTATTATGTTCATAATTGACAACTCGGCCTCAATGAATCAAAGTACATACATGGGCACAACGTACCTTGACTTAGCCAAAGGAGCAATTGAAAATTTTATAAAGGTTTATTTTGAGTTATTTACACGCTATTAAACTCATCTAGAATTCATTCATTTTTTTAATTAGAAAAGATTCGAAGCAGAGATCAAATGAATTCCAGAAATGATCGTTACATGTTACTCACATTAGACGAACCACCATCTAACATTAAAGTCGGATGGAAAGAACACATGACAATTTTTACAAACGAACTTAAAAATTTAAAAGCCATTGGCCTTACAAACATTAACCCTGTTCTAAAACAAGCTTTTGATTTATTGAACATAAACAGACTTTCATCTGGTATGGACACATTTGGAATGGGAAGATGTCCTTTTTATCTTGAACCGTCTCTTATTATTCTAGTCACAGACGGGTCATCTTTAATGAATTCAAGCTCGACTTATGAAGAGGTATTTTTTGAAAATTTTCTTAATTTTTTATTTAACTTTGAATGTTTAAGTTGAACCTTCCGTTAACAAACAGCCCACTTGGAAGTGAGTTGATCATCGAACCGTTCAGATGGGATCAACGTTTCTTCCTAATCTCACTTAACATGTGCTCTGTCCCGGTTCAAGAATCCAACCAAAATACATTTATCCCATACGCAACCTGCTCGCCTATAAACAGTATGTGTGAAGTAACAGGTGGAAGATCTTACTTGATTTCGTCTCAGAGAATGTTGAATCAATGCTTAGAGTCATTAGTCTCTAAAATACAAGCCGGTGTTGTAATAAATCTAGAAAAATTTGGTAACGATCCTCCAATATTAAAGTTAGATGAAATGGCAAGTCAATTAGCGTCTGATCGTTTGTGGGAAAAATGTAGAAAAATGATTTTTATACCTAAAAATCCTCAATCTAAAGGCTTTGTAATTGGACATTGGCCAATTCCCGAAGACTATTGGTTTAGTCTCAACTCGGCTAACTTGGTAATTTTCAAGTCAAAAACCCGGTTCTAAAAATTTGCTAATTACTTTTTACCAGCCTAAACGAACAGCACATCCAATTGTGAAATTTAAATGCGATCCATCCGACCCGATTGTTATAGACGAAATTCCATTCGACCGCTACGAGTTAGAACCATCACCTTTGACTCAGTTTATTCTCGAACGCCGTCAGCCTAATGTCGCATGGCAATGTTTTGTTCCAAACAGTGGTTCGAAACCAAACGACCTAGGCTACCCATTTGGGTATTTAAAAGCGAGTTCGAATCTAATGTCAGTAAACTTGTTTGTCATGCCGTACAATTATCCTGTCCTTTATCAGCTTATGGGTAAGTTTGTAGTTCATGTCAAAATCTCAAGACTAAAATTTTTTTTCAAGTTGAACTTTTTCAAACCCTAAAACTAAAACCAACAAAATCATGGACGGACAAATTCGATTATTACTTGAAACACATTCCGCCTTACTATTACGGTCCATTGCGTCGGGTACTCTCAAAAAAAGGTCTACAACATTTAATCGCTGAAAATTTAGAAAATTGTTTGTCAATTCAAGTTCAAAGCTATTTAAAAAAGGTTAAAGGTCAAGCTAAAATCGCATTTGACCAAGTTTGTGCTCATCCTAACATACCAATCGAGAATCTAAGTCTTTTATCGAATAATCCAAACTCAATTTTGTACAAACGTCAACAAACAGAATCATATCAAGACAGTAAAGAGTTTACAAACTGGTTACAAACGCATTTAGAACCAAGCAAAGCTGACGGAATTCGTCAACAATTCAATGATTTTAATAATTTTATGATTCAAATAAAAGAAAAACGTAAATTAAAACCTGGATTATTCAAAGAGCCTGGTGAAATACCACGCGATAAACTCATAGACACATTACAAAAAATGAGACATAACTTTTTGTTCAAATTTAAACCATCGGACGATGATAATTTGCATAGCATACCAATACAAGACATGGGTAATTATCATGAGTATCTTAAAAATCAAGCACCACCTCTTAGGGAACTTGAAAATCAAATGGTACGTCAACACATGTTCGGTAATCCGTTTAAACTGGTTAGTAAAGATCAAAAAAATCTTTTCGGAGCTGACGAAATTGATGAAGTATTCGAAGAATCAGCTGAGAATAGTGGTCAAAAAATACCTCAAGCGGTTGTTAAACGTTCGTCTATAGGCGGACCAGCGAGTAAACGACGAGGTGGGGTCAAGGGACCGTTGTCAAAGAGGATTAATTATTTAAAAAATTTGTACACTCAAAATAGTAGTAGTGCTAGTTCAATGATAAGTGATTCGGATGTTGAGTTTTTAGAAGATTCAATGTCGACTACATCGAGTCATATATCAGAAACATTGGTTATTGAATATTCTGAAAAAACGGAGTCTGTTCATGATGTGGGTAATATGAATGATTTTAACGATACACCATTGGTTATTGAAACAGAAATTCAGACTTATGATGAAGAAAAACAAAATAATCAAGTAAGACCAATGTCAGCTGTGTCTTTAGTCTCTTCGTCATCAACGTCAAATGAGTTGGATTACAATTTGTTATCCTCTTCAGCTCTATGTGACAATTATTTAGAACAGAGTTACATTCAAATTAAAATTTTATGCATTGAACAGATTAAAAAGCCGGGTAAAGATCATTCAAAGTTGTTTCAGTTTATACACGAGTCTCAATTGACAGTGAGAATGAAATTGTTTTTGATAAGAGAGTTAGCGTACGAAGCGAATCGTTTTAAGCGTATGAATTTAATTCAATTGTTGATTAAGTATTCAAATTTATTGCAACAATTAGTAGCCCAAAGATCGTCAAGTAATCAAAGTAATAATACGCCTAAATTAGAAGTACAACAACAACAACAGCAACAAATGGTTGAAAATTAAATACTTTCTGTAAGGTCTAATTCAAAATTAAATTTTGATCAAATTATTTTTTTTTTTATTTTCTTATTATTGTATAAAAATAAATGAACATTAATGAATAAAAAAATTTAAAATTTTTTTCTTTTAAAAAACATTTTTTAACAAAAAGTTTGACATAAGAATCAAACTTAAGTTAGTACACAAATTTTTGTTTAAATACCATAAACGCTTCTTTTTTGTATACAATCAGCCTAAATCGATTCAAATTTAGGGGGAATGGACAAAATTGTCAAAAAAAAAATAGATTGTGAGGATTTGTTGATTGTATTGTTCTTTTAAAGTTGAAAAAATTTGGTCTTTTTTCTTGATTTTTGAGGTTATACCTAAAACGCGGAATGCGTATAAATATAAATAAATGTCGTTGTTTAATTTTGAAGACGGCATCGAAGAGAGTTTACGTGGTCCATTTTTTTTCAAAATGATTCCAGGAAAATCAGCATTTTCCTTTTAACCAGTTTTTCCCCGACTTAAATCAATTAATAGTATAGGTGTCAATGGGTTCTGAGCCACTGTTTAAACTCGTAGTTTTCGAAGTACAGCGTTTTTTTATTACATTGTTCAAATAAGTTTCGACTGAGAGCCTCGCAGTGAAACCAACAGCCATACATTTTTGTAGAATCGAAAACGATACTTATTGCTTGCATCATTGCCAACTCGAAATCACTAAGAGTCGCTTCGAGTTTTAATACGCAGTTGTTTTTGTTATTTATTTCTTTAAAATTTGTTAAAACCTCGATGTTAGTCACGCATTTTATGCTTTGAAATAGAATGTACCCATCTGGAAACATTTGATTTTGATAATACCATGAATAGAGGAGATTTGATTAAAATGGGTTGCACATGTTTTGAACGTACCATCGAAATATCATCTCGTTGAATTTATCGGTGACCTAAAGATTAAAATACGGTTGTTATTATTTTGATTGTCGAATTGGATAAATTGTTGGTTGTTGATCTTGGAATATATTTCGTTTATCTGAATATGGTTTGTGGTTTTTAGATTAGTTGATTTGGTTTTGTTTCGATGATAATGGAAGCCAGTTTTCTTTTCTTTGAATAATTTCCATCATGCTGCTAGTTCTTGGTATGAATACTTGGCGATCAATTTTTCATATTGTTGTTGGTACGCATCAAATAGTGAGATGTCATGATTCGTTTTGACTACCTCACAGCATTTCTAGAAATACTACATGCAGTCTCGATCTGGCAATTTGTCATTTTATCTGACAATTTATGATTTCGTTTGTGTCGGGATTGAAAAGTACGCCACAATCTTGATCAACACATCTATACCAAAAAGATTTTTTCCCATTTTTTAGTAACGATGATATCGGTAGATTAGTTTTTTCCTTTCAGAGTCAACGTCGATGATATCCTTTTACAGTTTTTTCGTTGAGTCTAAATAGATTACCATTTGTTACATTCTTAGTTATCTATTTGGTTTAATATCATATTATTAAGTATTTTATTGAGTACTAGTAGTTACCCATTGCTTCGCAGCCGGAGTTATTTTTATTAAATCATAAATTTCAAAAACATAAATTTAAATAATTGGTTACTCTTGAGAATGCAACACATAGTTGTGTAAAGATAGGTTCATGTAAATAAACACCAACATGATCTAATGTCTGTCCTTGGGATTTGTTAATACTCATGGCAAAAGCTGGCCGTAAAGGAAATTGAAGCCTTTTAAGCTCAAAGGGTAAACTCGCATCGGAATCAAAGGCATTCTTGCCATTCGATCCAACAGCTATTTCACATTCGATGACTCTGCTATAAAAATTTCTAAAAATTAAACGCTTTCCGTTGCATAAGCCTTCAGACGCAGAACCGCTTCTCAACAAAACAATTTAGATAGATCTCAACTCGACCAATCAAAAAATCATTTATTTTAAACAAGTCTAATCTTTGTTCATCAAAAAATCATCGCTTTTTAGACGGAGTCGTTTATACATAAGTTTATACATTAACCAATTACGACGAAATTAAATTTTAATTTTTTTTCTTAGATTATTTTAAAATTTTTGATTGATTAAATAATAGAAATGACTTTTTTTCATTTTATAAATTGCGTTGGTCTTTCATGTGCACCATATTTTATCACCTACAAATATGCTGGACTGTAAGTCTTTGTTAAAGTCTTTAAAAAATAACCAATACTTAAAAAATATTTTATCTATTTCAAGTGCTGAGTACAGTGTATTTTGGAAATATATTCAAACTGGATTTTTATATTTATTTGTTCAATTTTGTAAAATGATGATCCTCGCTACTTTTTTTCCCGCGTTTGATGACTCAAAATTTGATGTTCTAGTCGTAAGTTGACCCCATTTAAACCTTAAACTACCCAAAACATAATTTTTTTTTATGTTTAAAAGGAATTTTTAAAAATCACCGTCGATTTAGGCGACTTGATTGGCTTGTACATTGCTATGACCAAAATTGCTGGCAAATGCGAAATTAAATATCTAGTTGCTGGCATTGGTTGGGCGTCAGCTGAACTTATAATGACAAAGTAAAACTTTATATTCAAACATAAAATCATCTAGTCAACTTTAAATTGTTCTTTTGGAAGATTCTTTCCACTCTGGACGGGTGCTCGTGGATCCGAATTCGATTGGAAATATATTCAAATGAGCTTAGATTCAAACATTTCATTAGTTCAACATATTTCAACTGCTTTGTTGGTCTATTTGTACAACCGAAATGACACTCAAAAATATTCTAAACCAATTATGTTCTTGATCATTTTATGCTGTTATCGTCCTTTAATAGCCGAGTAAGAATCGATTTATGTTAAACCCTTGTTTCGGTCTAACTTTTATTTGAATTAGAATTTTGGTTCACGGCGTTGGATTGGGTTCATGGAGTTTGGTGTTATGCAAAGCTTTGTTCACTGGTGTAATTGGTATGATTGGAATGAGTATTTTCAATGGATTAACATCAACTTATGGAAACTCTTACTCACAATCAAGTCGTTAGAAATGTGTTTTTTTTGTTGTTGTAAAACTTTGTTGTTATTCCTCGATAATGAGTTAAAGAGTTTTTCTTTTATTTTGGAACAAAAATCATAATTTTCGATTCAAATAAAAATTATTTAAAAAATTTACTCCGAACATCTACTTTTACCAACATTTCGCATCAAGAATTTTTGAATGTAGACTTAAAAAAAAAATTTTTAAACTAAAAAATAGACACAAATTACGGATAGGGTAACATTTTTATCTTTAAGTTAAGTAAACTAATATGAAATGAATGTTTTACTTGGAAATAGAAAACCCTAATTCATTTGCTATCTGATTTCATTAAAAAAAAATTTAATATAAACTGAAAATTTTTTATTAAAATTGTCTAAAAAAATTTGGAAAAAAATGAGTAAAATTGTAAGCCAGAGTGAATCTACTGAACATGAGTTTACAAACGAAAGTTATGATAAAATTGAAGATGATTTAAAAGAAAAATCGTCAATTAGCGAAAGTCATTCGGTGAAAGACTCTTTTGAAAAAGTTGAAACTAAAAATGAGCAAGTCAAAATTCAATGTGAATGTGAACCAAAAAAGGATGAAATCATCGATTATGAGCGAGAAAAAATTCATTCTTTTACAAAAATAGTTTTAGTTCGAGCAAGCATTAAAACTTTTTGGGAAAAAGTAAATTTTTTGTAAGCTAAAAAAAAGATGTTCTATTTTTTCCGCCATTGTCTATCTAGAGAATAGTTTAGACTTTTATGCCAAAAAATTCGACTGAGAAAAAAATTAGGACATTTTTTTCCAACATTTATTTTTCTATAGAGGAACGCACCATTAACCCAAGCTTATTGTAAAAGCTCAAGTTTTTATGACATGTCGCAAATAGCGAACCCAGAAAAAATTTCCTATCATGTCTATAGTCTTATAATTCGAGCTTTTACTGGATTCTAACTCGGTAAAAACGTCTTTTTTAGTATACAGTACATTTCTGAAATAAGTTGACATGTTTCGGAGCATTGACTATGGCGTACTTTTAATTTCCAATTCTGTTATTTTAATGCTAGAATTTTTGTTTGATCAAAATTTTGTTTTTCTCAGCCAATTGGAAAGTCCAAGTTTTGGATAATACAGGATTGTTACTGTTTGACTTTTTTAACTTTCGTAAATAAAAAGTTTAAATTCACATAATTTATTTTAACTAAATTTTTTCTTGCGCTTTTGCTCTTGCGCACGTGTACAAGAAATATTGTATCTCGAAAATTTGCTTAAGACGTCTTAAGCAAAACTTCGGAGTCAACTTATTTCAGAAATGTACTGTAGTTTGTCTATGCCGCGATATTCGACCGAAATTCATGATCTACGTACCAAAAAAACCTAAAATATTTTGTTTGGCGGGTAAAAATATAAAAAATTGGTATCCGCTGAGGGACTTATCAGACTGTTTAAGACCATATCAGACTGTTTAAAGAAAATTCTTTTGAGCCAATCATTTTGAACTCTTATAAGATTTTCTCTTAACATTTGGTTGTTAAAATAGCGTTCAACACTGGTTCAATTTTAATTTTTTTTTTAAAAGCCTTCAATCCGTAAATTGATGCTAAAAGTAGTAACAATGGTTTATATTGTATATTTTGTCGCATCAATTGTCCTTAACAACCCATTTTACTTTTTGCAAAAATCAAACTCAACTAAAAATGTTTTAGGCGATTATATATTTGACAGCAATCGAGGTTTCATTTTTTGGATAGAAAATACTTTTAATCAAAAATTAATAGATTTTAACTTTAGGTCTAGGATTTTTGGTTTTAAACCTAATTTTTTTTGGTTTCTTTATCTGGGAAAAATTCATAACCAAAAAACATGAAACTTATAGCAAATTTTTTGAATACATTAAATCATCTACAGTATATCTAAAACAGTAAGACTTGATATTCTACTAAGGGCATACTAAAAGTCTTGATAATCGGGTATAAAAACGGCAAAAAGATCAATACAAACTTATCTTTATTTATAATAGAGTTCACTGCACCATAAACATTATTCACATTTAATATATTTTTTTGAACCAGCAATACAAAATTCTTATGTTTTAAGATGTCAGCTTTCGAATGAGCTATAGATCAACCATACCTATAATAGATCCGGGAGGTCTCGGGAGGGGTCAAAAATAGGGTCAATTTTTAGGGAATTTATGGAGGAAATTTTTTTTTTATAATTCCAACTATTCTGGGGTAATTAGGGGTGTTAAAAATGAATATCAACAAATTTTCAGACGTTTCCGACAATTTTCCGCGGAATTGTGCGGAAAAAATATACTATTTTTGGGTGTTTTTGTTTTTTCAATAACAACTCAAAACCGAATATACTTTCCCCTAGAGATGGATGCATATTCTTGTAGTGAATTAAATTTAGAAGATTTTGTTAGAGGCCGATTTTTGAAAAAAAAGTTTAGTTTTTTTTTAAAACAGCTTAAAAAGATGAAAAAAAAAAAAAAAATAAAAATTATGAAGCTTTTAAATGGTCAATTTTATTAGATAAGATAGCTCATTCGAAAGCTGACATCTAAAAACATAAGAATTTTGTATTGCTGGTTCAAAAAAATATATTAAATGTGAATAATGTTTATGGTGCAGTGAACTCTATGTTCAAAATAGTCACCTTACCAAAGATTTTAAGCAATCAAATTTATATTTTTTGTAAAACACACATCCTTCCCTATCCCAATATGTAATCAGATCCACCCCACTTGTTTTAGAAAAATACAAACCATTGTTTTATCTTCAAATCTCCCTCTTTTTTTCTACCGTTCTTGGACTCTCTCCCTCTGGAACCCAGCTTGCATTAGATTGCTTCCGGCCAATTTGTCCTCAGTAAAAACATGACTCATCAACTGTGACTGCTTCATATACTCGCCATGCCCGTTTTAAAATTTAGCCAAATTTTCTTGATAAATTCGAACCCTATCTCTACGGTTTTTTTCAGTCAATAAATGGGGTACAAACCGAGATGCTATTTTTCGGAGTTTAAGATGATCGTGAATAATGCGCTCGATTGTACCTCGACTAAGAAAAGTCTGAGCTTCAATTTCATCATATGTACAATATGTGTTATACTCTATAACATTTCGAACTAGGTCTATATTCAAGTCAACAACTACCGTTCTCAGCTGTCCAGAGCGTGGAGCATCTTTGGTTCTCTCTATCCCACTACGAAATATTTTCATCCATCAAGCAACTGTGGCATATGAAAGGGCCTCGTCCCCATAAACTTTTGTAAGTCATTTTGGATCGTAGCTGCATTCGATCCCAATTTTACACGCATCTGAATATAAAACCGAAAATTAAAATTTTGCATTTTTTAAAATTTTTAAAAAGTATGGTCTACTTAGTGCTAAATAAAAATCAGTTAGAATTAAGATACAATCTTGAATAGTGGTTCAATTAATAGAGAATCGCGTGCAGATTAAAATTATGCATGTTTATAGGAGTCAGTGTACTTTGATTAAAAAATAATGACAAAATTATCAAAACTTTTGGTATGTCCTAAGTGTTTAAATTCATTAATATTGTACATTGTTAATTTTAAGAGGAATTAAAATTGGAATAGCATCAGCAGTTTTATTATTTTTTATTCTTAATGTAAATAGCGTTTACAATGTTATTTCATTAATTGGATTGTTTGTATTCATTTTTATTTGTGTTTTGACATCAAAAAGTCCCATTCATGTAATTTAACCCTAATATTCAACTTCTAAACATCCAACTAAATTGATTGTTCAGATTAACAAAGGAATTTTGATCAATGGACTACTGTTACAATCTACAATGGCGCTTTTAGCTATCCGAAGTGAATTCGGTTACAAGTTTTTAGAATTTTTAAGCGAAAAAGTTGTCGAATTTCTTGATTTTACAGACCATGGTTCAAGACTAGTATTCGGTGAAAATTTCAAAGACCACTATTTTGTTTTTAAAGCATGTGCTGTAATTATCTATTTTGGAGCGATTGTTAATTTTTTCTATTACATCGGTCTACTTCAATTCGTCATCTTAAAACTTTCATTGGTAATTAACAAAATTATGGGAACAAGTCCTACTGAAAGTATAAGTGCAGCAGCTAATATTTTTGTCGGCCAAGTAATAATTATTTAAAATTTTCAGTTAAAAAAAAAGTCAACTTTTTAATGTAGTCTGATGCTCCTTTAATAATAAAACCGTTTTTAAGTAGTATGACCAAGTCGGAATTATTTGCTGTGATGGTAGCGGGTTTTTCAACAGTAAGTCCATTTCAAAAAAGATTTTAGAATTTAATTTAAAGATTTTTTGGTTAAGGCAGCTGGTTCTGTCCTAGCTGCTTATGTAGGATATGGTGTGTCAATCAATCATATAATAGTAGCCTCATTTTTAAGTGCACCTGGTTCTCTAATGGTCGCAAAAACCCTTTATCCTGAAACAGAAGAGACATCAGCTGATTACAATAGCATACGAAACATGCCTAAAGAGTAATATTAAAATTTTTGAATCTTAAACTCATTTAATTTTAAAGCTCAAAAGAGACATTTACAACTTTTTGGAAGCAATTACAAAAGGAGCTGTCGGTGTGATTGAAACTGTTGGAGCAATAATTGCTAATTTAATAGCTTGTGCTGCTTTTTTTGCTTTTATAGATCGATTAATTTCTTGGTTTTTGAGCATGTTGTGTTTAGAAAATTTTGGTTTAACTGTAAGTTTTTTTCTTTAGACTCGTAACTCTATTGACTTTGCTTTTTTGAAGGAATTGTTTCAGTATGTTTTTTTTCCATTCGTGGTTTTAATGGTAAGTCTTTTTCAAACTGTATTATTTTTTTAACGATTTTTAAAAATCAAAAAGGGTGTAAACATAGAAGATTGTAGAGTAGTCTCAAAATTGATTGGAATAAAAGTGTTTGTAAATGAATTTGTTGCTTATTCGCGTATGGGTGAAATGATTAAAACTAAAAATAGTCTTATTGAAAGTGGTCATTATGACTCGTTTTTAAATGGAACTTATAAACTACCTAGTGGTACTGATATAATCATTAATGTAATTTAGAATTCTTTTGTCTAAAAATAAAGTTTCTTTTGATTTGTTTTAAATTTAGAATCGATCGTTGGTTATAACAACTTATGCCCTCTGTGGTTTCGCAAATTTGGCTTCGATTGGTATTCAAATAGCATGTTTTAGCACATTTGTTCCCTCAAGAGCAAAATTGTTTCCGAGGATTGGTCTTTATGCAATGATTGGCGGAAATATTTGCAATTTAATCAATGGTATGTTAATTTTTATTTTACAAAGTGTCCGAATTTATAAACTGTAGTCGAGAGGGAAATAAAAAAAAGGTAAAAAACATGATTTCTAGTTTTTTAGGGATACAAAAAAAACTCTTTTGGAATAAATTTGGTAAAGTTCAGGAAATTCAACCGCTACCCCTCTGCTCTTTACAGTCTAAGGATAATGTGCTTAAGAACTCATGATTGGAAAAAGATATCTTTGATATTGAGGTACAACCTGAAAGCTAAAAATCTCCCATTGATTCTGGTACCCAAATCGGCCAAAGAAAAAATTTCTCGGAAGTCGCCTACGGACAAAAACGGAAAGATTAGTCAATGGAAGCTTTTTAGCTCTCAGATCGTGCCTCAAGATCAAAAATATCTTTTTCTAATACTCAAAAGTCCGATATAATTTATACCTTTAAAGCCCGACGGTGTCAAATTGACACCTTTTAAGAAAGATACAAAATAAAACATTTAATTCGATTTTAGTGCTTACAAAATGACTAAACATGATAAAATAAATAAAATAAAATAAAATTTTAGACCGTGTCAAATTTTGGCTGATAAATATTTTGGCCTTTGCATACATCAAACCTGAATTTTATCGGAAAATTTAATTTAAAAAAGCCTTTTATATCTTAAAATAAAAGGACGCCACTAAACGCAAAATTATCAATTTTGGTAAAGTACAGAAATATGTGCCCATAAATTAAAAGGTATTGGGTGGGAATGGGTTGCCGGAAAAATTCAGGTTTAGGGTTTGGGTATGGTATGGGATCCCCATATATTTTGGATTTCAGTGATGGGTCTGGGTTGGGTAACCCATAATATTTGGGTTTTTTTATAGATTTTTAGGGTTTAATCATCGACATGTCATAAATCAAAAAAAACGATGACAATTTTGAACTGTCAATATTTTGTGTCGCCTAGCTTGAGGGTCCGGGTTTTTCATTGAAACTAATCTTCTTCCGAAGTGATAACTCTTTTCCATTTTGTAAACATGGTCCAAATAACACCACTTTTACTCGTTTTGTCAAGATTGGGGTCAAAATCCTCATTAACTCTATTGACAGTAGCGTCTATAGCCTCTTGAATTTATTGGTCTATATCATCAATCTCTTCTTCTTCTACATGTCCATTTTCAAAAAAAAAAGGTCATTTTAGTTAAATGCGTCAACAAAATCATGATCTCCTTCGTCGAATTCATCCATATAATTCTAATCGTCCAAGAAATCAGTATCATCTTCATCTGAGGCCATCGATTGAATTTCTGAAGATTTCAAGGGCTCTTTGCGCGATTTGTCCATAAGTAATTTTCAATATTTGATAATTTTGATTGGAAATTAATTTGTTTATGATGTTTAAGCAATTTTGAGCCAATAGTGTCGAATAGTGAAGCTATTAATGCTTTAATTCTTAAAAGTGTCAAAATGACACCGCCGGTACTTAGAGTAATATTTTTTTTTTTTGCAGAAAATTTTATTTTATTTCACTCAAAAATTAAATTTTTTTATTTAATTATTTCAATAAATTAAGCCTATAATCAAAAATTTTAAAAAATGTTTTTAAAAAGCAAATTATTCAAGGTTTTTTATCAAAAAAGTGTCAAATTGACACCGCGGTCCTTTGAGTGCTAATCATGAGTTCTTAAATTTTTAAATTAAGCACCTTATCATTAGGCTGCAAAGAGCAGAGGGGTAGCGGTAAAATTTTTGATTTTTTATCTGCCATGAAAACAATGATTTTTTTGGATACGGATAGGTTTTAGCTAAAAAAAAAATTTTTATTTTAATTTTCAAACAAACTTGAATGGCCTTCTTCTGTAAAAGAGTGGCGATACAACGGAAAATCAATATTTAATACACCTTCAGGTACGGATTCTGGTGTAACTACAAGGACAGTCTTCTCAATCAAATTTTAAAAATCAAAATATATCGATTCTATTTCTAATAACAAAATATTCTCTTGTTTTTTGTCAAAATTTTTTGGTAAACAAGCGTTGACTTTCGAATTTTTTTTCACCTACGGAATCCTCTGTCCGTATATTAGTAATTCAAAATGTGACAGCCTTTTCGGGGTCGTATATTACGGTTCTGATGTCAAAAATAACAAATTCAGATAGGACTAGAGTTTTGAATTTCCTGAACCTTAAAATAATTCAAACTATCGCGACATAACCTTCAATTTTCACCCCAATTTACACGTTGACTTGGGACACTTTACTTCGTTTGATCAATTTTTTAATAAAC
This sequence comes from Brachionus rubens, assembly GCA_022207745.1. Taxonomy (NCBI): domain Eukaryota; kingdom Metazoa; phylum Rotifera; class Eurotatoria; order Ploima; family Brachionidae; genus Brachionus; species Brachionus rubens. The sequence continues at coordinate 1,602,809 of JAJVHD010000022.1, read as the reverse complement.
GATTTTTAAGGGTGTATTGCTGGAATGTGGTTTAAAGAATTTTAATATTTAGAAAAAAAAATTCATTTTAAAAAATTTTGTAAAATTTTATTTTGAAAATAAAAAAATTAAAAATAAAAATTTGTTTTTGTTTTTAAGCTATTATTTTCCGACATAAATTTGAAATTTGACCATACCACGTCTATTCAATCGATCTGTATTTTCAATATTTTTAGCATAAGCCCTACACTCAACATTAATAAGCATATTTTTAGTAACATTTTTAAAGTGAACAAACACCAATGGAGATAAATAATTTGGTTGATTTCTATATGGAAAATATCTAAAATTAATACCACCAATTTCATTATTCGGATAACTTGAATAATATTCTATTTTTCCAATATTATCTCTATCGGCACCATGTTCTCCTTGACAAGCAACATAAACAAATTTATCATTTGTATTAATTTTGGCTAAAGAGACTGGTAGTTTAATTTTATGATCAAAAATAGGCAACCAACCGTAAATTCTATTTAATTTCACGGCTACACACGGTGTACCAGTGCTCATACCATAAGCTTTACTTCTAGCACAAGGAGTATTTGTAATGACACTTTGATAGTCAAAAACGACCGATCGTCCATGAGCACCGATGAAACTCGTGTTTTTACCCTCTTCATATTGTTGTAAAAAAAGATCCAAATATTGATAAGTCGGCTTCCAATTTGAAGTGTTTACCATAACTAGCTCGCTCTCTGGATCTACTTGTGGACGAAACCCTAAGCCTGGATTGATAGTCCTGAAGTTCATTACACTCTCTTTATTGAAATAAGTAGGGGTCTTATGGTCAATTGTGTAATAAAAAACTAAGAGACACAACAAAAAGAAAGCGGCCAAAATGGCGTAGAATATGCTATAAAACAAACTCAATTTGAACCATGATTTAGCATCGCGTTGTAAAAATTCACGGTACTCGGAATCGTAGATGTCTTTTTTGAAATCTTTAACATTTTCCCAGAAGGTTTTTTTTCGATGTTTGTTAAGTTGTTCGATTTTTTCGCTGGTTTCAATAAGACTATCAGCAGCTTCTTCGACAATTGTGTTACGGCGTTTCAAATTTTTAGAATCCATTTTGATTTCGAAGAAAAGAAAATATTTAGAAAATGAAAATAATTGTTGATAAATAATAATGGAGCTCGTTTGTTGTTATTAGTTAAGTGTTTGTTAGTTTCCAGTTTACCAAGTTTAGTAAATTGCTAAAAAATTTCTTTCTTCTTTTTTTTTTTCAAGTTACTTATCTAGTAAATTAGACAAGCGCTGTCTCTCTCTCTCTTTCTAGCTTTATTTGAAAAAAAAATTAAAAATTACAAAATTCATCTAAAATTTACACATGATTGATTTATAATTTATTTTTCTGTTCAAATTAAAATTTTGCTTTCTCTCTTTCGACTCAATTAAAAGTTGAAAAAAAAATGATTATTTTCTTGATAAGGTTTGTTTTTATTTTCGTAAGCATTCGAATCGTTTTCATACCCAAATATTTCTTTTTTTAAAATAAAGTATTCAGAACCTAGAATATTCTAAATGTCTTCTCAAAAACTAAGCACTATTTCTGCTCAAAGTTTACAATAGTTTGGAATACATGCTTTTTTAATAAATCCCTGATTTCCCTGATTTACACTTATTTCAAAATCTCAGGTCTTGGAAATTTCGCTAAACTGATATTATATTCGTAATCAGCGTATATGAAAACCTCCAATTATGAAAATTAAATTAAAGAAGGAATTTTGACCAGTGAAAGATCATTTTAAAGTAGCCTTTGGAGGGTTTTTTTTTGGGAAAATGTCTCTTTTAATGGGTTTTTATTTTACTGAAGATCTTTTCCATATATCATCTGGAAGCAAACAAAATTCTGAACATGCTATAATTATTATTATTGCAAAACAAGTTACCAAAAAAGTAATTAATTCAAAGGAAACATTTCAGACTCTCAAGATCAATAATAGGGTTTTCTGACTCGTAGAATTCGAAAAAAATCACAAAACATATCATAGCATCAAAAGTATATGTTCTTTAGTACGATCGCACGAAAGGTGTATATAGTGGAAGGGACGAGGAATATTTTAAAAATAAAATTGGCTTTGTTGGACGCTTTTTCCGAGAGTTGTTACATTTTTTCTGAAAATAAATGGTTTTTTGAAAAAAAAATTAAAAGAGCTGTAGTCTACCCTTTGAGAAAAGATTTTAAAAAAGATTGTCAAATTTTTCTCCTCATCATAATGACAGATTTAATGCTAGAAAAATGCATTAATTTTTGGCAACGAAGTCAAATAATGCATTGATTTTAAATTTCTGAAATAATAATAATGCCAATTAATGCTAAAATAATGCATTAAAATTAGAAATTAATTTAACAGGCCTGGCTGTTGAATCTTATGTTGCAAAGTTTTTTCATCGAATACATTAGTGTTGGGAACCGGCCATTTATTGAGTTGGCCGTGACCGCTCCCGTGTAGACGGCCGACCAAAAAACGGCCATTTCAAGAAAATTTGGCCGGCCGTTTTTTTTGGCCGGTCAAATTAAACGGCCGGCCAATTTTTCTTGAAATGGCCGTTTTTTGGCCCGTCACGGACGGTCAAAATTAGAAATTTTTTAAAAAAAATTTTTTTAAATATCCTGAATAACCAAACAAATATTAATAATTTTCTTTGATAACTTTGAAAAAAAAAATTTTTTTTTGATATTTTTCAATTTTTTTCTTTTTTTTTGGTTAAATCTCATGAAAACAGTTTAGCTCAATGGTTAAATGCTGGTTGAAATATTTTTGAAACAAAATAGGCAGGGTTCGAAACTTCTTCGAAAATCTAGTATTCAGGATAATTAAAAAAAATTTTTTAAAAAATTTCTAATTTTGACCGTTCGTGACGGGCCAAAAAACGGCCATTTTCTTTTTTTTTAAATTGACCGTCTACTGGCCGGCCAAGTTCAAACGGCCGGTCATCTGGCCGTCCCCTTTGCCGTTTTTTTTGGAACGGCCAAAAGTGGCCGCCACCCAACACTAGAATACATTATGATCTTAAATCTTAAAAAAGGAGGTTGACTTTTTTATCAGGGGTTAGATCTCATAACCGTTAAAAAATCTGCTGAAAGCTGAAAATTTTTTCCATTTTTAATTCGAAAATGGCGGCAACAATTTTGTAACACTCGTTTAGTTTCAGAAAAAAAATTATCAAAAAAAAAATATTAGCAGTGATAAAAATGAAATGTGACTTAACTGGAACCGATTTGCATTAAAAGTGACCCTTTTGTCTTAATCTCTCCAGTGATATAATTGTAATAGTGACTTAAGTGTGTGGTGATATAAGTGGGACTTGACTGTAAATGTTTAATGATTATGAGAGGCACATGAATTGAATAAACCTAGGTATGATAATGAAAAAAACACTAGTCTGAACTCTTAAAATACTCAATAGAGATTGAGTCCAAGTCCAAAGAAGAGTTAAGGGTTATACCTAAGTAGTCTACTTGAGGTACATTGTTTAATTTTTGGTTATCAAGTGGTTAAAATTGATTTTCCAAATTGAGCCATAATTAGAACAAGTGTTAAGCAGTGTTTTCAAATGTGAGTCTACAGGGCTAATAAGAACTATGTCATCAGCATACACAATTATACAGAGCCCCAATGTTGAGACTGAGACACTCTTCGATTAATTCGTCTATGAAGATTTTGAATAAGAATGGGGAGAGGATACCTCCTTGTTTGACACCACAATCAACTGGGAAGATATCAGATATCTTCTTTAAAAGGGACCAGTAGGATATGTCCATTTTAGGTAAAAGTTTGTAGAATAGCCCGTCCCTCCAAACTTTGTCAAATTCCTTTTCAGCATCTAGCAATGCTATTTTACAACCTGAACCTTTATTAATATAATTTAGAATTGATTCTTTTACCATGAAAATTGCATGGTTACAAGAGATATTTCTCCTGAACATGGCGAGTTAAGAAGTATTAGTTATTCGAATATTTTTATCACCCTAAGTTATTTTTTTGAACTCCTTAAATAGACTTAATAGACGGATTTACCGGTGATAATCCCATGATTGAAGATAAAAGTTGTGCTAATGTTCCGACACAGTACAGTAAAGACCGAAAAAATTCACAAAAATCAAAAATCACTTAGATGAAGAAATTTGGTATTTTTGACCAAAAAATGCAAGAAAACCTTAGAAAAGATACATAGATTTATTATAAAAAGATTTTCAAAACTTTTCAAAAAATGACCATATTGGTGCCTTTTTCAGCGCCTAAAATCGACTTTTTAAAAGAACAAGCTCTTGGTTAAGAGAAATATGTTATTATAGGTTTTCATGCATGAGGGTTACGAATTTTTGGTCAAAAATACAAAATTTCCTCATCTTAGTGATTTTTGATTTTTGTGAATTTTTTCGCCCTTTACTGTACAATAAGTACAAAGAGAAAAACGAAAACGAATAAACTAATCCCAAAATTTTGTTCAAAATTTTGTCTAGTTTTAGAATCTATAGTAAAAATTAGGGGTAATGGGTATTTTGAGGGGCAGTATTCGATCTAATTGGAATTTTGCGAATTTTTCCGCTTTTTTCCTAGGGTAAAATCACACCATATTTTTTTCCGCATTATTAAACACATTATCTTGTAGCTTAGAATATGCGCTTTCAGAATATATGTTCATTATATATGATTCATGATCAAAAAGCTGAGATATCGATCAAAAACGATGACCAACTTACATTTGTTTTTTAAAACTAGAGAAGGTCAAAAAAAATTTTCTTTTGAAAAAATAAAAAATACATTTTTTGGGACGAAGATTCCGAATCTGATATTGAAAAATTTTGATAGCGTGGAAGTTTTGAATCGCCGGAACCTTAAAACATATAAAATAAAAGAAGACTAAGATTCAAAAATTTTATTACACATAAAAAAATATATTTGATTACAATTCGATTTGATTTAGAAAAAAAAATGTTAAAATTTTCAAATTATAAATGAAGATTTAAGTTTTTTTAAGCCGTAATTGATTTTGGTTTAAATTCACTCATACTTCTAGCCACTATAAAAGTCGATATCAACGAGCTCATTTGTAATTTTTCATTAGTACCATTTGAAAGTCTATACTCAATATCACTAAGTTTTTCCAATATATGAATTAAAACTTTTTTGGGAAATTCAACTTGTAACAAAAAATTTTTTTTAGTCTCATTTTTAAATTTAAAAATCTTTCCTAAAACTTACTCATGTTCACAAAACGACTCACTTCGGTCATAATATCTTGCAAAGCATAACCTTTCAAAGTCTTCAAGTGGATCAAACGATTATAAATTGTTGTAAAATCATCGTTTAGTAACCAATTAATGACACTTAACATATCATTTTTAGATGGATGACCAACACAATTATAAGCATTTTCTTCATTTACTTTGTTAAAAGCCAAATGAGTACTCTAAAGATAAAAATTGACTCCTTGAAAATTTGATTTTAGAATCGAATGAATTACTTGCATAATATTCAATGCTTTTCTCATATCACCAGACGCTAATTGTATCACTGCTTTCATACCGTCTTCGGTTATATCAACACTTAAAACAATTTTTTTTTAAAAAAATTTACAATCCCTATTTTGATGGCGCCTTACTTTTCAGCTTGGACAATGTGATCTAATCTAAACTTCATTTTATCATCACTTAAAGGACCAAATCTAAATCTGGTACAACGTGATTGAATAGCAGGAATTATTTTAGACATGTAATTACAAATTATACAGAAACGTGTATTTTCTGTAAACTTTTCCAAGACTTGAAAAAATACAAATTTAAAAGTCCTCGGCTAATTAAGTAAGTCTTACTTCTTCTTAAAGCGTTTTGAGCATCGTTTGTCATAGCATCAGCTTCATCAAGAATAATCAACTTGAACCCTTTTCTATAAAAAATAATTAGGTCCTGCTGTAAGCTGAGTTATTGAATGCCCATTTACTTGAAAATAGTCTTTGTACTAGCGAAACTCATAATTTGATCTCTTACGATACCAATACCCCGATCGTCTGATGCGTTCAATTCAAGAACCATTGCATTGAATTCAGTTGGTGTGTACAATTGTTTTGCACAAGCTAAAATTGTTGATGTCTTACCGGTACCAGGTGGTCCATAAAATAAAAGATGTGGTAATTGATCATTTTTGATGAATCTTTGAACTTGAAAAAATAAAAATTTATATCAAATATTTGCATGTCTTTATTGATCTTACTTGTTTCGACAATGCTATCTTGAGATATTAATTCATCAAGACTTTTTGGTCTATATTTTTCAACCCTTAAAAATAATATTCATTATTCAAGTATTCATAAGACATATTGGTCTAATCAAGTTACCAAGGTAAAGCCATTTTTATTCAAGTCGTAATTGAGGATTATAAATATTTGAGAACAATTGAAATGATTTTTTTACAAAAAATAAAAATGAATTTAGCTTAATTTTTATTTGCTTAAGTATTCAAATTTATAAAATGTTCATCATGTTTGTCTTAAAAATTGAACAAAGATGTCGCAGATTGGATTTATAATTTTCCAACCTTAATTCGGAAATTCTGACTTTTTGAAATTTTATGGAAAATCATAGCCACACTTGGACTAGATAAACTTCTTTGAAGGTATAAAATTTATCTTTTTTTTTCTACCGTAATCAAATATTGTAACTGCAGGGCCTTTGTTTCATCGACAAAGGGTCCGCTGAAATTTTTGTATGATTTTATGTTTTAGACGGACTGGTATGCCGAAAAAAGGTGCCAAAGCTTAGCTTTAGTTTAAGCAAGATAGGGATTATGAAAAATGCAGGGAATGTGTATCTGATAGACCTTTTGTTGGGTTGATAATGGTGGTCCGCTAGTAAAGTAAGTGCACCTAAAATGTAGCCAAAAATGATCTTCACGCTCATGTTCATGCTCACCCTTACCCTCACACTCGGTTCGCAACCCCCCATTCAGTCATCCTCATCTAAAACCTGAGAATGATGTTTATTTTCAGTTACAAAATTGTTGCACTAAATTTATATTAAAGATTTCAGGTGTGTTTAAAAGTATGTAGGTCCTAGAGCTTGGCTTCGATTCCGCAAAAAAGAAAATTAAATATTCTATAAGAAGATTGGTGCCCTGAAACTTGCAGACCTTTAGTTTGACGGAAAAAAGTTTCCCGTTTGTTTTCTTTATTTGAACGAGTACTCTGTTCTTCGCAACTGAAGTTTACCTACAAGGCCCCTAAAACAGTACAAAATGCATTAGATGTAAAAAAGGTTTGCTTTTATTTACTCCTTACGTACACCAAAGGAAAAATTTAAAAACAAAAAATTGTATTCCGCTCAATTTTTCCACAAAAATCTTTTCCGATTTTTCCGGGATTTTTTTAAAAGCCGAATTACGGTCTTATGGTATACAATTTTTGCAGAATATCGAGAAAAAAAAATCCGTTTTCGTTTTCAAGGGGAGAAAAAAATTTCAAATCTTTTTATTGTTTATTGGAAAATCTATTAAAATAATTTTCATAAACTAAGAGTTCTTGATCACTTAAATTTGCATTAAAACCATCCAAAGCTCTTTCAAAATCTTGTTCATTAATATTCTCATTTGTATCGACATTTGAAATAATCCTCTTGATTGCGTTCTGTCTCGCTTTGTTTGTAATTGCATAAAAATCAGCTCCTGACAAATTAACCGGACATTTTTCCTTAACAAATTTTTCTTTATCAAAATCAGGATCAACAGGTAACTTCCGGACTAGGGCTTCGAATATTTTGAAACGTTCGTCAAATTCTTTAGCTATTGGTACGTAAACTAATTTATCAAAACGACCTGGTCGTAGCAACGATTGATCGATTAAATCCGGTCGATTTGTAGCTCCGATTAAAAAAATTTGATTCAACTTATCATCCGAATTGAGTTTATCAAGACCATCTATCTCTGTTAATAATTGAGATACAACCCGATCCATAACCCCACCGGAATCACCAGCACGACCTCTAACCGGCGCCAGTGAATCCAATTCATCAAAAAAAAGAATACAAGGTGAATTAACCCGGGCTTTTTCGAACAAATTCCGAACATTTTGTTCAGTCTGACCGACGTACATGTCCAATAACTCTGGACCTTTGACGCTTAAAAAATTAAGTCCACACTCGTTTGATATGGCTTTGGCTAGAAGGGTTTTACCAGTACCAGGTGGACCGTACAACAATATACCAGATCTAGTTATACCCAATTGATTATTTGTTGAAGTAAACAACGCAGGATATTTTAATGGCAAGATGATTGTATCCGTGATTATATCTTTAATGTTTGATAAACCACCGACATCGGACCATTTTATAGAATCAATTTTAAGTTTATTTTCCTGTTGAAATTTACGATTTGATTGAAATTTTTCGCAAGTCTCGTTTATTGATTGAGATTGATTAAGATTAATTAGATCGCACAAAGTTTTAAGTTCACCATAAAAAAGACCAGTTGTTTTTTTGATTAAATTTAACATCGTTTCTTCATCAATTTTAAGCTCTTGTTTCAAAAAATCTCGACGTTGATCATCATTCAAATTCTTAAAAAAAAAATTTTTTTTTTGCTAATTAAATTATCGCTTAAAAATGGTCGTTTTTTATCGTAAAATTTGATAAAAATGAAAAAAATTATTTTTTTCTTTTTAATCTTTCTGAACATAAACGGAACCCTAATGGACCAAAGATATTACGAAAAAGACAAGTTCATTGAGTCTTTAAAAATCGAGACTATCCTCAACATAATTCACAAGACTTATTTAAACATCGATAACACATTTTTAAACGAGCTCAAGGCAAATAATTTGAATTCTTTTTTAAACAATGATAAGTTTAGTATTGACCTCAATGACATTCGGGTACAAAAACAACTTAATCAAACATGGTACTTGTATTGTTCTTTTAATAAAGAACGATGTAAACGTATATGTATTAAAACAAATGTTATTAACTCTTATAAACGACATTGGTGTCAAGATAATCGTCGATTACGTCGTGAAGTGGTATTTCGAAATTTAACCAAAGAGGATATAGTTAGCGAAATATTTGACGAAATAAATCAAGAAAATTTAAAAAATAATTTTGTTTATTTAAAAACCCTAGCAGACTCAATGACTCAAAATCGAAAGGTTTATAAAATTGAAGAAGAAAATAATGTAAATGAATGTGAAAAGCTTCCGTGTGACCCGAACGCAATTTGTATCAATACCCCCGGGTCATTTCGATGCCGATGTAAAACAGGCTATGTCGGTACTGGACGTTTAAATGAGTGTTTTAATGGAAAATTTTGTTCAGGTCGATATTGTAAACAAAATGGCGAATGTTTATTCAAAGATACAGTTAATGGTTATAAATGTAAATGTGCTCTTTTGTGTCAAAATGGAGGAAAGTGTATAATGACTAAATTTAAGTATGAATGTCAATGTCCAAGAAATGTAAGCGGATTATTGTGTAATGAAACAATTGAATACAATTTGTTTAAACAAAAAATTAATGAAAAATTTTTAAACTCATCGGACCAGTTAGTGTTGAGTGACATGATTAAGTTTGTTGAACCAGTTAGTGGTACAGACAGTCTTTTAAAGTTTTATAACATGACCAATATCAAACGATTCGAGCTACTGAATTTTATTAAAAATGGTCTTAAGAACGAAGCCACCACGAGCACGCCAACAAGTTTTTTGAATAATGAAAAGTTAAAAAATATTTTATTAAATTTTAGAAAGAATGAGATTGTACATCATGTTGTACCTCATGGTGATCATGTAGACCACTTTGTTGACCACTTTTTAACTTAAACCCTCATATTTTGGGGCTCTACGAAACACGCATCCCATCTTTTTTTGAAAAACACTTACCCCGGTGTAAAATCTTTAATTCTAGTCTGAACAAAGTGACTAACATATATTTAAGTTCCCCTCGTCCCAAGCTTTCATATGAACCCTTAATTGACCGGGTTTTCCACATCCAAAAAAAAACATTTTTCACTTGTCCACAACCCCCTCTACACCCCCCATATTCAGCAAATAAAATTAGCCAAGATCGAGTGTTTATTTATCTTCTGTCCTCATTCGAAAAGGGTGTATTTTCTGCCATTTTCATGCAAAAATTAAGAAGTAGGCCATGAAACTAATGGATGTACTAGAAAGCTCTCGTCGAGTTCTATCAGGTAAGCCAAAAAATTTGGAATGTGTAAGGCAAATATTGGGGATGCAGAGGGGGTGTGGACAAGTGAAAAATGTTTTTTTTGGAATAAAATTTTTCGATGTGGAAAACCCGGTCAATTTAGGGTTCATATGAAAGCTTGGGACCAGGTGAACTTAAATATATGTTAGTCACTTTGTTCAGACTAGAATTAAGATTTTACACCCGGGTGTGTGTTTTACAAAAGAGGGGGAGTGTATTTCGTGGAGACCCCATATTTTTACAATAAAAAATTTACCTTTATTTCAATTTCTTGATTGAATTTGCTTAAAATGTCCGAGTTGAGTGATTGTTTTGTACTAGTCGTACAAATGACCAATATTTTATTTTTAGTCCTTGTTCTAATCGAGTTTATCGAGTTAAAAAACGAGTTTATAACCCGTTTATTAAACTCATTTATGTCTTTGAGTTTGAACAAAAAATGAAACTTTAACATAAAAATATTTAGTTTTAGTCACTGTAGACCCAAGTAGACACAAAAATTACCGATTTGAAAAGTAAAATACAAGGACCATAATTAATCGAATTTTGAATGAATATATCAACTCGTTTCTCTACTGCTGATGCACTTTCACCTGCTAAATTGACACAATTAACTTTAATTAGATGAAATTCAAGTTGTTCACAAGCATATTGTACACAACTTGTTTTACCACTTCCACTCGGACCGTGTATTAATAATAACGGAACTTGATTATCCGAATAAAAAAGTTCGTTAAACTTGATAACTTTATCGATTTCATTTACATAAGATTTCAATATTTCGTTGTTATTTTTTGATAACCAAGTCCATTTGTCTTCGATTGAACCTGCTTGGGTCAATGAAGTCTTTTGATTGTTGACTTTAAACTCGACTAAATCAACCGGTTCGACTTGAACAACTTTAAACTTGTAATAAACATTCGGTTTCAATAGACCTCTAATATGAAAATAATCATTAACATGAAAAGTACGAGTAGTTTGAAAATATTCAGTTAGCTCTGTGTCTAAGTTGGGTTGATGGTAAGGGTGTAATGGATTTTGAGTGTACAATGGACTTTTAACAAGAGATATAACTAATTTTTGAGCAAACTTAACTTGGTCTAAATTCATTTTTTTCAGTAACAAAATTTCAAATTTTGTTCTTTTCTATGTTTTAAGTCACGTGATTTTAAAAGTCTCGATTTTTTTTGTCTTTAAAATTTTATTGTAAAAAATGGCTTATAATTCAATTTTGAAATTATTTTCTTTAACTTTAACTTCTTCATCTGAAGAAAAATAATAAAAATTATGTAATTTAGAATTTTCACTATTAACTTGGCTGTTTTTATTTTTGGCCAATTCGTTGCTAAAATAAGCGACTGTTTTTTTAACACCTTCACCCAATGGAGTCATTGGAGTCCAATTTAGTTCACGTTTAGCAACTGTAATATCTGGTCTACGTCTTTGTGGATCGTCTTCCATTTTATCTTTCATTACAATTTCATTACCATTACCAATCATATCACGTATAATAGTTGCCAATTGACGAATGGTATACTCATCTGGATTTCCCAAATTGACAGGTTTGGTATAATTACTATTCATTAAAGCAACTAAACCATTGACTAAATCATCGACATATTGAAATGAACGAGTTTGACTACCATCACCGTATAATGTTATGTTTTCTTTTCTTAATGATTGAAGAATAAAATTACTAACAACTCTACCATCGTTTAAATTCATTCTTGGACCATAAGTGTTAAAAATTCTGGCTATTCTAACTTGAACTTTTTCTTGTTTAGCATAAGCATAACACATTGCTTCAGCTACTCTTTTTGCTTCATCATAACAAGCTCTAGGTCCAATTGGATTTACATTACCCCAATAAGTTTCAGCTTGTGGATGTACTTCTGGATCACCCTATAAATAAAAACTATTTATGCTTAAAGAGTTGAGGGTCTTGTTTCAAAACTTACGTAGACTTCAGATGTTGAGGTGAATAAAAGTCTTGCTTTGACCCGTCTTGCCAAACCCAACATGTTAACCGTTCCAATAGTGTTTGTCTTGATTGTTTTAATTGGGTTATACATGTAATGAGGTGGGCTTGCCGGTGATGCTAAATGATATATTTCATCAACTTCAATGTATAGTGGATTTACGATATCATGATGAATGAGCTCAAAATTTGGATGACCAACCCAATGTTCAATATTTGATTTAGAACCGGTAAAAAAGTTATCAGCGACTGTTACACGATGACCTTCTCTCATTAAACGATCGACTAAATGTGAGCCAACAAAACCAGCTCCACCTGTTATTAAAATTCTTTTTTGATCATTTAATGGAAAAAATTTAACTTTTGGATAGGTTTTTTGAGATCGTTCTAAATCGCTTATTTTATCTTGAAGACTCTTTAGTTCGGATTTTAAACGTTCAAGACTCGGTTCACTTAAACATCAAAAAATAATCATAATGGAAAAATCGAAATTAAAACTTACTTTTCAGTTCTAATTACACTTAGTAGACACACAAATGAAAGTAGTATTAACTTTGAAACCATTGAAATGCTTAATCTAAATTATTGAAAAGAAAGTTTATGAGACTAAAGAAAAACTTTGAAAATTTTTAATTTGATCGTTTGCTTGGAAAAAAACTAGAAATTTTTATAGTGCTTAAAACTTTAATTAAAAGCTTCAAATGAAAAAATAAAATTTGAACACGCAACCAACTTTTTTGTTGTTGATGATCACCAAAGCATTTAATTAGGCATTCAAAAGTGTCTTGTGTAAAATAATTTTTTTGTGAATGATTCAAATCAATCAAAAACAAACAAAAATCGACCTCAAAAATTATAAATTTAAACCCCTTGTTTGAAAATAAAGGTTTCCCTTAACAACTTTGATGAAATTTCAAATATTATGAAAACTCATTGTTTTTTTTAAAAACACATAAAATAAAAATGTGAAATAATAAAATCGCGCCAAAACTAACTGAAACTGTTTCAACTTTAAAGTTGAATGTCATTTTTAAATTAATTTAAGTCTCACATCTTTCAATCGTTTAATACAAATGTTTCATTAAATAAAAATGCAATCCATACCTCAAAGTAGCCTTTTTTTGTTTCGTAAACATACCCTGAATCACTTGATTAAACTTTAATTTAAAGTCCAAGTTTCTTGTTGTGAATATGATGAAATTTCGGTCTACTCAAAACAAAATTCAAACTTTCTTGCTTCTAAAACAGATCGGTATCGACTCTCCCTTTGAATTTTGAAAACATAAAAAACCCTAATTTTTAATTTAAAGTTTTATTCCGAATCGAACGTTTAATGACATGGAACAAAGTCATCACTTAATGACAGAGAAAACACAATCACCTTCAAAAGTACTTAATTTTAGTCCGCAAACTAAACATGACCTCAAAGTTAAATATTTCAATACAACCCCGTATAAAGTAACAAAAAAAAGAAAGGTATCGACGCGATCATTTTTGGTCTTGGATGCTCCTAATGTTAAATCAGACTTTTGTATGATGAACCATTTTTTGTTTTTATTTTTATAAATTTTGAATTTTTTTGTTTCAAGACTTTAATTTGCTTGATTGGTCCGATTCGAATCACTTGGTGGTAGGTCTTGGCAAAGACGTTTACATTTGGAATCAAGATACCAAAGAAAGTAGAAAATTTATATCACTATCAAAATATAACGAAAATTCATTGGACATATCGAATAATTATGTAACATCATTAAAATGGATCAATAATGAAACACTCGCAATTGGAAGTGATGGTTTAATCGAAATATGGGACATAAATCACGAAAAATGTGTCAATAGAATATTTGATCATTTGGATAAAGTATCTTGTATGGGAACGAACGGCAATATTTTAACTAGTGGATCGTACGCAAGTCCAAAAGTTTTTAATCACGATTTTAGAAAGAGCAAAAAAATAAGCGAATTTTCTAGTCCAGATTTCATTTGTGGTTTAAATTGGAATTTAAATGGTCGTTTTTTGGCATTGAGTTCCTTTTCTGGGAGTTTGTATTTATGGGATATAGTCTCTGGTTTTGATAAAGCAGGTATCTATGGTATTTTAAATGGACATGAATCGAGTGTGAAGGCCCTCTCGTGGTGCCCTTGGCAAAGTAGTTTATTAGCAAGTGGAGGAGGTAAAGCAGATGGAAAAGTAAAATTTTGGAATGTGTACAACAGTACAGTTTTGAAAGAAATAGACGCTGAATGTCAAGTTACAGGTTTGGTTTGGTCAAACAAAAAAAGAGAGATTTTGTTTAGTCGAAATTATGAATCATTTTGTGACTTGGTAATAAATGATTATCCTAAATTGGATTTAGTAGCTGAATTAGAAGGCCACGTTGATCGTATAATATCGGTTTCGATTTCTAAAGATGAAATGGTAGCGAGTCTAGGCTCAGATGAAACAGTTCGATTTTGGGACTGTTTTAAAGACAACAAAGAACAACGTGATTTTTCATCACCGATTTCAACTAAAAATTTTAATCGTTTTCAAAATTTAAGATAAGTTTTACTTTTTTGTGATTTTAATTTTTTCAGACTTGAATCCTTAATTTATTTATCCGAGACACATTTTTTTCAAAAATGATAATATTTATTCTTTTTAAACTCTTCTAATAAAATTTTTTTAAAAACACTAAATTTTTAATAATCTCATCAGGCATGTTTTGACGAAATCCTTCTCTTTAAAGATAAGATTTTTTAGTTCTTAACAAAATTTTTGCTTATGTAATCATGCTTTTAACATTCTTTTGTAATATTAAAATTTTTATTAAATGTCCTCTCAAGCGTGGTAAATGGAAAATGATAAAATTGTTTGGGTTGTCAACAAAACAAAAAATTAAAAAATATTTTATTTTTTTGTTTACTCAAAATGAACGGCTTCAAAAAAAATCAACACGGCTCATTTCAAATGCAATTTAATTAGATTCAGACTAGTAAAGACTAGTATCAGAACTACTACAAGACTCCTAGTGCAGTTATTTGGGTTGGAAATTTAGGAACCTAAAGCCTTCTCCATAAAAGTATGACGTACCTCTCATTTTCCATATTCAAAAAGAAAGTTCTCGGGAAAATTTACTGCACTTGTACTGAATTTTCACCTACCGTACGGTACGGTACGCTTTAGGTAGTAGTAGTAGTAATTTTTACTGCGACCCATTAGGGTTAAACTCTTAAGAGCTGTGGGAGTACTTAAACGTTTTAGCTTCACAATGCAGGTGCAACTGCGCAAGTTTATATTCGACCCGAGCATGGCTTGTTAAAAGATAATTGCAGTCTCTCCTACGTAGCTTCATACAGGATCGAACCTTAGACGTTTTGAATAAGAGTCGATCACGCTATCCACTACACCAAACCCCACCACCAGGTACGATACGATTCGCATCGCAAAAGGTAAAAGTTCGGTGCAAGTGCAGTACAATATTTTTGAGTTTTTGTTTCGAATAAAGCTAGAGAAGGAAATCGTAAAGAAAAAAATTATTTCATCCATTTGTATGCCAGTGGTAATGCTATTTATGCAATTTAAAAAATATAAAAAGTCGATAACAAGAATTCTAGAATTCAGCTAATTCAAAACTTCCACGCACCGACTCGATAAACGTGTTAGTTTTTATTGGATCGGTCTCTAAATTCAAGATTCTTGAAAATTTCATCTTAGTAGTAGTAGTAAAAAATAACTGCGACCCGACGTTAGTCGAGTTATGCCGTGAGGCTGTGGCAGTATTTTGCCTTAGTCAAATGGTGCAGTTTTTTAGCACCATTTGACCGTTCATTTGTTCTTAACCAGTCATCAAGTTTCGCTTCGAACG
Source organism: Brachionus rubens (assembly GCA_022207745.1). Taxonomy (NCBI): domain Eukaryota; kingdom Metazoa; phylum Rotifera; class Eurotatoria; order Ploima; family Brachionidae; genus Brachionus; species Brachionus rubens. Next base: position 1,586,743 of record JAJVHD010000022.1, on the reverse strand, counting down.
AATTCAATGAAGTTGTGTCCACAACATGCTTCGATAAACTGTTCCAATCTTTGACCACTCTGTTTGTAATGTAGTTGTATTGTACCGGGAAGTTTTTGATAAGTTCTCTTGAAACTCCTTTGGAGTGACTCCTTAAATTATAACTATTCTTTGTTGAACTATACCTGATTATACCTTTGCTGAACTATTGAGTCTATTTTAGAATGATAAATTTAACGATTTTACGAAAGGTCGTTAAACCAATTTAAAGTTCTGCTTTTGATTCTTAAATACCAATGAAAACTCTACGTGATCTAAAAAAAATAGACGAGTTAATTAAATTGGCATGTGTAGAATTTTATGTTCTTTCAGATTCGATATCATGAGGATCATATTAATTGTTAACTAGCATATTTGCTAACGATTTACAATGAACAAATCAAAGCTGGAACTTCTCAATACAAAAATTATAAATTTTGAGTCTCAGTTGTATTGGAATTTTCCTGGAGATCTTTGTATGAGCAATCCACGTGAGTTACCCAATAATCATCATCAGTAAAAGCCTGTATAGCCGATTGGTTTCCGAGCTAGTCTTGCAAGCAGAGTTTCTGTATTACGGTTCAATGCTTCACGAAAGTGTCAGTTGGAATCCCGCTCGGGTCAAATTTTTTTCAAAGAAGAAAAGAAACTAGCAAAAGCTTTTAAATGCCATTGATGTAAGATCGAATAAAATACCCAAGCCTTAGCTCTTAAATAATCAGTTACAATACTTTGTATGTGCCACTAACTGTGCTTAAATTTTAGATCTTCAAAAATTTCCAATTTTTAAACTCCGAAGCAGAGAATTTTTAGAAAATTTGAAACGCAATAATCAGTGCAAATTGACTAAAAATCGTTCTGCGTCAGTTAGATCACTAATAATTAAAGCTATTCGATCGAAGATTATGAGACTTAATTTTTTTTAAAATATAATTACTTCGTTTGAGCTTTTTAAGTTTGTGATTTAATTAAAAACTTATTTTGGCTTAGTTAAATAAAAGAAGAAATAAAATCTTTGAGATTAAAGATTTTCAAAACGGATAATTTTAAATAATAACTAAAGGTTTTAATAGTTTAATCCCATGCTTCAACTAGACCACTAAATAAAAAGCTTCGTTTAATCGTTATTTTTTAATTCATTTGAATTTAAATAATATTTACAACGGGAAGCAAAACAGATTTTTGAATTGGGAAGTGATGAAGCATTTGCGATTCGAATCTAACACAAACGGCATGTAATATTTCTAGTTTGGACGTCTCTCTGATCCACTTGATCTAGACGACTTCAGTCCATACCTGAGGTATTAATAATAGTTTATTGGGACACGATGCCGGATAATAAACAAAACAAAAATAATCGTTGACTGAAATGTTTTTATTGCAAAACTTAAGACGTCTTTGTTCAGAATATTACAGGTATTTATTTCTGTTCAGCCCTAATCGAAAAGTGAACATCCTTCTAGATCTCACTGAGAGAACAAGAACCCCTCTAACCTTGGGTTTCTCGATCAAGGGCCTCTTAAGATGAGATCTTCTAGAATCTGTAATCTAGTGGAGAGGCTCAAGTCCTGGTTTGCCGTATGGATACAGATTTTAAAAATAAAATTTACAAGTAATAAGAAATTTATTAACACAATGAAAAAATTATAAACTTTTTCCCGATAAGCTAAAATATAAACTCCGAATTTAAAAAAAGAAAGAAGAGAAAAAAAAAAAGATTGTTTTAAACTTAAAAATAAATAATTTTTTAAATATTTTTGATTTTTTTTTTAAAAAAAATAAAGAAAAATTTAGCAAGTCTATTTGCACACTGGATGTTCTAATAAAAGCTCGTTCTCTTTTGATATTATCGGAATGTTATTATCTTGATGATATTGTATCAAATGACATATGTGGTCAAAAACTCTATCCTTAGTTCGAACCTTTAAAAAAAAATTTTTTATTAATTTTTATCTAATTTTGCTTGATTATTTTAAGTTGACTTACAACTCCGCTTGGATCGACTAAAAATATGTGTCTACACTCTCCTTTGTACCTTCCGGACAAAACATATTGTCTTTCAGCTTTGTTTGTTTCACGTACCAAATAATCGCCGTCTCTAACAAGTAACTTTTCAGCACTCTCTCTCGTCATAAGTCCATGAAACCAAGGCATTTTTTCTAGTTTTTCATCTATCTTATGACCTTTAGGGGTCTGATGAGGCATATTTTGATGATGTGAATTTGTCATTACTTTAGGCGTTTGTGTACTAAATTGTGAATTAACAACTGTCGAATTATTATTTGTTAAATTACTATTATTATTATTATTAACCGGTGTATGTGTAAAATTTTCGTTTGGATTGAATTTTTTTACAGGTGGTTGTACAACAACCGGTGTCGTTGTTTCTGATTTAGTCATTGTATTCGCTGCACTAATGGACGATTTCATACTTGGCATTGAATTTATAAATTTTTTAAATCTCAATTCGAACGCTTGTCCAATTGTTGTAATTACACTATTTGCCAAATTATCAGCACATTCAAACACATAACAAGCACGACCATTAACGTCATCTTTAGCTACATATGCAACAAAATCTTGTATATCCGAGTCACCACCACAAGCAAAACTAATATTTTGCATAGTGTGTTGAAACAAAATATCATTAGCTTCTTGTTGATTAATTCTCAAATATTGTGTGTTTATATGCAATAAAACGTTCATACCCGTCCATTGAGTTAAACAAGTATTGCTCAAAATACGGTTTATTTGATCGTCATTTTTTCTTGGTTTTCTCGGTAAATTTAACAACTTTGCAGCTTCGGCAACACGTCGAATTGACTCTCTCGCCACTTGGGTCCTAATCTCAAAACTCAAACTTTTCATCGATTCGTTTATACCGATACACCCGATGTATCTTACTTTATACGTAATTCCTTCTTGTATAGTCTCGTCCGAATGGATCCAAGCCTTATTATTGGCTTTTATGTATCCATTCGATTGTTTACTCAAGATTTTGTTCTCGTCGTTCATAATAAAAAAAAGATTAAAATTTTTTCGTTTTTTTTTTGTTCGTTGTGAGGATTTTCTAAACAACAAAAAATAAAAATCTTAGCTAAATATTAAAAGATCTTAAGAATAGATATTAAGAAAGAGAGAGAGAGAGAGAGAAAAGATGAGTCTAAGTAATTGTAATTTTGTATTAAAAAGAAAGAATTTTTAAAGTTAAAGTTTATCACGAAAATATTTGGTATTTAAGTTTTGTAACAACACACAAAAGTTCCAGTTGTTTTAATTAAAATGCTTTCTTCAATCATAACATTTTAATTATTACCTTGGTTTTGTTCTAACACCCAAACGACTTAATCTATTCAACAAAAAAACATGTTTGTCCCGAATTGAAAATTTAGTTTCTTAAAAAAAAACTTGAATAAAAAAATCTACTGCTAATTTAAAACATATTTGCAAAAACAAAGCATAAATAAATAAAGCATATATATCTAGACTAAGTCTGACCCTCTCTATTTATTTACTTACGGACATTTTTTTTAATAAAAAAATTTACAAGAATTTTTGTTGTTGGAATTTTAGGCTCAGAAAATTTTGGTTTAAAAAAAATACCCTGTCTTGACCCCAAGTCTTTGAAACTCTGACACCTTTTTGAGAGTGGTAACTAGTTGAAGAATTTTAAAGTTTTTAAAATCGAGTTTATTGGATACCTGAAAAAAGACCAAACCTTGGATTTTTTAAAAAAAGCACACATCGGTTTAAATCCTTTATTTTGAGGTGCATATTTAAACTGATTGTTTCGTTTAATACCCATATCATGAACATTGAATGTGAATTTCATAAAAAAAAAATTTTCGAGAAAAATCGTAAAAAAGTTTACACTTTCAGAATGAATAATTTTTAACAATTAAAGACCTTTTTTACGATTAAATAGATATTAATGAAAATAAACTAGAAATTCGAGTTCCCAGCACTTTATTTTTGCACACGGGTGTATGAATTTGAAAGTTGCTTGTTGTTTTCATAAAATATCTTAAAAAGTAAAAATGACATTGAAATTATGAGACTACCATTTTGTTGCTCTTAAAATTCTCTATCTAATGATACGTAAAAATGAAGGGTGTTTCGTGGGATTTCGTAGGGGTCTGGGCGTTTTTTAAGTATTTTTTAAATTTTTTTTATGAAACTCATATTCAATGTTCATGATATGGGTACCAAACGAGAGCTCTTGTTGAGAGGAATATTTCTATACTATCAGTTTAAATATGTACCTCAAAATAAAGGTTTTACACCCCTATGTGTTTTTTAAAAAAATCCAAGGTGTGTGCTTTTTTCAGGTATGCAGTTTATTACATTTTTAGTTACCTCAGTAAAAATACAATTTACTTAAAAATAATGTCATTTTTTTTAGTGATTTTCAATCAGGAAGTTTCATTTTACTCAATTTTTGAATCATGGTCAAAATAAACATTTGTAATTTAATATCATTTGAATTTTGAGTTACAAAAAAATGCGGTACACCAGCTTGATTCATAGTTTCTTGTTGTTCAAGTACTTTTTTATCAAAATCTTGGACTATTTTAACATCGAATCGATGTAATTCGTCAGTCATTCGTTTATCAAACGCCTTGAAACACAAAAATAAATAACGTTCAAGTCCAATTTTAAACAACTTACATCTAATTCTCTTTTATTAGCCGATTGAACAATACTTAAATGATGCGGACGTATTTCACAAGCTTTTTCAGTTGCTTTATGACGTTTTAAAAGCTGATTTCGTTGGTCTTAGAGAAAACAAAAAATTATAATTTTTCAAATCGATTTTGACCCTCTTTAATTTATACTTGAATATTCATTATTAATTTTATTTCTTTCATTGAAAAAATTTCGTTCACTTATTTGCTGCATTTCGAATAAATTATTTACTATTTCGAATACAGTTCCGTCTAAAAGTGACACGGCTAACGAGCTCATTAATTCGGTTGATAAACGATGTTTGAGAGCTAGTGGCGCATCGTTCGATATTTTTTGTAATTGCTCTAATATAAAGTAATGTCTCTTTTGGAGAAGTTCTTTTTGATCATTTTTTGAGTTTTGTTCAATCATTAACTTTTCTTTTGTTTCGTGTTTGCTAAAAAAAATGTAAATGTCACAGTATAAATGACTTTTTTTGTTGTTGTTGTTTAAGCCCTCTTTCTCTCAAAATATCAACTATACGAGGCTATTTTTTTTTCTTATCGTAAAACAAATAAAGAGTTTAATTGAGTGTCTGGGGTTGTTAATAATTAGGACAAATGGGTGAAGATAACAAAAAAAAAACAGAGAAGTGGTTTTCACCATTTTGGACCTGAATAAATTAATCATTTAAAAAAATAAAAAATTAGAAAAAAAAATATTATTAGAAAAAACAATGATACATGTTGAATCATTCTGTCTTGGATTTGATTTTGAACTTTTTTGTTTTTTTTTTTTTATCGTTTGCAGATTGCACATTTAAAATCACCTAAAAATTTTTGTTGAAAAAAGTCTGCTTTTATGTCTCGTTCAAAAACAGAAGATAAAATAATTTTTTTTTTTTTTTGAAAAATAATAAAAAAATCGTCTTCGTTCTTTTAAAAAAAAACGAAAACAACAAACGACCTCAAAGGATTAAAATATGCTTTAGCAATTAAGTGTTTAATGATTTTTTGATCTGGTATGCAAATCCATTTGAATCGTTTCGTAAATTAGAAAAAAATTGAGATTCACTATTGCTCATTTATTTTTTTTATAATTGTTGATTAAACTTGGATATTTAGGATTCTTTCATCAAAGACAAATAGGTTAAAAATGTCGCTTTTATCGAACCGGTTGTTCAAGTGATGTTTACTGATCATTGAGAATGAAAAACAGGTATTAAGGTACATTTAGAGCACAATTAAAAAAGCTCAGAGCCGTTAAAGCTAAAACATTGGTTAAAATTTTTAAAAAAGTTACGACATCTTGAAGAGGATATATATGCTGGGATGCTTAAATTCTCATTGTAATTTAAACCTTTTTGACAATTAACTGCTTGAAATTGCAACCGAGTTCTACTGAAAAGTTGCTAAATTTTATTTTAAGTCTTAAACAGAAAGAAGTTTTTCATTTTAGAATAATTTTTAGAGGCATTACTAAAGTACCGAACAAATAACGGAATGATAGGAAAACCTAAAATACGGAAAATTGTTAGAAAATTTAAAAAAAAATTAATTTTTGGTACTCGATTTCGGTATTTTAGAACATTTCTTGTTTTAACTATTTTCGCCCTAAAAGTACGTACTTAAAAAGATCAAATCATTTTTCGAAAGGGGTCTGATACGAAGCCTTAGGTAGGGTCGTGTAGGCTTAAGGTGAGGATCAGGTATCGAATTAAAATATCTAATTTAAAAAGTACAAAAAGTACGTTTGTTGCTTACAATTTCCCAGCTAACACCCCCTTTTTGTAGTCTCAGTTCGAACCTTGTGATTTTGAAATAGACCGGACTGAGTTGTATATAAAGAATCTCAAAAGAACCAAAAAATTCAATTAGCTTTTGCATGATTTTATCCTTAGAAGATTGGATTATTAGTTAGTTAGTTAGTTAGTTAGTTAGTTAGTTTGAGCTGAAGTATAGAAAATTCTATACCAACGCACTAAGGCGTTTAGCCCTTGATGGGCTTTGGCAGCATTTGCTTCGTGTCATTCCAAAAACTTTGTCATCAATGATGTTCTTGAAACTGTTTGTTGATGTTGCTGATACTGCAACATTATTAGTCGCTTATAAGCAAGACAATTTATTCTTTCATTTTGAAGAATTTCTTAAAAAATTTTGGAAAGAATAATAAGTGTAGTGTCCAAGTTATTAGCTGTTTTACAATGCAACCAAATGCAACCAAGTTTCAATCTTATCCTTATTCAAAGATAAGATTGAAAAGAGACAATCCGCCGTGACTATCATTTCGTTCTTTGAAACAAAAAAAGGTGTCAGCTTTACTTTACTTTGTGTATTAGGAAAAAGTTAACCCTTTATTTTTTCTTTGATGCATTTTAATGTTTAAGGTGACTAAATATTGGTCATTTAGTCACCTTGTGGAGGAAAAATCAGTTTTCTGGAAAATAATGGTCGATATTTAATTTATTGATAAATGATAAAGGTTGGTAAATTTTTAAGGTATTTTCCGTACATAAGGGTAATCAATACATTAATCTTCTCACGATCTTTAACTTAAAAATATAATTTATGATTCTTAAGTAACGCAAATACTTAACTGCTTAAAATATGTATTAAATATGATTCAAAGGCCGGTTAATGTTTAATAAAGGTAATGTTGACAGACATATTTTAAACTTTTACCAAAAAAAAGACTAAACGGAATTTAAAGAATTTATAAAATTCATTTTATTTGAGTAATCCTGAATAAAAACATAAAATTCATTGAAATTTATAAATTGTTAACCAAACCATTCTTGCTGGATTCATTGATAAAGTCAGATGTTTTATAAATCATAGATGATTAACCAAAAATTTAAAAGTATCAAAGTTAAATTTGTTATACTTCTTTTTGATTTTGCATAAACTGTCAGATTGTTAGATATCCTATTTTTTTTTGTTGAAAAAGACTGTTGCTTATTAACCAAGTTTTGGTATTAGTATATTTATTTTTGCAAGCTTTCTTTTTTCTTTTTTAATTTACCATATAAAAATATTTTTTGTTTAAAATTTCTCTTATCAGGTCTCACTAATTATCAACATGTGTCGATGTACTGAAATCAGAACATTAATTTTTCTATCCCAAACTTTATTTCATGCAACATTTTTTTTAAGATTTTATCGAAACCATTCCGTTTTGATTCTTAGTCATGATACTAACCAGCTTTACCAATAAAAGGATGTGGGACAGTGAATTTTTTTCAATTCTTCACAGCCCCAAGGATGTGATTGTTCAATGTACCGTATTACTTTGCTGATAAGCCCCCCTTTTTCTAGACGAACGAACATTAAGTCACTTTCACTTTTATGATCTTTTATAAAAATTGAAAATAAGCCAGATATTTTCAGCATTGTTTGATTCACAAATTGCAGTCTCTAACAATAAAAGAACTCTCTCTCGTCATAAATCCATGAAATCAAAGAATTTTTTTTAGTTTTTAATCTATCGTATTAAGGAGTCTGCAAAATTTGCTATGTTTCCCCAGACACTTCAAAAAATCGTGATTCCTGATTTTAATGATGTTAAACATAAAATCATCTTAAAAATTGGATATTAAATTAGATTCAAATAATTTTAGATTTTTCTATTTTTAGACTTAAAAAAAAATAGACATCATTTGAGTTGACATCACGGTTATTTAATTTAATCGAGGGATATTAAATAAAAAATTTTTTTAAATTTTCATTCTTGTTTTTAGATATAGATCTAATTAGTTACATTAAGTATCCAGATTTTTAAAAAATTTTGCGTAAAATAATGATCGAATTATTTAAAACTTTAAGTTTTAAAATCTATTTTTAATGTTTAAATATTGAAACATTATTTTGTTTTTCAAAGGAAAAGGATAGTGTTGGCAGTCGACTAATGAGCCAACTGGTCTAAAAAATGAACGGTTTGTTTTCATACCAAGTGCATTTATATCAATTGTAGATCTTTTAGTCTGCTTCAAAATGGTACCCTAGGTGTCTTGATAGGGCCATTGCTTAAGGAGAAAAATGGATCTAGTTGCAACTGAAAATCGTTTTTAAATTCAACTAAATCTTATTAATTCGTTTGAGAATCATCTTATCAAGACATCTAGGATACCATTTTGAAGCAGACTAAAAGATCTACAATTGATATAAATGCACTTGGTATGAAAACATACCGTTCATGTTTTAGACCAGTTGGCTCATTAGTCAACTGACAACACTAGAAAAGGATAATGGGCAGAAAAATTTTTTTTTAAATAAATGATTTAATTATGAATTATATATATCAAACGATAGCTAAGGCAATTTCCTACAAGACTGTATCTATACAAAATCCATATGACTTTCCATTGCTTAGGTACAAGGCTCCAAAGTGACCATACCCAAAAGGAGGTTTTTTATGATTTATCTACGAAGTCTTAACTTCATACTTACATTTCGAAAACTCTCTTAGTTTGTACAAAAATGCTTCTTCTACAAGCTTAAAAAAAATTAGACCACTATCGCTAATAGTCTCATTGAAACTTCCATTTAGCCCAAAACACCGATCTGTAGATTTCGAATCCGAAGTCAGAAACATAATATTCGCTGCCCCTTTAGGTGCTAGACATGGGTAACCCTGGGTGATATCGGCTATTTCCTTAAGGGATCATCTGTACAAGCTGAATTTTTGATATGTTATAGATTTTTTGACGTGAAAAAAGAAAATGTCGGTCCCGTCCTTCAAAACGATATTCTTCATAGTTAAATATTCAAAATACTGAAATTTCGGTGTTTTGGGCTAAATGGAAGTTTCAATGACACTATTAGCGATAGTGGTCTAATTTTTTTTAAGCTTGTAGAAGAAGCATTTTTGTACAAACTAAGAGAGTTTTCGAAATGTAAGTATGAAGTTAAGACTTCGTAGATCATAAAAAACCTCCTTTTGGGTATGATCACTTTGGAGCCTTGTACCTAAGCAATGTAAAGTCATATGGATTTTGTATAGATACAGTCTTGTAGGAAATCGCCTTAGCTATCGTTTGATATATATAATTCATAATTAAATCATTTATTTAAAAAAAAAAATTTCTGTCCATTACCCTTTAGATTAAGACGATCGGTATAAGGTTTCTTGAGACTTATTTACAACTGTAAGGCAACGAACTCTAAATCCCAATGTGTTTACAGTTCCGATCGGATTGTTAAATAACTTCCATTATTGATTCATCACGATATACCATACGGTAGCATCCAACAATAAACATGGCTTCTCATGTAAGTTTGCGAATAAGTAAAGACCATCAGAACGACATTTTTCAAAATAGGTGTAAAGTACCCCTTAAAATTTATAACAGTCTAATTTATTTTTGGTGGTTGTCATTATAGCAACGTTTGGATCTCAATTTTTTGTTTTATTTATTTTTTAATGTTTAGTTAAACTAAAAAACTTTCAAGGTAATGTGTGCCACGTGAAAAGAAAACAAAATTTTAAAAAATGTAGAATAAAAAATTTGCTTAATAATCAAAATGATTAAGGTCTCTTAACAATTTATTATAAGTATAAATAGTTTAAATTTACTAACATGGTCGTTCACACGTTCAAAAAATGTACTTGCGGATCATTTCATGAACGTTCGCTTTCACCCGAATTTGTCTGAACGTTTGTTCATTAGTCGACTGCGAACACTACTGAATCTTTCAAAGTGTTCGAGACTTTTCATGATTTTTCGAAGACGTTCCGAGACCGAAAATTTATGTCCAAAAAGTAATGAAAGTTTATTAGAGGTTGCTGAAAACTTTTGAACATTCATATATGTGAACGACCACATTACTATATTTATAAATCTCAGTGTAACTCATCAAACTGTAAACTCAATATTATACTCAGTGCTATTTTTGAGTAAAAAACGATTTTTGTTTGAACCTTTAAGGTAAAATCTGTTAATTTTTAAATTCATCTTTTCATTAATATTCCTTTTTTTTATAAATTTAAACACATACTTTTATGGGCACCGAAAAATAATTGAAATTTAAGGATCTAATGTATAAGACAATTAATAATCAAGGGTAAACATTTTTTTTTATTTATAATTTTAAAAGAATCAGTCATAAGATATTTTTGTTTTTGGTTGTTCAAAATACATGATTCAAGGCTATTATTCATACGAAATCAGTCATGATTTTGTTATCTATTTTTTGTATAAATTCTATCGAGAAGTAAACATTTTGCTGAGGAATTGAAAAACTTTTTCGTAAATTCTCTTTTAGATGGTAGAATTTTCAAGGTATCAAAAAATAAAAAAAAAATTTTCTTTAATTTTAGAGTTGGTAATTTTATATTCAAGTCAAAGTTGTTTGTTTTATCTTGAGCATTAAATTTTAAGATGACAAAGCAAATTGAATTTCTCTTTATTTTTAGTCAGTCTTTCGTGCGAGTCATTTGTTGGAAAATTAAAACGACGTGTTCGCTTAAAACACAAATACGTCATTAATGTATTACGTCTCGAGTCTTCTAGAGTTTTGAAAAAAAGGATTAATTACATAATTCATGACTCAATTAAACAAAAACCTTTGTATCTTTCGATTCAATGAGACAAAAGATTAAGGTAATACCGACCCGAAGAGTGAAAGAGAAGTCTTTTGAATGACTAAGCTCATAATATTATTTTAAAAATAATAACTTGTTTTTTTATCTTATCTTTGTTATGTTAAGATTATATAATTTTTTTTTAAGTATAAATTAGAGAAAAAAAAAGATTTATTTGATGATTTGCAGACGAATAATGACATTTCTTTTTTGATCGAACAAAAAAGGGCGTAAACGTCTAGGACTAATTAATTGCGTTCTTAAAAATAAAAATAAACGCAATCAATCAATTTTTGGGAGAAACAGGTTTACATAATTAAGTTCGTAACAAAAAAAAATAAACATTAGGGATATGATGTAATCACATGTTAATGTTATATAACTGGATCTTTTTTTTTGTGACATAAAGATGATATTGCGAACTATGAACAATTTCGCATTTGATAAAAAAGTTTAGGGAAGAAAGTTATCTCTTGATACTTTTATTTCGTTTTAATAAATTCCAATAGCGTTTTACAAGGTAATAATAAATTAAATCAAACTTAATTCAACTAGAGAAAAATCAATCGAAAAAAAAATTTTATCAAAAATTATTAGACTCAGACTGAGTGCAAACATAAAGCTAAGAAACACTCTTTTTGTTTTAATGACCTAGTTCTAGACTGTTTAATTGAGGCAAATCAAGCCTCGATCAAGCTCACATGCAATTGAATAGAACGCAATGGAATAGAATTTTTTTTTGGTCAAAAGAAGATTAACGTGAGCTTACAGAGCTTTTCAATGTATTTACATAATGTTATAAATATTTATATAACATCTAGGTACTTTTACATAATGATGTTATTACCTATTTTTTTTTCGATCATTTTAAATTTCGTCAGTTGTTGTTTCGTATTTACAGATATATAAAAGCTTAAGAAAAAAAGTTTTAGTTTTAAAAAAAAAAACCATGGATAACATTTATTTATATTTATTTGCCTAGCAACACTTCCATTCATGTCACTTTTAAAAACATGATTTTATTTGAGAAGCAAGGGAATAAATAACAAAGATTTTGTTTTTTTTGTTTTCCGAAATGGACTAAAAATCAGTTAAGCCAAAGATTTTATGAATGAAACAAAAAGAGTTTTCAAGTGGGTGTTGAAATTAACGGATTTATTGCGTAAATAAAAGAGTGAGCGGGAACATGTTTTTTTTTTTTTTGAATGATTCCCCTCTCATCTTAAAAAATATATTATCTAGAAACAAAAAAGTAGGAAATTTAAATTTTTTATTCATTTGACAAAATTAAATTTAATTAGGGAAAAATAACGTGGGTGTCGATGATATAAGCTGATACGTATATTCAAAAGTGACACAGGAGTCGATAAAATTTCAACAACAAAAAAAAAGACGAAAATCTGTTATTCTTACAAATGTAGGTGTATATCATAAAGTTTTTTCTTCTCATCTCAACAACAAAATCATATGTTTTGTATAAATTATGTATAAAGTTTCTGAATAAATAAATAACTGATTTTAAACATTTTCAATTTCATTTTTTATTTTTTAAAGATATCAATTTCATAAGGTCTTTGACGTCTTTATAAAAAAAGACAGATTTTTACCTAGGCGGTTCGTGAACGTCATTATTTAGTATTTATGTCGTTGATGATTTTTTCAATGAGAAGAAAAAATATTTTTTTTTAACTACATGACCAATGGATTAACATACTTCAAAAAATTATAATTTATTATGTAATTGCTTTAAGACACATGTTGCCTAATCAATTTATAAACTTAGCACTGAAACATACATTGTTTTATTTAAGAGACGGAATAAGAGAAAAAAAAAAACTTGTGCCAAGAAATTTTTACAGTTAATGACGCAATTGAATATTCGCATTTAAAAATTCATTTTTTTTTTTTTGTTTCGCTGTCGAACTATTTTGGAGACAGATCATGTGAAATAATACATAATACGTCTTTGGTGTCTTTTAAATAGAATTTTTTCTTCTCCCTTTTTTTTTTTTTTATTTTTCTATTTGCGCAATTTCAATTTTTGTTTCTTTTCTTTTTGAAATTTCATACATTAATACATTCATAATCCTTGTGTTTAACAACAAAATTATGAAATTTCGCATTTGGATTTCAATTATATAAATTATGAAATAATTATTATGATAAGACTAGAGGTAGAAACATGTTTATTTGCTGAATCATCTCATTCAAGCAATAAAACATGTTTTTGTTATAAATAGGTCGAATAAACACAAAAACTGAATTTTTTCTTCTTTTTTTTTTTTTCCACATTTAAAATTGCACAATTAAAAGTCTAATTTTAATTTGGAAAAAAATTTAATTTTAGTAGGCCATTGCCACTATAAATTTAGCTTTAATAAGTTTTTTTGAATTTATTTTTTTTAGATTTTTTTATTGTATAAATAATAGACAAAAAACAACAAAACGCACTTGAAAACCATAAGAGAACAAAATGAAAGACGAAATACACGAAGGTGTTACTTTTTTGCACCAATTTATTGCCAAATATGGTCAATTGAACCCAACACAAATTGATTTATTCGCTTCTAGATTAACAGATACTTTGGAAAAGCGTTATATTAATCATTGGTATGAGTCGAATCCCATGAAAGGTCAAGCCTTCAGGTGTTTAAGACTCAAGAGAAGTGAAAAATATGTAGATCCGACTATTGAGTTAATCCTTAAAGAATTGGGTTTAACATTAAATCAATTGGGTCTACCGAATGATTTTACTTTGTGGATTGATCCCGGTGAAGTGAGTGTTAGATTTGGCGATTCGATTGGATACACGTACACAATTGCTAAACTAAACAAAAATTCTGTTCCAGAGACCAAAAATCAAGCTGAATCAAAGCTAATTGTACAAAATTCAGAAAAAATATTTGATGAAAACTTGACGGCATTTATCCGCCAAAACAGCTCAAATCAAGACCTATCAGATGTAACGTTCACTTTTAATGACATGAGTCTTGAAAGCGATGTTCATTCGAATTTACCAATTGAGAGACGAACCATAAGTCCACCATTACAGAAAAGAAATAACTCTTCAAATATATCAATTCAAAGCTTAAATTCGAATCAAAACAACCGTTTATCGTATAACGATAGTTGTTACTTTTCGTCCTCATCATCATCTTGTGCATCATCATTGGGCTCTGAGGATAATTTTTCAAATTTAAGATGGTTAAACAACAATTCAGAACTTTTTTCAAATCCAATAAATGAGCAACAAGAGCCAAATAATTTAGGGTTCATGAATTTTGATTTTATGAATAACAAGTTTGAATTGTTAAACAATGTACAAATGCCGACTTTTAATTCCGAGACTTCTTCGGATAGAAGTGACACACCAAATTCAAGTGTTACTGGTTCAAGTTATTTTAATAACTTTAATTTTGGTTTTGATGGGTTTTTTCCGACTGAGAGTTTAGATTCGTCGTCATCATCAACATCGACAACGATTCTAACCGAAGATGCACAAACACCTAAAAAAGTATCGGATAGCGAAGAAGAAAAGAGCAAAAAATCTCCAAAATCGAATAAAAAATCCGAGGCAAAACGAGACTCGTCATATTGTGGTTATGTTGAATCATTTCCATATTATTACAAGTTAAATCGATTGTACAATGCTTTGGCTTTGCAAAAAATGCAGGCCGATCGGTTAAAAAAAGCCGGTCTCATGAGTGGACCTAACAATCCAGTTGCTGTAGCTCAAGCCATAGCTGCTTTACAAACAATAAGTCCTTTAGGTACATCACCAAACAGTCAATACAGTGGTTCACCACCCCAAGCTAAACCAAAACAAAAAACTTACAATAAAAATTACAAAAAATATCAATATCCGCCACAACAACAACACCACCACCAACAACAACAAGCCCAACCACAACAATTACAGCAACAAGCTCAACCCAAGTTCTATTAAAACAACAAACCAAACAAAAGTAATGTGTAGGCTCATAGTAGAATTCCAGTTTTAAATTTTTTTTTTAGTATAAAACAGGCAGATAAAGAATAGTCAATAATTTTTATTTTGTTTTTATTTTAAAAACTTGTTTTGTAAATTTATTATGACAAAAATTTAATGACGTTAAAGTGTATATTCAATTAATGGAGATCATGGATCTGTGTGCCATTTTTTTTTTCAAACAAAAAAAATAAAAAGAAGGTTTTTAGTCATTGAATTTTTGAACAATGTATGAAACTTGCTGTAAAAAATGTATTTCTTTTGGATGTAAAGTGGATTATAAATTTAAAAATTTTTTTTTTTAATTTATTTAACCGGTGATGATTTAAACAAAACAGAAACAAAAAAAATTTAAATTAGATTAAATTATTTAATAAATTTTGTTGTTTATTTTTTTTTTTAAAAAAAAAAAACTCTTCTTTTTCTTTTAGTCATTTTATATTTTAGGGGTTATAAACTTATCATTCCTGACGATGAATAAAAACTCGTTGCTTTTTTCTATTTCGGCTGATGTAAATTTCTATTTAACCAAATATTATTGTTAATGGAATGTAACTAATTTAGAGAGTTCAAAATTTATCTAATAAAATATTTTGTTATTAATGCACTTGAATTTTGTACACGAACACCTTTTGGCTCTAAAATGTTCGAGAAATAACCAGATCCAAAGATTCCTCGCTATCTGAATTTGATAAATTTGAGACCATATAGGCGTGTTCTGCATGTATGAAAGCCTAAAATTCCCAAGAGAGTCGAAAAAATTTAATTTTGTTTAAAGAGTGGTCTCAAGTTTAATGATCTACCAAGAGTTGGTTCATATTAACATAAGGTTCGGACAATTCAAAAACTTCTACACTATCTAAACTTGCTATTTCGATATCAGATTCGGAATATGCGTCCCAAAAAAACCCTAAAAATTTATTTTTATTTTTCAAAAAAAAAAAAATTTTGACCCCCTCTCCCCTAATTTTATAAAAAAAGAGTAAGTTATTCACCTTTTCTGACCGATATCTCAGCTATTTGATCATGAATCAAATATAATTTGTATATATTCTGAAAGCGCATATTCTAATCAACAAGACGATGTGTTTAATTTTGCGGAAAAAAAATATTATGTGTTTTTATCCTTGGAAAAAAAACCGGAAGAATGTGCATTATTCCAGTTAAATCGAATCTGTCCTTCAAAATACCTATTACCCCCAATTTTTACTATTATATATGATTCATGATCAAATTGCTGAGATATCGGTCAGAAAAGGTGAACAACTTACTATTGTTTAATAAAACTAGGTCAAAAAATTTTTTTTTCGAAAAATTAAACTGTGTCCCAACAAAACCCCTGAGCTTTTAAATACAACTATCTTGGAACTGAGCCTTTAAATACAACTAGCTTGGAAAGAGATCTTGATGTGTAATTTCAGAGTGACCTTAAATAGGTTGCACAAGTCGACTACTCCTCAGGTCTAACAAACAAGATACTGGGTATAATAAATTGAAAAGGAATAACGGTTAACAAGGATGGATCTTATGTCACTTGACACAAGTAGAAGAAGGAGTGATCTGATTCAATTTTACAAGATCGTTAATGGGTTAGAAGCTTTCAACTTAATGAATGGTATAAGGTAGAGTTCAGCAAAGAATAATTATAATTTAAGGGATCTCAAATCAAAAACATTCGTCTTTCAGATCGATCTAAAACTGCCCGATACGATACAATTAAATTACAAACAGAGTGGTCAATGATTAGAACAGTTTCTTGAAGAATTTTGTGGACATTAATTCATTCAAAGCGAAACTTGAGGACTGGTTTAGAACAAATAAATGGTCAAATGGTACTAAGGCAAAAAACTGCCACAGCCTCACGGCTTTACTCGACTAAGTCGGGTCGCAGTTATTATTTATTACTCCTTCTCATACTACTACCTATCTATTTCTAACTTGCTGATTTGAGATCATCATGGGCGACATATTTTCTGTTAATCTGAATTTGCATCTTTTTCCTACAAGAGATCTTCAACAACCCGAACAAGTAGTAGTCAGTAGTTAGTTAAATATAGCTGTTTGCAAAATTTAGCAAGGGTTTTCAGGAATAAGAACCACTTTGCGCTTTTTTTTGCAAAGCTTGATTCTAACACATTAACGGCAATGAAAAGAGGTGCGATTTTTGAAAATGTAGTTTTTTTAAACTTAAAAATTATATACCTGTTGACCACTCCTTCAATACCCCCCCTCCACATATAAAGAATATTTTTCGCCATACCTCTCAACAATTCCTGGATCCGCCACTGGGGACACATATTCCGAATCTGATATCAAAAAAGCAAAGTTTATAAGTTTTAATTTGCTCGAACCTTGTATGATATTAATGATACCTATTCTGAAACGAGCGTAAAATTTTTACAAATTTTAACTAAATTTTAAGCTAATCAACCAAGGGGGTCTCAAAAATAGATGAAATTTACAAATATTCTTAAAGAGAAAAATTCCAGGTTGGTAATGGTCAGAGACAACAAAAAATTGCGTTTTTTTTCTCAAAAAATTGTTGCAAAATTGCATCATTTTTTCCAGAAAATTGCGATGAAAATTGCAAAAAATTGCGAAAAATTGCGGAAAATTGTGGAAAAGTGCGGACAATATTTGACAATTTCGAAATTTTTATGCTTTTTCCGCCTTCAGAAACTTAAAATTGCATAAGAATATAATTAGATCACTAAAAATTTAACTTTACATTGAAAATGTAAAAATTTGATAAAATTTTTAGAAAAAAAATTAGAAAGTAGGAAAAAAAATACCTAAGAAACTGTAAAAAATTAAGCTTTTAATGTAAAAATTCATTAAAAAAAGTTGATCCCTACAAAAAGCCTTTAAAAAAGGCAATATTTGCAAAAAATTGCAAATTAAAAAAAAATTGCGAAAAATTGCGAAAAATTGCGAAATTGCGATCGCAATTTTTTGTCGTCTCTGGTAATGGTTTTTGCTAAAAATACAAAATATTCATACCCCAAAATACCGGAACCATAAACTATTGTCGTAACCATCCGATGACACCCCGATTAAATATCTTTAAAATGTGCGTGAAGATTTTGGTCGAATAAGCTTCTCAAAATTCCTTCAGTATTTTATTATTTTTGTTGAAACTTTTTGAAAAAATTGTCACGGGTTAAGTTGTCTAAAAAGTATAGCTGCCAGACAGTTAGAGTTTAATCCCGAAAACCTAAAATCTCAAAGACGAAATAATTAACATTTTTTGACCCGAAATTCGTAATTATTGTCTAGGGAAACATTTGAAAGCACATACAGTCACGGAAATTAACTTGTCACATGATATCATATGATATCAGCTGACCTCATCTGATGTCATCTGGTATCATCTGATATCAGTTTCCATCAGTATTCGTTGGCAATTCATAATGTGTGTAATTCTCTTATTGATTTCATCTGATATCATATGATTTAAACTGATCGAAGCTGACATCATATGATATCAGTATGGTCATAAATTCTGATACGAACTGATATCAGATGATTTCATTTGATATCATGTGACAAGTTAATTTCCAGGACTGTATATTAATATAAATAAGATATAACCTTTTTAGTCAATTTTGAGACCCCAAAGATGGAAAAAAGTTCAAAAAGGTGTCAATTAACAATCATACTAATATTCATGAAGAAATTTTTTTCAAGCATAGGAATTTATTGTTTTATTAAAAACCGCTCCACTTCCGTTGGTCATTTAGAGACAATCAAACAGGTTAATAGGCCTTATAACAATAATATTTGAAATCTAGATGTAAAAATGTTGTTGGTAACAAGGAATGATGTTTAAATTCACAAATATGCCGCAGACACCCTGAAGAAGTTATCAGAAGTCACTGTTTGAAACAAAAAAGAGCTCAGCAACGAACCAGCTGACAAAGCTTGAAGAAGAAGCAAGTAATTTGGGTTTAGAAATAAACATGGAGAAGAAAAAGTGTATGATATTTGTTGAGAATACGAACCCTTGTAGGTTAAAAATGGATAGCTCGGAAATTCGACGAGTTGAAGTCTTCAAATATCTCGCCCTCAAACTCATATCTTGCGAAGCTGACTTCATACATCGAAGCTTATTAGAGATTGGAAAATATCTTAAACGGCATTGTATCTGCCAGTAAAATTGAAGACTTGTATATTCGAATCTTCTGTAATATCTGTGCTCCTGTATGGCTGTAAAACATGGATTGTAACGAAAGACATGGAAAGTAGATTATATGACGACGGTATTAGATTGATATTATGACGGTATTACAATAAACAATCATTGACAAGTTAAGTTGGGTTGACAATGAATAGTGAACGTTTGGCTTGTCTTTTGAGGAAAAAAAACTGATTTTCATAAAAGATCAAGATCAATCAAACTGTTTTAAAAATCCAAGAAGAATTTATTTTTTAACCAAAAATTTATCCTAGAGACTCTTTAAAAAATAAATTTTTTGCTTTTTTTAAATTCAATAATTTTCTCTTTTTTTTTCTTTGTTTGTAATGATTTAATTTGAAATGAGTAGTTTTAAACGAAAAAACTTAGCTGGTGGTTTCGTTGAATTAAATCAATCTCAAGAGCCGGACCATACACAATGGCTTCCACTTGAATTCGGAATTTTAGTTTTTCAAAAAGATTATGGAAAACGGTCATATTTTTTTAGACTTTTTGATCTCGAATCCAACACAAAAGTAACACTTTCTTTAAATTTAAGTATCTTATGATACATTCCTAATTGTTTTTAAAATAGAGTAATGATTTTATATGGGAACATGAGATGTACACTCAATTTGAATATTACCAATTGAATACCTCGTTTCAATATTTTCCTGGAGAAGTAAAATTTAATTTTTTAAAAAATTCCAAAACTTTATAATTTTTCTTAAGGGGTGTTACATTGGTTTTAACTTTTCGAATGAAGAACAAGCTGTAAAATTTTTTAATGTTGTCAATCAAGTTAGAATAGCCAGAGAAGAGTTGTACAAAAATTTAAATTCAAAACTTAAACGAAATGATTCTAACACAGCCTTGATTAACAAAGCGAGACGCAATAATTTTTCCGTTAAAATAACTGAAAAAAAATTGTTTGGCAACTTTTTTGGTGGAAATAAAACTAAAGAGAAAAGAAAATCGACTGTTAATCCGAAAAAAACAAGATCCAATTTGAGTGTTGATTCAATTGATTCAAAAAATTCGAGAAGACAAAATAAGAATGATAAACTTGTTGGAGAGCCAACACCTTCATATCCGCCTCCTCCAACAATCATGGTTTCAAGTGCTCAAATTGTTCCCCCACCGCCACCTATGAGTCTCGCTCCACAGATAGTTCCAGTTTGTCCGCCGCCGCCACCAATGAATCCGATACCTCCGCCACCAATGAGTCAAAATTTCCAAGCTGTTCCATCTAGTCCGCCACCACCTCCATCTGTTAGCAACTCTCAGTCATCAGAGAGATCTGGTCTTTTAAGCGAGATCACAAGTTTCAGCTCGGCAAAATTAAAGAAAACTAAAACAGTTGATAAATCAGCGTTGGATTTTACTAAACAAAATGGAGACACAAAAAAAACTGAAAAAAATCCTATCGCTAATCAATTAAACGCGTTATTTCAAGGAAATGCTTCAGCAAAGCCTATTATACCACCACATCGTTCGCCACCTCAAGTACCAAAACAAGATAAAGCAATTGTGCAAGAGAAACCTAAACCAATGATTGTTTCAAGCCCTCAAGTTGCTCCTCAAATGTCTATGCCTCCACCAGCATCAGGTGGACCACCTCCACCGCCTCCACCAACATTAAATCTTAACACAGAGCCATTTAAGCTGGCGCCATCGACTCCGCGTCAAGAAATCAAGCCTAAAGTTGATCCTACTGAAGCTCTACTGTCCTCGATTAGAAATTTCAAAGGTTTCAAACCTAAAGACGAAGAAAGAAAACCAGTAAGCAAGCCGCCACCACCTAGTTTAGGACTAAAAGATCAACTAAAAGATGTTCTTGCATCTCGTCAAGCATATTTCAGTAAAAATTTTAAAATCATAAAATATTTTTCAAGTTAAAAATTTCTTTTTTTTAAGAACAAAGCAGTGATGAAAGTGATTCGGATGTTGAATGGTAGAAGATTCAAATCACGTTCTTTCAAACAAAAAAATTTAAATTTTTTTTAAAACAATTTTTGCTTTTTGTTTTCATGAAATCATAAAAAAAAAGTATTTTAGTATTTTTTTCAAAATTTTTTTCCAAGTCTAAGCGTTTTGATGTTAAGCTTCAAAGATTAAGATTTCTTTTGTTTTTGACAGTTTATTTTTTTTCTAATCACCTAAACTAAGTATTCAAATCACCGTTAGCGTCTAATTATCTAACAATTTTTTATTATTTTCAAGTGATTTTTTTGTAAGACGCTATAGAATTACAAAATCAGTTGTTTTTATTTTTTTTAGTTTGAAATTTTGTACCCTTAATAATAAAATTTTCGAGTGAGAGTTTTGATAAGTATTTCAATTTTTTTTGCTTTTCATCGTTTTTGATCGAGTTTATCTTTTACAAAAAAAAACTGGAAGGCTCTAAAACTTACTATTAACACTTAAAATTAAATTTAAAAATTGGGTCTAGAGTTTTGTTACAAAAATTATTTTAAAATTTTCTTGACAGGATATTTAAATATAACTGATCAAAGACAATTTTTTTCAAAATTGTTCTAGTATAAGGTCAACTAGAGAACGACTAGTCAAAAATTCTAGTTGAATCGTTTCCAAGCAGCACAAAACTAATGACACTTTTCCATTATATTTATTTCAAACTCATGACACTAAAGTTCGCGCAATGCAAAATTACCACGATCTTAATTTTGGATTTTCGACTCGATTTTCTTATTCTCTCTTGAAAACTTAGGGTTAGTCAAAATTTTAGTAAGGGTCAAAAATTTTTTTTATTGGCTAAGGGGGGCCGAAGTTTAGCTATCCTTTAAGAAGTATGTCATTTAAAACGTTTCGCTTGAATCGAAAATAAATCCTATATTACAAAGAAACCATATTTTTTGAAAGAGAATTGAACTTCCTGTACGTTAAGAGAAAAAAAATATATAATTCCGCGGAATATTCCGGAAAAACAGCAAATTTTTAGGGATTTTTTCAGTTTTTTTGGATCTTCATTTTTGTTTACTCATAAATCATTGACTTTCTATACAGATTCTGAAACTAGACAAAATTTTGAACATTTTTTTAGCTTTAGTTTTACTTTTTTGTTTAATTTAAGCCGAAAAAAATTAAAAAAAAATCAAATATCACTAAGATTATGGATTGTCATATTTTTGTCCATAAATTCGTCATACTCATGTAGGAAAACTCTAGATAACCAAAAATATTTTTCAAAATAGGTATATTAGCTTGAAGATCCTAAAGGGTGGCCGAATGCAAAAGGTCCAAGTTATCTAAATTTGTCATTTTCGACATCATAGCTGTAATCTACGACCCAAAAAAAACAGAAAATCAATTTTTTCATTGGGGTCACCCCTACTACCCCTATCCTACTGCTTTTTTACTATTTTAAAATAGATCATCTCAATGCAATCGAAACTAACCGAAAAAAAAATGAAAAAAGTAGCTCCATAGTTTTGTGGAGGATCGTATCTAGTTTAAGCAGGTGCATAAAAAATATGGGTTTGGGGGTCCCCTGGGGACTAGATACAATTTTACTGAAAAACGCGCATTTTTTCCCGTTTTCACCCGAATACGTATTCCGGAAAAAAAATTTCCGACCGATTCCGGTCCCAGGTCATCAATAGCTTTTAACAGTCATGAGTTCTTAAATGTTTAAGTTGAACACCTCGTCATTTGGCTGTAGAAAGCGGTGGAGTAGGAATGAAAAAATAGATTTTCTGTTTTTTTTTGGGTCGTTGATTACTGCTATGATGTCGAAAATGACACATTCAGATAGTGTGGAAGTTTTGCTCCGCGAGCACCTTATTTCATGATAATTTAATTTTTTTTTCAAAACAAAATGAACACGTCAAGTCATGCATTTTTATTTTTTTATGGAAAAAAAAATATTTTTGGAATTAAAACCATTTGAGAATATCTAAATTTATTTCAAGTGTTTATTATGAAATACACGTTGATATATATTTTAAAAAAGAGAGAGAGAGAAGTTTAATATTGTTGATTAAATTTTTTGAGTTTTATTAACTCTAAATAATTTCGATTTGTTCGAGGTACTAAGCTTAAATTATTTTTATACTTCTTCTTTTTTTTTTTTTTTTGTTTTTGTTTGTTGCAGTGACACATTAAACCTTTTTTTTATTTTTTGAAATTAATCGTCAAACAATATTTATAGAACTTTTTTTTTCAAGGTTAGTATCAAATCCTTTGGGTTCACATTTCGCACTTTAATTTTTTAGATACATAACCAGACATATATACCCATATATTTTAAGGTATTGAGTGGGTACGGATTTACCGAAAATTTCAGGTTTTTGGTTCGGGGAGGAATTACCCAGAAATTTTCGATAAAAAACTATAGGTCCAAGTGGAGTATATGTACCAGACCCTGATCGATTTTTAAGGGTTATGAGCTATAAGTCCTGAAAATAAAGTCAACATGCTTTTTTTTTTGCTTTAAGCGTTAAGAGCACATTAAATTTCGTTAGTTAACTTGTTTTTGAACTTATATTGCTACAGCTCTTTTTATTTTTTAAAAAAAAACATCATTTTTCCAGAAAAAATGTAACAGCTCCCGAAAAAAAATCCAACAAAGCCAATTTTATTTTTAAAATGTTCCTCGTCCCTTCCTCTATGAAATTTGGTAGGCTCTTGGCGAGTGTCCTATATATACCTATCGTGCGATCGTACTAAAGAACATATAATTTTGATGCTATGATATGTTTTGTGTTTTTTCCAATTTTCTGTAAAATTTGAACATTTTTTTCGAATTCTCCGAGTCAGAAAACCCTATTACTGATATCTTGAGAGTCTGAAATGTTTCCTTTAATAACTTGTTGCCTTTTGTATTGCACTGAAATTCCTAACAGGCCAAACAAGTCAATAATTCTTCATGCTTACATCAATTTCTAGGTCGTCTGATCCGTAGATTTCGATAAAAATTCTTAAATTTTATAAAAAAAGACCAAAAAGCTTAAAACATGATATGAGTCAAAAGTATATGTTCTTGGGTGGGGTCGTAGAAAAGGTATAAATAGGACCCTCGCCAAGAGCCTACCAAATTTTGTAGAGGACATTCAGATCTATAGCTTTTAATATTTTTTGGGGATTTAGAAATATTTCTTCAAGAGTTGTTACATAAAAACTCTAAAAATACACCATTTTTCCATCTTTTCTTGTTGATTCTTATAACCATCATACTTTTTTTGCAATAATAATAATTATAGCATGTTCAGAATTTTGTTAGCTTTCAAGCGATATATGGAAAAGATCTTCAGTAAAATAAAATACCATTAAAAGAGACATTTTCCCAAACAAACCCCTCTAAAGGCTGCTTTAAAATGACCTTTCACTGGTCATAATTCCTTTTTCATTTACTTTTCAAAATTGAACAATTCTGAGGTTTTCATATACGCTGATTACGAATATAGTATCAGTTTAGCGAAATTTCCAAGACCTGAGATTTTAATAATTTTCTAACAGAAATATATTTTGAATGAAAAAATGTCTTCAGATTTGAAATCAGCATATCTGATTATCTTTGGACTAGACTTTATGATCTGGGGCACTATAAAAAACATATAAAATACCCTAAGTTTATGGGTTACCTAACCCGAACCCAAAACATGAATTTTCCGAATACCCTACCAATACCTTAAAACAAATGGGTACAAATTTCTGTACATAACCATTAAAATCAGAAGTTATGTAAGATACTGGCGACAAGTATTACACGAAGATGAATAAAAGTATTTAATGAGAAGTTTATGTAATAACAGAGTGATTTAAAAAATTATTTAATTTTATTATTATTTGTTAACAATCTATTAAACGTATGATTTGAAAAAAAAAACATATGTTTTAACTTTTAGTTCATGAAAGAGGATACATTTTTTTAAAGCCTTCCAACTTTTTTTTTTAAAAATTATTCAAATAGTATAATCATTATATCTTACTAATCATACTTTTTTTAATAGTTATGTAAAATCACATTTTTTCTTCTTTTTTTTACGTAGGTTTTTATTCGTCAAAGTAATCATTTATTTTTCATAACTTTTTTTTTATTTAAATTTCAATTTTTTTCTCTTCGTTAAAGAAATGATACTTCTTTTGATGAAGAGACGTGATTTTTTAGAATGAGGTCGTCATTCTTAATGGTCAACCAGAGAGAAAAAAAAAAAAAAGATAAGTTAAATATTTACAGAACCTTAAAATAATAGAGCAAAAAAAAAAATTCTTAAGAAATTCAAGAGACAGAGTATAAAAGTAGGTCCAACTTTTTTTTAAAGACTTACTTGACACAAAAAAAAATATCTCAAGTATTTTGATCCAATTCCAATTTGTTTTGTCTCATTTGAATTTTTCTTAATAAATTTTATTAAATAATTTTAGTCGAGAATTTTGGAATCTTATCTAGTCGAGATATTCAAGGTTTTTTTTTTAATAAAACACTCAAAAATTGAGACTTTAATAAAAAAATTTTAAAAATTATTTTCAATTATTCATGTTGCTGTTTTTTTGATGAGTTAAATTTTTTTTTGTTTAAAAATGTCTTGTAATCAAGAAGTCTCGTTTCTTTTTTTATCATCTGTAAATATGGCTGAGTTCATCTTAAACCTTTCACAATTTAAATGCAACTTAGCAAAAAGTTCTTCATTAAAACGTCTGTACATACAGTATGTAAGTTTTCAGATGAGCATCGCAGGTACATGTATTTATTTATTTTCACTACCCTTGCCAACTTTATAATTTCCATAAAAATTTCAAAATTTAAATTACCGACCATTTCACAGTCCGTAGTATAGACACGTGAGGCGAACTACGGCGGTCTAGCATACCTAAAAACATCGTACGCCTCAGTGATTTATACTTTTATTTACAAATAATCAAAACCAAATCGCGAAACTTTTTCACAATTGAATCTTTTATTTAAGAAATCACGAGGAAATTTTTAATCAAAAAGCCTCCTTGTGATTCAAAAACGTTCTATGGAACAAGAATAAAAACTCTATGGTAATTTCCTTATTTGAGTTAGGATAATCAATAGCCTCATACCAGGTTTTATCAAGTAGTTTTGGCTCTGCAATTGAAAAAAAATCGCCAATATTAATGTAAAATCAATGTAACAACGTGGTTTTACAGTTAATTGAAATTGACTGTGTAGCATCATTTAGCATATAAAAAGTTTAGCAAACCTTTATCGATCAAAATTACTCTTAGCTAATGCAAAATTGAAAAATTTTATTTTGTGAGTGAATATACGTCTTTAATTCGACAAAGTTTTTTAATTAATAGTGCAACAGGATTTTACAATTAGAATCGTATGATACGTAAATGACAAAAATAGTAAAATTTTAATATGAGTCACGTATTTTTTGTGACTCTTTACTCATACCAAAACAATGAGTTAGATTTAAGATATTTTTATCATAAACATCAAAGAAAAAATTCGTTCTGATTTGTGTTTATAGATAATTCAGATGTTACAACTACTTCTTATTTAGACATTTGATGTTTCAATGTGTAGAAAATTTACGGTATTATAATATCTTTGAGCATAAATTTTAGAAAACCAAAATAAAAAAAGATCTTGTAAATATTTTTATTATCTTTAGAGCGAGTTAAATATTTTGAGATAGCAACAACAAAAAATTTTTTTAACAAACAAATTTCATACCAAAACGATGAGATAAGCTTCTGTTATTTCATAAAGTAAACACTTTTTTTATTTGGGAATTCTTATTTTGAAAAACCTCTGGACACTAACTTTTATCATTCGCTAGTTCTGTTTTTTTTTATTTTTTATTTTATAGAACTAAGGGCTCAAAATTATTTGTGTTATTAATGATTTTGAGTATTGAGACTATATATTTTTGTAGGTCAATGATGGTAGGTTCGTTTTCAATTGGACAATGGTTGTGTATTTTGTACATAACCATTTGTTCAAATAGAAAAGATCAGAAATGCTTCAAAGAGGTAAATAGCTCTTGATTAACGATTAACTAAAATAAGATGCACGCAAAACGTCCACACTATCCCTGGGTTTCCGTCATAAAAATCAAAAACCGAAAAGAACAGGTATTTTGCACTTTTTGACAGGAAATAGTGTAACAAGATGTAACAAAAAATGTTACACAACTTGCAATAAAAAAGGATTAAAAACAAACGATTATTGATTTTCGTAAAGAAACGCATTTTATGTTAAGTTTATTTTGACATCGTGAGGTAAAAACTTCAAATAATCGATTATTTGCAATGAATTGTTCGAATTATTGAAGCCAGTGTCCAAGAAACCCGATTCCATAATTAAATTAAAATTAAGTTGCTCTTTAAGCCTCTAAATCATGGAACCCAAATAAGCTTGAACTCTCTCTTCTAAAGTTTGACAGGAGATTGAACCCGAGATGTTTGGATCACATTTAGATTTCGTTTTGTACAAGACCCTAACCACAAACATTAAGTGATGATAAAATGGTTGATTAGGAATATATCAAGAAAACCGCAATAAAACTCGGTTAAGGATTTGAATTTTAGATGAATTGCTTGAAATAACTTGGAGTAAAAACTTAAATTTTTATTTCATGATTTCAAAATAAACTTAACATGATTCGTTTTTTTACGAAAATCAATAATCGATTGATCAAATTTTGTTTTTAATCCTTTTTTATTGCAAGTTGTGTAACATTTTTTGTTACATCTTGTTACACTATTTTCTTTACTCCATCTTCATTTCCTATAAAAAATTATTCAATTTTTAAATTTTGAACTGAACCTTTTGAACGAAACTTCACAATGCTGTATTTCTAGTGAAGGAAAACCCTCGAAAACATTTATCTATTTCTCTCTACTGACAAAACATGTTACTTTGGAATATTGGTTTTGGGTGCTGAAAACGGTACAAATTGGGTCCTTTTTTCGAAAATTGAAAGAATAATCTTCAATAATAATCATATAACCATGGGGGTTTCATCCACGAAAATTACGAATTTTCGGTCAAAAAGTAAATCCTGAGATTTGTAGAGAAACGACTCTTGAATATGAGTATAGGGGATCCCCATGGGACTAGATAGGATTTAAATGAAAAATACTTTTTTTGTTACCGTTTTTACCCGAGTATGGCTTTAGGGAATTTTTTAACCCATTGAAAATGGTTCCAGCGTCAATGGTTGATTTTTAGCTTTTAGGACGTATCTTCAAGTTAATTATTGCTTTTTCCAATCATGAGTACTAGAATGTTTAAATAAATATGGCATTTAGCTGGAAACAACTGAGGGCTAAAATTTTGAGCACCATGAAAAAATTTGTTTTCTGGTGTACTCAGGGTCAAAAATCTCAAATTCAGATAGCGTGGACGTTTAACGCCGCGCGTACTTTTACTTTCGAACAAGCCCATTATTTTGAGCTTTGGTCACATTAATATTGAGATAAGATTAGTAGACAATGCAAATCTCCATACTGGCTTAACCTTAAATTAAAAGAAATTTCACGTCAAAGTTAATTCAAATATTTTATCTAGGGTTGTCAAATTGACCAAAAGGATCAAAAAAGATAAAGAAAGAGAGAGATAAGAAACAAAAAAAAGATCAAGTATACTTAATTAAACTTTATGAGTCAAGGAGAGGAGAAAACAGTTTGTAAACTATTAAACAAACAGATGTTTGAAAAAATAATCAAACATTTGTAAAACCTATCCACGTAGTTTACAACAACAACAACAACAAAACTATTTATCATATTTTTGACCTAAATATAATGCTAGATTAGAATTAGACTTTTTTTTTTAATTAAAAAATAAAATTTTAAGATAAGATAACTTATATTCGTAAAAAAAAAATTTTAGTCTTAAACGTGTCGATACCTAAAAGTAAGCAACAACTACAACAATCTCGAAAATTCATTCATTTTCAATCGTTAAACATGTACTCGAATGATTTTTTTTTTCTCTCTCTCTCTTTTTTTTTGAGTGCATTTTTTGTTACGATTTCAATTTTTTGAAATAGACCCGTACACTGAGACGATCGACTACACATACGAAAAAAAAAAACTACAAATCCGCCCTTATTTATCTATTTCTTAAAAAATAATCTTGTTGTTGTTCTAGTTTCTCGAGTTTTTTTTTTTTTTTTCGAGTTCAATTTTGTTGTTGTTTTGTTGTAAGTGATCAACCTTTAAAGCAAATACAATTTAAAAAAAAACGGGTTAAATGTGTTGTTGTAGGTTTTAAGATAAAAAAAAAATTTTTTTATATCAATTCATTTTTTCAAAAAAAAAATAATTTGTTAAATAATTTTGTTTTTTGGAAAAAAAATTTTTTTTTTTTTTGACACGTCGAAACTTATTTGTTGTTGTTGACAAATTTCAAAAAAAAACTACTTGGAAACTAATTTTTTAACGAGGTAAAAACTCGTTTCATTGTTCGCTAGATAGTTTGCTTTAGGTTCATGCAGACACTGTTATTACCTTTGAGAGTCTTTTAACGATAGAGACAGATTCAAGAAATTTTTTTTTTTCTAAAAATCTTCTGTTACAATTTTTTTTTTGCGAAACGAAATTCACGACAGACATATGCGCGTGTGCTTGTTTTTTAATTTTTCTTGACGCTGATTTTTGTTGAAATCAATTTTGCGACAATCAACTAAAAAAAAGTTTTTTAGTGACTTTTTATTTTTAATAAAACCTGAATTGGTGTGTTTCTTTCAAGGAACAAAACAACAAAGAAAAATTTAAAGAGGAATAAAAAAAGCATAATTTTTGACAAATTATGAACAAATTTAACTTTTTTCTTTTGTTTTTACCAGAAATCGATTTTAGAAAAAAATAACAACTACGTAAAGCAATAAAGATTTTTTTTTGTTAAATTTTTTTTGTGTGTGTTAAATCAACGAAATGTCCTTAACTGTAAACCAAAAGCCAAAACAACAAATGAATAATAAACAAGCACGTTTAAACAAAAAAGTAGCCGAAGTTAAAGAAGTTATACAAAATAGATCCGATTTGGACATTTTTAGAGTATTAGAATATTATGATAATGATGTTGGAAAGACTATAGACGCTTTTGTGAATGATGGTGGTAAAGAGGCATTTGCCAAAATGGCTGAGGCTAAGTCACAATTAAACTCGAGTCAATCGTCGTTGATAAGCGATTCGGGAAAAAATCGTAAAAATTCTCCTGGTAAATCTCATAATAAACCAAATTTAAACGATCTAGTCGCTTCTGTTATAAATCAATATACCGCGTCCACACCATCTACACCTTTATCATCATCTCTAAGTCCTAATGAGACTAAAAAAACCGAGCCACAATTGATATTAGATAGTCTTACTCGTTTGAACACTGAAACTAGTATTAATGGATATAAAGTTACCATTTTGGGCATAGAAACACCTAATTCAAATCCAGTACAATCATTGGGTAATTCTTCATCGACATCGCCATCATCCATGTCAGTTACATCGACTAGTTCAATTGAAAGACCACAAATCATAGACATTAATAAATCACTTTTAAAAATTCCTAATAATAGACAATTTAATAAATCTTATGTTAATCCAAATGCTAAACAAGTATTGGAAAAGTCTGTCAAAGATTTACAACGTCAAACGACACAATTGACAAAGATTAACTCGAGTTTTCAAGAGGAAATCGACAGAAGTAATCAATTGTTAAACAAAACATATCAACAATTAGTTAAAGTATTGAATGATCGTAAATTACAATTGGAACAAGAATTAAATAAAGCAAGTCAACAAGGTTTAAATTTAATACAAGAACGTCAATCAAAAGCGGCTAGTCTTAAATATTTAACTGATAATTCACAACATTTAAATGACATTGAATTGAATGAATTGAAAGCTGATTTAAAACATTTTGTTAGTGAACGTCAATTGGACGAAGAATTTTTAAAATTAAATTTATTTAATGTTGATGGTGTTGATAAAATTTTAAGCGATTTTAATAATTTTGGTCAAGTTGTTCAAGTTAAAAATAAATATATGACACAAAGACCTGATGTTGATGATATTTTAACATCTGTAACTAATCTAAATGTTACTACGCAGAAACCACAACAACAACAGCAACAGCAACAGGCTGTACAGACACAACCGAAACCACAACGAAATAATAAAAAACAAGTAAATGGTGTCAATGGAACGAATGGTAGTGTTAATAATGTTGATGATGGTGAAGGAGATTTTATTGAAGTTAAAAAGCCACGTAAGAAATTTTTTAAATCTAAGTCAACTATATACCCAAAAGGGTTGTGAGAAATTCTAAAAAAAAAGTGTTAACACTTTAAGCTATAATTAAATTTATGTTTTTTTTATAGAAAGAGTCCGCAAGCCAGCTAATGGAGTCCAACAAAATGGGACCCAGAAACCAATTAACGGCGTTCAAAACGGAACAGCAACGAATCGAAGAAGATAATCAGTCACACAGAAAATAATGTTTTTTAAAAAAAAAGCCAAAAAACCGAATTCCAATGAGTTTGAACAAAAATTAAACTCGGAAATATTTGTCAATTTTTTTCTTAAGTCTTTAGGGTTAATTTAAAAGAAAGAGTTAGTTTAAAATTTTTTTTTTTTTCGTAAAAAAAGGTGACTTGTTCAAATTTTATTTAATCCATTTAAAAAAAAAATTAAAAATTAATTTGATAATCAGTGTCCAAAACGGATTGGTGGTTTATTATTTTTTTTTTTGATCAAAAAACTTTCATACTGAATAAAAAATCGTTTTACTTTTTTTTTTATTATTTTTTTTAGCAAAAAAAAATTTTTTTTTTTCTATTCTGTTTCTTTTTTTTTTCACTTTTGCCACTTCTTTTCAAAACATTTAATTCATAAAAAAAAGAAGATTTTATTTATTTAATAAAAAAAAATTAAATATTTGATTAAATAAAATTTATATTAAATCTGCAAAATTTGAATTTTTTTTTCATGAAATTCGCCAACGTCCGAGCATTATGAAGGCCGTTACTAAACCAAGACCATTAAATAAATAGAATTTTAATATTTTCACTAAAAATCACCATAAATTTATTAAAAAATAATACTTCAATAGAATTTACAATATTTCTATTAAACTTTGAATAAAATTTCCAAAAAAGCTACTTTTTTATTTAAATTGTAATAAATTTATTAAACCCATATCTAATAATTAAAAATTATATCAAAATATTCAATGACATTCGATTATAAAGTCTGAAAAAAGTCAAAATAAAGGTTTGACGATCGAATATAAAGATTAAAGAGGTCTTAAAATGGTCATGTTGATAACTCTTAACAAAAATTAGAAATAAAAATAAAGTCTGCAGCGTTACCAATGAGATAGAACTTGCTGGAAGATGCTTAATAACGACTTTGGACTAGCTTATTAGCTGAAATTTTAAGTAAGTCATGGTTAAAGATGAAATTTATGTGAAAAACCAAATGTCTAATTATTATTTTGTTCATATAACTTAAGTTCAACTCATTTTTTCACCAAATGATTAAGCAATCTATTCCTTTTTAAAGTAAAAAGTCAATTTTTATTCAAATTAGGGATGTTAAATAAAATTAAGGTCACAATTCATTCATCGCGCATTATGAATGTATGTTTTGTCTTAATTTTAATTATACAGTCGACTCGCTTTAATCCGTAACATTCGGGACCGGGAAAAACCCATTCCGGATTAAATTATACGGATAAAATTTAAACCGGAAAAGGAAAATTTTTTGAAACCTTCCGATTTAAAGAAATTTTTTATCCGTATTATAAGTTTAATTGCTAGAAATCATAAAATTTCCCATCATAATTAACTAAAAAAAGATATTTACTGCTCTACTTCAAAGTCTTAAAAATGTAAAAAATAAGAGGGTTTGATCATCACAATTAAGAATGGAAAATAAAATTTTTGGATTGGAGATTTATTTAAAATTTATTTTTTCACTAAATACAATCGTCGGTTTGATTGAGTCAATTATTGAATTTAAATTAAAAAAAAAACAAGGGATTGTAGAATAAAAGTTTTTTTTTGGTATTTTTCTTTGTTTGAAAATTAAAATGAAAAAATTACGGATAAAGGATTGACTTTAACATGCATGTATATTAATAGAGATCATTTATTCTGTTCCGAATAGAATAATAATCCGAACTTAATTACGGATTAAGACAACAAAATTTGCATTGAAAGTATTAGAGAAGGGGTAGGGACCAAGGAAAAATGTACGGATCCCAAATTTTAGGGATAAAAGCGTTCCGATTAAAAGCGAGTCGACTGTAATAAGCGCCTGGAGTCCACATTATGAGGATGAAAAAAAGCAACTAGAAAAAGTTCAACGTAGAACGACGAGAATGATTGCCGATTTCAAAAGAATTGAATACGAATAACGGTTAACAAAGATGGATCTTATGTGACTTGATGCACGAAGAAGAAGGGGCGATTTGATTCAATTTTACAAGAACGTTAATGGGTTAGAAGCTGTCAACTTAATGAATGGTATCATGTATAGTTCATCAAAGAATAGTTATAATTTAAGGGGCCACTCCAAAGTAGTACCGAAGAGTGTTGTGGACACAACTTCATTAAATTCATTCAAAGCGAAACTTGATGACTGTTTCAGAACAAATGAACGGTCAAATGGTATTCCCTTGCTTATAATCTTTAAGGGATAAAATAATGCCTAAGCGAATTGAATCTGAGGCCCTAATGCGACGCTTTGTATACAACTCAGTCCGATCTACTTCAAAATAATAAGATTTGAATTGATATGATCTCTATTGGTCTGTAAAAAGGGGTATTAGGTGGGCATTTGTAAGCAAGGAAATACGGTAAGGCAAAGAACTGCCACAGCCTCACGTCCTAACTCGACTAAAGTCGGGTCGCAGTTATTTTTTACTACTACTACTACTACTAATGACTTCCAGCCTAATTGTTTTTTGTCTTTAGGATTAAAAATAAAGAATTAACGTAACTCAAACAAAGATATACTTAAACAACTTTATAAGCCAGAAAAATGATTTAATTGAAAATTACTTTAGTTTTAGTTTCAAAAAGTAAATTAGATTAAGTGTGAGTTTGAATAAGATTTGTCTCAATCTATTAAAAATTTAAAAATTGTTTTGACAAATAGACGAGAGTCGTTATCATCAACGCAAGTAGTTTTAATAGTTTAAAAGCTTGAGCTTGACTCTTGCCTTAAGTATCATTCAACGCTAGTACCATTTTTTTATTGATTAAAAAGGTAAATAACAAAAATATACTGAGCAAAAAATTAATTTAATTTAAATATTTATTTATAAGTCTAAAAATAAATAAAAAAAAGAATAAAAATGAATATGGATACCTGAAAAAAGCACACACCTTAGATTTTTTAAAAAAGCACATTGGGGTGTAAATCCATTATTTTCAGGTCACTATTTAAACCGATAGTATAGAAATGTTCCTCTCTTCAAGAGTTTTCGTTTGCTACCCATATCATGAGCATATGACAATAAAGTATATGTGAACATATTTCCAAAGGTCATAATATGATGTAATTTGATACTTGGAACTCGATTTACTGGTTTATTTTGCTTAATTTCAATCAAAATCGTAAAAAAAGATTTTTAATTGTTTTAAGTTATTGATTCTGAAAGTGAAACTTTTTTACGATTTTTCTCAAAAAACTGATAGAAATTAAGCAAAATAAACCAGAAAATCGAGTTCCCAGTATCAAATTACACCATAATATGAACTTTGGAAATATATTCACATATACTTTATTTTTGCACACGGGTATGAAAATTTGAAAGTTGCTTGTAGTTTTCATAAAATATTTCAAAATGTAAGAATGATATTGAAATATACCGAGACTACCATTTTGTAGCTCTTTAAATTCTCTATCTAGAAATATGTAAAAATAAACAGTGTATTGTGGATGTCCAGGTAGTTTCGTATGGA
The DNA here is from genome assembly GCA_022207745.1 of Brachionus rubens. Classification (NCBI taxonomy): domain Eukaryota; kingdom Metazoa; phylum Rotifera; class Eurotatoria; order Ploima; family Brachionidae; genus Brachionus; species Brachionus rubens. Next base: position 1,551,405 of record JAJVHD010000022.1, on the reverse strand, counting down.
TGTTTTTTAAGTTTTTTTTTAATTTTTCTTTAGAAAACTCACATTCAATGCTCATGATATCAGTAGCAAACGAAAACTCTTGAAGAGAGGAACATTTCTATACTATCGGTTTAAATAGTGACCTGAAAATAATGGTTATACACCCCTATGTGCTTTTTTCAGGTATACATGAATATTAAAAGTAAAGTTTTTTTTTTCCTAAGTTGTTTATTTTGTTATATTCCTTTTTGGTCCTACTGATGACAAGCAGATTGTGATTAACGTTTGTTACAATACTTTGAGACAATTAAGACGTTTAAAACATTTTTCTCTGACATTTCCGACTTGATATTTGAACAATAAGTTTATGTCATAATTTATACCGAGGAAGGTTGGTTTTGAGATGTAGTCGATGTACTTGTTACAGAGTTTAATGTTGTTTTTTTGTGTTTTTCGAGTACCGTTCGCGGAATATAAGCTACATTTAAAGTTACATTTTTTTGGTTATATTTTCAGTCTCCAAAACGAATTTTAAAGTTCTTTAAGATACTTGTTGACAATTTTTTGAAGTAACCCATCTTTTTTATAAATAAAATACGTGCATAAATCGTCGGTAAAGAGGAAAGAATACGAGCTGTTTTTTTTCTTTCTTATGTCGGTATCGTTTATAAAGATGGAAAATAATAAAGAACTCAGGACGGAACTTTGAGGTACTCCAACTTCGATTACAAAATATTCCAATTGAGTGTTGCTCAATTTTACAAAAAATTTGCGGTCGGTTTAAAAATTAAGACACCAAGCTATCAAGTATTCCGAATTTTTACGATTGAATTACTCGACTCCTTTTTGGTTTAGGTGGATAAGCTTGTCTTTTGTTTGTCGATTTTTCCTAAATCCTGGTTGTTCATCAGGGATAATGTTATTGTCCTGGAGAAATTTTGATAAACGCCTGTAAATTAATATTTCACACAAGTTACCAATACAACTGGTGATGTTTATCGGGCGATGATCAACTTTTTTCGGAATCATTGTCATCGACGCCAGTTTCCACGATTTTGGCAGTGAACTTGAACTATTAGAGAAGAATTTTCTTGAATTCGATCAACGAGTTAATTAACATTAAGTTGTGTATTTGAGCATATCCAGTTGAAACTTTTTTGTTCAAATGTTTTAGTTCTTTAGTTAATTCGTTTAGATTGAATAATTCGCTCAATCGATCTTCGAAACTAAGACGATATCAGCTTCAATTATATAGATGCTTTGACAAATCGAGGTGCTTCGAAGGTGAGATGTATGCCGAAAGAAGAGAAGAAAGGGATTAAAAAAAACGGGCTATTTTGGCAAGAATCAGTCTCATTATAAACGAAGAGATAGAACAAAAAATTACTGTCGGCTGAAAGTTTAACAAAAGAAAGAGAATCATCAAAATCGATCGAGTCTTTGGCAGTTCGATTCAACAATTGGTATTGCAGAAGAAATACATTAAATATTTAGGCTTAACGTCCTATAAATTAATGTTTAGAAGTTGTTATGCTTTAAGAAATTAAAAATTTCATATTTTTTGGCTCCTACAAGCCTCATTTCTCAATTCAATATGGAAAGGGTTTTTGTCTGTACTCTAATTTTATTGTCTAGTTAAAAACAATTATTTAACACAACAGTTCTGTATAAATTGTAGCAGGCAGATGACCCGGGAAAATAAATTTTTGACTTTTATACTAATTGCTGAATTGTAATTTTAGTCTAGCTAAAGGTTATTTAAAGTCTTTATTTGACTTCATGATCTCTAAGCTATTTTTTTTTATACTCTTTACAGGGGGTAACATTTTCACTTTTTTTCCTACACGAGGCCGGGGTGGGTGGGTATTTTTGGCGGGTAAAAAAGTGATCTATTTGATTTTTTCTTTTAAATCAACATCAAAAATATTGAAATTCACAGGAAGAAAAATGAGGGTGGGTGGGTCTTTTTTGACAAAAAAACACAATTTTGGAAAAAAATCCTTTTTTTTGCTGTGTTGTTCACTGTTACCGATAAAAAAATTAAAGACAAATAAGTTTTAAAATTTTTTCATTTTTTTTACATAGTCAGAAATACAAATCAATTAACTTTCGATAATACAAAGACAATTTTTGTATTCTTTTTATCTATCCGCCTTTTTTGATTTTTCATTTCTTTGATAGTTGAAATCGGCGATTCTAATGATAATCCTTTCTTTTATGATTTACAAACGACTAAACAGTAATTTTATTACAATGAGAAAAAATTGAAAAATATCGGTTTTTAAGATCTATGTAGAAATACAACGTTATGATTGATTTCCAAACTTTTCCATAAACCAAAGTCAGAATTTTAGGGTGGGTCCTTTAAAAAAAAGGATTCTGGGGAAAATTTTTCCCTAGGGTGGGTTACAAAAGGCGGATTTTTTTTCAAAACCCCCTCGTGTGCAGAATTTTCTTTCCTCCTACCCCCTGCTCTTTACTTTGATTTTTTGTTTTTGTGACTTTTTTCATCCACTAGTATAATCAGATGCAAAAAAAATTTGGGTATTGCGGCTCCCCTAGGAGAAAATTGGATTTGAATTAAAAATTCCCTTATTTTTACAGTTTTCACCCGTGTATTGCTTTAGGGAATTTATTTTTCCCATCAAAAATGGTCAATTATAGCTTTTTTCAATCATGTTTACTTAAATGTCTGAACAAAGCACATTGACATTTGGGTGCAAAAAGCAGGGGTAAAATTTTTGTTTCTGGGGTTTTCGAGGTCGTAGAACACGGTAACAATATCAGAAATAACGAATTCAAATGGTGCGGACATTTTGATCATTCACTAGCACTGTCTAAAGTTTTTAAAAAGTCAAGTTAAATTTGAATAAAAATAAATTTTTCCGATACTAATAAGTATACATATTAAAAACAAGCTTGCACACAGCAACCAGAGTAACATAAATTAAAAATTCGTTATTCCTAACAAAAAAAAATTTGAAAAAAAAAGTATAAAACATACTTAAAAAAAAAAATTGATAAATAGGTCAGGTCTAGGGTGTCTAAGACTAGTGAATCAACACACCCGGGTCATATGTGTCCCTCTCTCTCGAAAATCACAAAATTTAAAATCATTTCGAATCTAAAACATAAATAATTATTATAATTTTATTTCAAAAATTCATTTAAACAACCCAACTCACGCTTATTCATAATTATTTCATTCTCATTATACTTGCTTTTTTTTACAAAAAAAATAAAATATTTTTTTTTCCATTTCTTCGTTTCAAACAACTTGAAAAAAAATTTCTTACCTTTTTTTAAAAAAAAAAAATCAAACTGATAGAAAATATGAAGATGAAATTCAAAATTTAATCAAAAATGGTAACAACAAAAAAATAAACTTTTAATAACAAAAAATCTTTTAATTGAGTTTTTCTTCTAAAAAGACATCATCTGGCGGTAATATTCAACTAACATCATCGAGCACACCAAACACTCAAACTACTCAAACAACCACAAGCTCGGCTAGTACGCCCATTTCGCTTGTAAATGCTAAAAGTATTATACTTAATCAAAGTTCATCGAATCATCATCATCGTTTAGCCATACCAATCGTACTTACAAATCCTATTGGTGATTCATCAACATCGTCTAAAAAAATTAATCAAACACCAACTAGTAAAGTAACACTACAATCGTTTAAAAATACTATTAACGATAAATCGACAACATCGTCTACTAGTCAATCGCCTCATTTAACTAATGCTACTGTGGCTGTTAAAGCAGCGACAGCTAATTTTTTTAGTTTAATTTTGAGTAATTCACAAACTCAACAAAAACCGGTTGTTACTACTTTAAATAATGCGACATTGAGTCCAAAAATTGTTGTTTCAAATAATGTGACACCAAAGACAACATCGACTACCATAGCCCAATTATGTGCCATTTCAAATCAAAAACAACAACAAACAAATTCAACACCACAACAACTTATATCACAAATATTACCACAATCAATGAGACTTGTAAATACCAGTCAAAATGTTACAATACCTACTTCTTTATTAGTTAATTCGACGAGTAACTCGAATAGTAATAGCTCGTGTAATAGTACTAGTTGTGCGAATCAATCACCTAGTTCATCTCCGCTTAAACCTAATATTATACGAAAAGCAAGGTAAACATTTTTTCACCATCAAAAAAAAAATTTTTTTAATTTTTTTTTTCAAGACGAGACTCACCGTCATCACATGGAAACATAAGTCTTTTACAAAATTCAAACAACAACGCTACCGATCATATTTACAACTTAACTAATCAACAAAATCAATCATTAATGAAGCATCCTGTGTTTGAATTAAATGTTGATTCATTAAAAGCCTTATCTCAAATACCCATACCGACCGCATTGTTACCTTCAGCTCAGAATTTAATCAATCTTACCGAAACGACTCAAACATCACAGCAGCAGCAACAACAACCCGCGCAATATTTATCCATACCATCATCTTCATTAGTCTCATCATCATCGACTTCTGCATCGCCTTCATCATCGACAACATCAACTCAATCGATACCTAAAAGCATTTGTAATGTTATTAATGAAGCTCTTATTGAATCATCCAATACCCCTAGTACAAGTAAAAGTCAGACTATACGTAAAATGACACTTTTAACAACGTCTAGACCCGAATCACCAGTACAACAACCTACAACGTCAAGTCAACCTTCTGAATCATCATCGACACCATCGAACGATCCAACAACACAACAAACAACACGTAAACGGCGTAAACAAGAATTCAAAAAACAAAATCTCGATACTCTAATTAACCCGAATCCATTGACCGTTGGTCTTAATGATCAAAAAAAATTAAAAAATTCCGATTATTTTGAAGATTTACAAGAAGATGATACATTGATACATGAACCAGCTGTAAAAATTCCTCGTTTTCAAAATCAATTGATTAAAACAGATAAAAAACGATTGCATTCGTCAATTAAAATAAAAGATCATGAATCAGATGAGTCACTTTTAGATGATGATACTGTTGAAATGTTGTCTAAAGATTTTAGTTTTGTCGATCGTCAAGGTATAAGATGGACTACTAAACGACAACGATCACAACATTCAATAGCAAAAAGTTATAAACCAACGTGGAAACCAAAACAAAATCATTTTGTTAAATATTCAGATGTTACTTTGTATCAAACCACAAGTCCATTATTGTCTAGCCAATCGACTAATCAATCAAAAAATTTAACTAAACGAGAACTTGTTGATAATTTAAATGAATGGAAATTTCATTATGTCATTTCACAAGTAAATAATTTGGTAAGTTTAAAAGGAGTTTATTTTTTTTTCTCGAGTGAGATCTCTTAAAATTTTTTGTTAAAGATTGAGTATGAGAATGAATCATTGGAAGTAATGAGCGATGTAGAAAGTTTTTTGAAGAATCGAAATTTTTTAGGATTTTCAGACATTTGTTTTAAAATAAGCGAATCGATAAAAGCAAATTCACAGCGACACAAGTACATTAACGAACAATTAGACGAAACTCAACTTTTAATACACAAACTATTCGAACATAAAGAAAAATATAAAAATTATTTAATAATCACATCGAGTGGCACTAATGGTACAACGTCAAGTACAACAACGACAACGACAAGTCAAACATCGCCACAAACAACAACATGTACAAAAAAAAGCATACATTCAAAACAAAAAATAAATCATCAATTTAAAAATATAACCACCACTCGGAGTATCAAGATAAAAGAGACTAAAATTAAAACTAAATAACAAAACGTTTTTAATAAATTTAGAATCGAGCTTTTCCCATCTCGCTTTTTTTTTTTTACAGTATGTTGTAAATAATTATATGTCGTTGTCACTTAATTTTAAAAAGAAGTTGTTTCACCGGATTCGTATTGTATTTATTTTTTTTGAGAGGGAATTTTTTTATTCTCCGACTTTATAGTGTTAATAGAACATGAAAATTTTTTTTTTTTGTAACAAAATATTTTGTTAAGTGGATTTGAAACAATATCGAAAACAACAAGTTATTACTATATATAGAGAACATTTATTATTTAAAAAAATTAACTAATTGCAAAAAGTTTTTTTTTTTTTTCGATTTTTTTTGAACTTGTTCTTTTTAAATTTTTTGTCTTTTTTAAAAAAAAATTGTTTTGAAAAAGAATTTAAACACTGTTATTTAACAACAACAAAAATTTAATAAGTGAAAATATGAAAAATATTTTAAATAAAATTTTAAAAATTTAAATTTATTTTTTTTTTTTTGTTAATCAACTCAATATAACCTTTTTTTACTAAGTGCATGTACTTTGAGATATTTGATTTTTTAAATGTAAAGCTTAATGTTAAAGCATTGTGAAATTTTTGTCTTAAGCTCATATTGATCATAATTTGAAGATAAATTTTATAAATTAAACGATGTGAAATTGAAGTATTGAACCCATGATTCCAAGCCATGTCAAATAATTTGTCTTAAGATTCCGGAAATGCAAACCGTCCAAGCTAATTTTTAAATAGATTTTTGTCTTCAAATTCGTAATCTACACATATGGAAACCTAGGAAAGCCAATTTTTTAGGGGATGTCCAAAATAATATTTACAGACTCCAGGGGTCTGAAGCAATCCTATGTTATTTATACATATTTTGAAAAAGCGTAAAGTATTATAAATTTTTCTTTAGTTTTACGAAGAGTGCAAATATAGGAAAAAAGGGCAAATTTTACCAATTTTTTTCCTTTTATTGATATAACTTCTACAGTGTTCACCTCATGTCTATGATTTATACCAATTCTAAAACTAGATAAAATTCTAAACAATTTGTTGGTTGTAATTTTTTTATTTGCCTTTGGTATACTATGATGCGGAAGATCATTAAGATGAGGGATTTCGACTAAAAATTCGTGATCCTTATATTTGGAAACATATTTCATAAAATTTTGGTAAAAATGAAAAATAATTTCAGTCCCAATTTTTTAAGTACGGCGTCTTTTTACCAAAATTTTCAAAAATAATGGACCCTTGAAAAGCATACACCTTGGTGTAAGGTTACACTGTAACCTTACACGAAGTGAGGTTTGCACAAAATTATTTTCATATAAGGTAGAGTAAATAAAGGGCTGCTAAATTATACCATATTTAGACCCCCTCTGAAGTAATTTGGGAAAAAAAACTGATTTTTCTCTTTTCAGTCTTAAAGAACCCTTATAACCCCTTATATTCGGAATTCAGAATTTGAAGTCAAAAAGTGGTAATTCCCACTTATTTTCCGTTTTTCATTTTTATGCCTTTTTTGCCAAAAACGCCATTTTCCTTTGGCGATTTGTATCTCTATAACCGAGCATCCCATATAAAAATGGATTATATATCTATGTAGATCTCGTTGAGAGCTTTCAATTGATATATAAAAAATGGTGGATGTATATAAACAATTCTTTCTATTATTTAGAGTAGCGGTAATGAGTTTACAGTAGCTTGTTCCTGCAAAAAGTCGTTTCTAGGCGCTGAAAAAGGGCAATGTGAAGATTCGTATCAAAAAACATTTGTATCAAATGGATCAAAATTGAAAAAAAAATTTTAAAGCTAAACGAATAGAAAAAAGCTCTGCACAGATGTTTTTTAGTGATAAACATTTAAAAAGCCACCCTTAGAATAAGCTCTGCAAAATTCTGCAAATCTGCAAAATAAATTGCGTAGTTATTTTCAATCATTTTCATGTATTTTAAAATATTTAAATACGCAATTTTTTTGCAGAGTTTTGCAGAGCTTATTCTAAGGGTGGCTTTTTAAATGTTTATCACTAAAAAACATCTGTGCAGAGCTTTTTTCTATTCGTTTAGCTTTAAAATTTTTTTTTCAATTTTGATCCATTTGATACAAATGTTTTTTGATACGAATCTTCACATTGCCTGAAAAAGGCATCAATTAAGTAATTTTTTAAAAAATATTAATAATCATTTTATGAAATATTCATTTATCTTTTCTACGAATTTTTAGTCATCTTTGTGATTTTTGATTAAAAGCTCTACTAACTGACAAATTTTCAGTTGTCCCAATGTTCTTGTCAAAAGTTACCACGTTTTTCCCCCAAATTAAACCAAAAATGTTGTATTCAGTCATTTAGTCCCGAATATCACTTTGTTTGAAGAATCATAAATTTTGTTAAAAAGAAAATTTTCAATAGCTTTTCAAAAATTTAGAAAAAGATTATTCCCTAAGATTCAATCAAAATAAATATATTCCCTTATTAAATGATACTTACGAGAGTTAAATTTAAATCGTATGTAGGATCCCGTTGTATCAAATGCGATACATAACTTTAAGGTAATGTTTCTCTTGAAAGAATTGTTTATTTACTGCAGCGTTTTTCTCGTCACAAAATATACCAGAAATTTTAAGTATATCAATCGAAAGAGGATGAATTTAGGATCTTGTACATTTGCATTCACCTCTTCTTCTTCTGGTTGTAAGGTTTGTCAATTTGAGTCTTTTGAGCCCATACACGTATTCAAACTTTCTAAAGCCATGTATGCTCCGAGTCGCTCTCCTTTGCACCCTCTCAAAGATATCAATATCTTTCTTTAGGTAAGGATTCCATACCGATACCGCATAAGGTTCGCGCCATCCAAACCTCCACGCTATCTGAATTTGCAAAATCCGACCTGATAACTTTGTTCTCGGTACATGAAAACCTAAGAATGGCAAATTTTTAGGGGGATATTGAAAAAAAAAAATTTTACCCAGAGGGGCCCAACTTTCATGGCTTTTGAAGGAGTGTGTCTTGGTTTTTCGCTTGTTACTCAAATGACCGCAGAAGAATCTGATTTTTTTACCTGTAGAATAGAAACAATCTGCCTAAAAAGGTGCTAAAAATCAAAAAAATGAAGGAAGAAGGAATTTACAAATTTTGACCTGAAATTCGTGATCCTTGTATAAAAAAACATTGAAAACATATATAATTTGTTAAAGAAATTATTTTCTCAGAAATTCAATTTCCGGAGTTTTTTCAACGCTAATTTAGGCATTTTTTTGAAAAATTGAAGGAATCGTTTTTATGCATTAATTTATATGTTAATTCGGGTCAAAATTTTTAAATTCCTTAATCCTTCATTCTTTTGATTTTTAGCACCTTTTTAGGCAGATTGTTTCTATTCTACAGGTAAAAAAATCAAAAATCTAAAACCTAAATTTTGTTCAGAATTTTCTGCTCTACAAGCTGGTTACTAATAAAATATATGTTTTGGGATAATCCTGGGAGGAGATGTAAAAAAAATAGAAAAATAAAGTGCAGGAAATTCAAAACTTCCGTGCTATCTAAATTTCTAATTTTTGACTTTAAATTCGTAATCTACGACCTTTAAAACCCCAAAAAATGATTTTTTTCATGGGGGTAAAAAGTTAAAAATTTTGCCCCTACCCCACGGCTTTTTGCAGTCTTACGAAAACCCTCCTTTATTAAACATTCAAGAACTCATGATTGGTAAAAGCTATTTTCAATCTGAAGATATCGTCGGATAGCTAAAGAGCTCCGATTTACGCACCGATTAAAATCGGAACGAAAAAAAATTCTACAAGTCAAACATGGGCGAAAACAGCGGAAAAAGGGTCGATTTTTCAGTCAAATCACATCTAGTCCCAGGGGTCACTTATGACCCCCTCTAATTTTTTCCAAAAAATAAACTAGACAAAATTTGGAACAAATCTATGGTTTTACTTTTTTCATTTTTAGCTTTATTTCATTTAAAAAAGCAGACGAAAAGTGACATAAAAAACAAAAACCCTAAAGATGACGAAATTTTCACTTTTTGACCAAAAAAATCGAAATTCTCGTGTATGAAAACCCCAAAAAACATATACGATTACATTTAAAAGTGATCCTTTCAGTTTTCCTAAAAAAGAGCCTTATTTGTACCGTTTTCAGCACCCAAAATCGATTTTCAAAAATACACTATTTAATCGATATATATATATGCTTTTTAGGGTTTTCATACACGAGAATTTCGATTTTTTGGTCAAAAAGTGAAAATTTCGTCATCTTTAGGGTTTTTGCACGGAAGTTTTGAATTTCCTGCACTTTACGTTTTATTTTTCTTCTTGGCCGATCTAAATGACAAAAATTTTTTTTTCTTTTTTAAAAAAATCATTAGCTTGTGTAAAATTTCAGAATCTGTATCAAAAATAATAAATATGAGGTCATTTGAGATAGTAACAAGCGAAAAACCAAGACACACTCCTTCAAAAGCCATTAAAGTTGGGCCCCTCTGGGAAAAAAATTTTTTTTTTTAATACCCCCTAAAAATTTGCAATTCTTAGGTTTTCATGTTTGAAGAACAAAGTTATCAGGTCGGATTTTGCAAATTCAGATAGCGTGGAAGTTTTGCATAGCGCGAACCTTGCTCTAAATGAGGTCGAACAAGACTTGTATACATTTTTTTCGATTATCTCTGTGTTGTGATTGCTTAAACCGTTCAAGATTCTACCAAGGATTCTATTTGTTTACTCCATTTCATGTCTCCAGTAAGGATTATATCCAAGTCTCTCTGTTCTGTTGTTTTGGAAAGTCTATGAAATACTTTTATTCTTCGTACATATATTCTAAGATAAACAGTAACATGTTAAGCAAGTATTGAATTAATTTTGTTCAAGTTGACTAAGGTAAAAAGAAAGCCTTCAATGGATAAAGTAAAATTTAAAAAAATCGAATTTATTTTTTTTTAAGTTTATTTTATCGAATAATTTTAAATGTTTTAAATTTTTTTAAGATTTATTTTTCAAAATTTCTAGCTTTTTATCAATAAAATAATCGAACAAGAAAAAAAAAAATTTAAAAATCGACATGAAAAAAAAAATATTACACACAAAAAAAAATAAAAATCGTTCTTTATATGTATATATATATATATAATAAAGTAGTAAAAAAAAAAGACGAAAAAATAATACAAATATTATAAATTAAAAAAAAAAATGGATCATTTTATGCACTGTCTGAATCGAGCGTTTTTGTGTTTGTTTTCCTCTTTTAATTAGCCTTCTCCCTTTCTCATTATTTAACAAAACATCGAACAATTGAAACGAACAACCCCCTCCCCCCAACAAAAAAAGGCAAAAAAAATATAAAAATTGAAAAAAAAAAACTCAAAGAACACACCAAAATATTTTGTTGAACAAAAAAATCGGACATTCAATTGTTTTTTTTTAATGTAATTTTGTTTTTTCGTTTTTGACAACTGACGTTAAAAACGGATTTTTTATTTTTTTAAATTCTTTATTTAAAATAAAAAATGAACTAAACATTTCCCTCTTTTCTTAAAAAAATTAAACCTCCCAACAGACACACACACACACACACATACACACTTCTATTTAAACACGATTCGAGAAAGATCCAAATTTGTTGTTGATGTTATGGGTTTTAAATTTATTAAACATTTTTTGTTTTGCGATAAAAAATAATTAGTTGTTTTTGTACAGGCCATAAAATTTTTATCATTGTACCATTTTTAGTATTTTTCATTTAAAATACGCTTTTTTTTTTATTTTTTATATACTTCGAGATATATTTTACATTTTTCGCAAGTCAAGAACACATACCTTTGAAGGGTAAAGATAAAATTTAAGTTTAAGATTTTGAATAGAGTTTTGACTTACAGTTCCATCGGCAGCACTTGCACCGACTTTATCTCCCCTATAATTCCAACATACTTCGAAAATACCACCGGACCCCCTGTACACATTGACTAATTCCCCTGATGCTATATTCCATATATTAACACATTTATCGAATGAACCAGTGGCTAAATATTTTCCATCTGGACTAAACGCTACGGAATAAACAGGCTCGGTGTGTCGATTTAACGTGTGTAAACATTCACCTCGTTCGACGTCCCATAAACGAACAGTCGAATCAAAACTCGCACTAGCTAGAATTAAATTTGAATTGGGATTATTTGTTCCCGGACCGGTCGGACTCCATTTTATGGTATAAATCTCTTTGTTATGAGCTTGTAAATTGTGTAACCATGAATCACGTGATAGTGTCCATATTTTGAGTGTCATATCATCGGAACATGATGCTAATAATTTTCCCTGAGGATCCCATTTTATGGCATTAACCTCATTTTGATGTCCTTGGAATGTTTTTATTGGCGTTGCTGAACCTAAACGGCACACATGTATTTTTTGATCTGTACTACAAGATGCAAAACTAGTATCATTTTGCCAGTCGACGTCTAATGCTGGTGCGGTATGAAACGAAAATTGTTGTTGACATGTACCGGTTTGGGCGTCCCAAATAATAGTCGTCTTAAATTTAAAAAAAAAATATTTAATCCTTTTTGTGTAAAGAGGTTTTTCAGTTTCCATAGCAACTCAATTCGAAAGAGAAAAATAAAAAACTTGAAATTAGTTATTATTTTTTTTCTGTTAAACTTAAATAAAATGGCGAATAATTATTTCGGTATCACACTGCCTCAATACAAACAAGCCAAACTCGATCTATGGAAATTTTTGACTCCAAATGACCTACAGACCTTAATTGGATGCCTCGATGACTCTCAATTCTTAAACTCAAATAAAAATAGTTATGAAACATTCTCGAGTCTAATTTCAAAACAACTTCAACTTGACTTAAAATCAAAAAAACATTCGATTTTAATCGATAAATATTATTATTTGATTAAATTTTGTATCAATAATGAATTTTCAATGGAACAAATATCGGCTCTTTTATCAATTCAGATAAGAACACATCGATTAGCTATTGAGACTACATTCGGTAATTTAGATGAAACATTCAAATATTTTCGAGATGCTTTACTATGTTATACGGTTCATAGACCACCGTTTAGTATAAGTCTATTTACACCAACTCAAGTGGAAAAAATAATCGATTACTTTTTGAATTCATATTTTAAACAATTCAAGTTTTATAAGTATGTTTTTTCAGTTGGAGTTTGTATTGACCTAGATTTTAAGTATACAAATCAACCTGAAGTTGTAACAGAAGAAGAAAATGTAGCCTATTTGGAATTATCACAAATTCAAAATGATTCAAGATTATTGGACATTGAAGAAGAAGGAAAAGAAACAGATGAAGTTGAAAAACAAGACGAAAATTTACAACTTAAACAATTTATAAAAGAGTATTTAAATCAACATATGACTATAATGAAAACCGATTTGCTAAATGAAGACTTGTTTGCTAAAAAATCAACTGATGGTAAACGTTCTAAATCGGGTAGTAGTTCAAAATCAGGTGCAAAAACCCCAAAAAATAAAAAATAATTTTCTTAATTTTTTAATAAAATTTTCAATATTTTGAGTTATAATTATTTTGTACTAAATTGAACCCCCATATCTAAGTCAAATAGTGTATGAACTTTTTGTTAAATATTTATTTTCTTTCCCAAGGTAATTTTAGAAAATTTAAAAATAAAAAAAAACAAAAATTTTGCCCTTAACCTTAATGATTTAAATATTTCTTAATTGAGAGTAAATATAAAATTTTTTCGTACCTTATCGACTCCGGCGCTCAATATATAATTTCCTTTTTTATTCCATTTTAATGCGAATATGGGTCCTTTATGTTGGCCTAAAGTGCTTCTCAGTTGTCCATTTGTAGTCCATATACGAGCATAACCGTCGTATGAACCCGTTGCTAACATACTCCCAGTCGGCTAAATTAAAAGTTTAATAAAAATCGAAAAATTTCAAACAGAGATTATTCTTACATCCCAGTCAAGAGAAGTGACATCTTTATTACTCGGTACACTCGAATCACCTTTTGGTATACAATGCCTGAGTAAAAGTGCTTGTTTATACTGTTGTGTATTTTCACATAAATTCCAAATTCTTGCTGTAGAATCACCTGAACCGGAAGCTAATAAATCTTGTACAGGATTCCATGCACATATAAATACTTCTGATTCGTGTCCACTTAGAACGGTTACTCGATGATTAGGTATTTCCATTGTCGTTGTTAATTGTTGTTGTTGTTGTTGAGGTGTTGGTGTTGCTGGCGTTGCTGTTAATGGATTATTTGTTAATTGTGGTGTTGTATTTTGTTGTAATTGCTGCTGAAAATGTTGTTGTATTTGTTGTTGTAATTTTAATTGTGAATCAATATCCATTGGTTCATCTTTTACTAAATTTTCGTCTTTAATTACATCGGGATATCGTAAATCGTAGTTTTGAGTTAATAATAATTGTTCGTTATTAATAGGTGTTTTAGACGGTGTGGGTACTGAGGCAGTAGAGGGAGGAGGAGGAGGAGGTACGGTTGAGGACGCATATGATGATACACCATTTTGTTTTTCTACAAAAGGACCACTAGTCCCATTTAGAGTAACAGGCGGTGTTTGTCGTTGTTGTGTTAAATTAGATGTTAAACTTTTATCTAATAAATCAATTTCGGTTTTAAGATTTGGTTTTACTAAATCGGGTTTAGAATCGACGGGTTTAACTTGTTCAATATCTTTTTTAGGTTCATTCGTAATATTAGTAGTAGTCGGTCCGTTTTGACTAGTTTCACTTAATTTCGTTGTATCGGTTTGTTCTTGAGTTTTGTTTAAAGCGAGTCGTCTCGATTCGATAACTTCGGGCATAACGGCGTCTATTAGAGACAATGGATCGGCTAAACGTTCGGTGCCATCGTCGGCAACACTAATCTCGGCCTCCGTAAACTGAAGACCTTTTTGTATAACAGTTAATAAAGCGGCTGGTGGCACTAGAGTGCCATTTATGTTCGTTTGACTAATATGAGATTCGACGCCGAATACATACGCCGAGTGTATAAAACCCGACTCTTGTAAATATCGATATATCAAATAGTTAACTTCATCGCTCGTGAAGCTCATTTTTGTTGTTGTTGTTGTTGATGTCTTGGTCAATAGAAATTCAAAAGGCTGTTTTATTAAAAAAAAAAAATTTTCTTCTATTTTTTTTTGAGAGTGTGTTTATTTCGATTAATTAAAAAATGGTCATTTTTTTTGGAATTTCATTTTTTTTTTAAAAAGAAAAAATCCATCTATAAAAAAAATTTAAAAATTTAAATGATGGACTGCGATTTCAAGTTAACTCACGCGGTGTACAAAATTTATTTGTTATTTTATATTTTTTTTTAATAATTTTAAAATATATATATTTTATTATTTTTTTTTATTTTTCCAACACTAAAATTTATAATGAAAACCCCCAGATTTGAAATTAATAGAGAGAGAGAATTTTTTTTTTTTTTGTTTCGAGTGTGAGTAAGATTGTACACGAATAGGATTTAATTCCACACATACATGACTCACGGCTCGATGAACATATTTTTTTTTCCTATGTGCGTGCGTTATTAAATTCTTATTATTTTGGATTTAGTAGTTCGTTTTTGTGTACTCTCTTTTTTCGAATTATGTTAATTTAAACCAAGAATTTATTTTAATAAATTACAATCGATTTTTAATCGGATAAAAATCGATTGGCTTATGAAAATAATATTTTTTGTTTGGATTTGAGATCTTGAGATATCAATACTATAACACAAACAAAGAATCTAAAAATTTCGATTTTTATTTACAATAAAAAATAACCGTCTAGATAAATTGTTGCGATAAACACGCCTATTATCGATATTTACTGAATTACATAAGTGAACTTACTTAAACCTTGAAATACACTCTGCTCTAGTTCATTCGAAAGTCAAAATTACACCACTTTCTTTACGAAAAAATTTTTTTTGGATACCCCACCCTCAACGATAAACTTAAAGTTTAAGAGCTTTTGTATCAAATACTTTTCAAATAGCTTACAACCCTGGTCATTCAAAACTTCCAAAATGAACCTTCATGAACGTTCAAGATTTTGAAGGCTCAAGGGTCAATGAAGCTTCATATTTCTTCATGTATTTTCGTTATTTTTCTAAAATTTTCATATTTTCAAAATCGTAAAAAAAATATTTGGAAATTTTTGAGGAGATTTGAACCTTCAAAAATGCCTTGAAGGTTCATTTTTGGAAGTTTAGAATGACCAGGGTTGTACATAATTGCATAAATTTACACAAATTCTTAGAGAAAATTGGATTACGTTTTAAGAAGAGTCTGTTAAGACAGATTCCACCATGTGTCAACCAATAAAAATACAGTCTACGCTCGAATTTATCACCGCATAGATTTGTAACTATTCAGATTTGTCACGCTTATCTAATGGAACGAATGGTATGATAAAATCGAGCGAAGATTGTAGTTATTATCATTAACTTTTAACCTAATGTTACTCTATTAATCGAAGAATCTCGCTACTTTTGCTACTTGCTACCCTTGCCAAAGAACAAAAATGTTTCGGTATTACGGGGGGATGTGTTTGATGAGATTGGTAGCTCAGTTGGTATCGTCGGTTGATCAATGCGTCACGAAAGTGACAGTTCGAATCCCGCAGGGGTATGAGTAAGAAAAAATTTCAACAAAAGGTCCATGGTTTAATATAAAATTTTTATGTTTTCTAGGGTTTTTCTATGCGAAAATTCCGAATTTTAAGCCAAAAAGTGTTGAACCCCCTTTATTTTTGGTTTTTCATTTTTATGACTTTTTTCGTCCACTAGTATACAAAAAATGAAACATGAAATAAATAAATGAATTCCTGAAATTTTTAGAGAATCGCCTCTTGTATAAGCAGAAACAAAAAAATATGAGTATTGTTTTATCGAATTTTATTTCCCCATCGACAATGGTCCCAGCGTCAATGGTAGCTTTTTAGCTTTCAGGACATATCTTTACATTAATTATAACTTTTTCCAATCATTTTTACTAAAATGTATAAAAAAGCACCTTTTCGTTAGACTGCAAAAAGCGGGAGGGTAGGGTCAAAATTTTCGATGTTTTACCCCCATGAAAAAATAAATTTTTTGGGGTTTTCGAGGTCGTAGATTGACGTTAAAAAGTCAAAAATGACTAATTCAGATTTGCTCCGACCGAACCTTAATTAGTAAAAAAATTTAATTTTTTTTCAATTTACTAAGAAATTCTTACCTTGTACCTAAGAAAAAAACAAAATGGCGAAATAACGAGGGTTTTGACGATGAGTACCTATTTTATTAAAGATTCTTCGAATCGATAAATATGAAATTAATGATTCATAAATTGTTTCATTTTATGCTAATCAATCATATGATAATTGAAATCAAAATTAATCGATCTAGACACTGAATCTTTTTCTACAGGAGCTTTACGAGTTATGAAAAAATAATATTTAAACCATAATTTGTTTCTCATTCATTCAACAAATAAAAAGAAGAGATAAATTAGTTTAAAATGTGTAATACTTCGTTTATGTACTCCAACTAGCTTTTAAAATTAAAACTTTAAGCGAACTTAATTTTTTTTTTAAGTTTATGTTGGGATATGAAAGTAAAAGAAAAATATAATCAAGGTTAATTTAAGTGTTTATAAAATTTAATTTATGTAATTACATCATATATTAAGTGTTATTTAAATATTCGTAAAATTATTCGTAAAATTGCTCCAAAAGCAAACAAAGTTTTGAGGCATATTAAATATTCGTATGAGTATCTCGATAGCCAAGCAATCAAACCCCACTTGTAAGACCTCATCTTGAATATGCTGTAAGTATGTGGTGTCCTTCATTTAAAACTGGCTAAATCGACAAGTCTTACAATGAAAGATTGGAATTTTTGAACTTACAAAATCGTATAAGTTGGTCAGTAGTGTAGAGAAAATCAATCTAGTTAATGGATTTAATTTCGCCAAAAGTCTGTCACTTAACCTAAGAAGATCAAATGACCAGGCATTGTGAGAGAAATCAACAAAAGAAGCTCATGTCGATATATTTATACAGAATAGTCTCTGCATGGAATAAGTTATCCCCTTAATGGGCTTAAATGCGCTGATATAGACATAGTCTTTACTGCAGTTATTTGAACAAAGTTAGTAAAGTGTTATTAAAGTAGTCTAGGATCTCCTGAAGGAAAATAATTCGAAATGTTTTGTATGTTCTTTACTAAACGTTACAATGCTTCAGCGTTACAGTAGTGAAATATGACAAATAATCCGGAAAGTCTTTATTTTAAACAATTTGAAACTTAAAATTCATAGAAATCCCTGTGTTCATTAGCCGGACTACTTCCTTGATCCAAAGTCCTTTCATACTAGTAATATAATGTTACTAGTCACTTGCATAGTTTCATAAGCTTTACTAAATTGTTTCTATGTTTTATTAATCATTCTAAGTATATATTCTTATGAGAAGTACTAAATTAAGTTATAACAAGTCTTTATAGAATAAAGTATCTTCCTCATCTTCAATAATTCCTTCATTCATTATGCTGTCCAGTTACCGTAACTCCCCGCCGACATCCCCTTTCGACAATCTGTAAATGGACATGTTCTGAGTCCGATTGAAAGTCGTCATAGGTTCGTCTAAAAAACAAAATTGATAATCTTAACAAATACTGTCTTAAAATCCAAAAAATTAGATTAAAAATGAAACCAATTTAATTAAAAATTAAAATTTCCTTTTTATATTAAGGTTTGATGATCTAATTTAGTTTAAATGAAATTTTTTTAATGTCTTGATTAATCAAAAGCAAAGAAAAAATTTTCATTGAGGACTTTTAAAATTATCTTGTTATTTAAATTGTCGAATAAAGTTTATTAAAGAGTAATGTAACAATCACTAAGAGAACAAATTTAAATTAAACTCACGAAATTCTAAATTAATTTTGTTTTAATCAAACTTCCTTGTAGACATTTAAACTTGGGTGACGTTTAAACATGAGAAACAAAACAAAAAAATTAAATTAAAACACGTGTTATAAACTAAAAATAATTTTTATTTTTTTTATCTGTAAATTGGTATTTCTAGGCAACACTTGACACAAAACGATAACATTTTTTGCTTATCACAGAGATAACAAAAACTTTTCTATAAACGAACTTTAGACTTTAATGTTTGTTTCAAGTTACATAATTCGTGTATTAAGGTCATAGAGTTCCGAAAAAATATTTCTATTATCGATTTTTATGTAAATCAAATATAGTTGATTTATACTTTCGGGGTTAGAAACAAAAAATAATTTCTAAAAAAAATTTCTGACTAAAAAAATTTCATTAATATTTTTTTTTTGGTTAGAGTGAATCAGAACCCTGTAAAAACAAAACAAAAAATAAATAATAATTAATTGGAATATTGCCGAATTCATATTTATTATGCTAAACAAAATTTTGCTTTCCGCCAGTGAATCTGTGTGTGTGTGTCATAATTGACTTGTGTCTTTATGTTCCTTTAAACTGCACCGTTTGCATCGCTTCAAGAAGTATTTATAATTAAATACTAATCGAAAATATAAATGTATGCTAATTATATTTCCTTTTAAAATTTAAATTTTTTTGTTTCCGTGTGTTTTATAAATGCGACATGACCCGTTCGTTTTATTCTGAAATTTGACTCAATTTTAATTAAGTTCTAATTACTACTTTTTTTTTCGTAAGATTTTATTTTACGGTAAATTTTTGTTTTTTTTTTCTGCAGCTAAAAATTAATCGATAAATTATCACTAAAATAAATCGAATTTCAAATACACAAAGAGTCACAAAACACAAAATTAAATGTCAAAGGATTACGAATGTGATTTAGTTCTTTGTTGTACATAAAAAAAAATGCTTTTAATCGATTTATTAGTCTTTATTTTATTTTTTTCATTTTCTAGTGCTTTTTGTTTTCGATTCAAATTATTTAATTAGAAATATGAGAAATTCCATTTTTTTTCTTCTTCTTTTTCCTCTTGTAGATTTATGAGTTTTATCGATTTTTTTCTTTCTTTTTTTTTTAGTTAGAGTAAAATTGTTTGCAAGATCATTTCAAATTGAATCTAATCAGCTGATCATCAACAATAACAACATGTCCTCGTATAAATTATTTACACGAAATTTAATTCATTTTAATTACACGAGCAGAAGATACCCAAAAAAAAATGAATAACATTTGCCCTAGGATATAATTTATTTTGAGTTTATAGAAATGAAAAAATAAATTAATGAATGAGGTTTTAATTTTCAATTCAGTGGTAAAAAAATCTGATTTATAAAAATCTTATTCTCATTTATGAGATTGAATTTTTTTGTTGGGTAAATTTCAAAAAATGTTCTAGATGTTGCCAGAGAATACCAAAACCAAAATTGATTATGAAATAAAAATTAAAATTACTGAGGGTTAGTCTAGCAGGCTTCTTTATTTGTACTCAAATTCTCGAAATCTCGTAGATTTAATCAATATAGAAGATAGGGTATTAGAATCTATATAATTTAAAAGGAGAGCCCTCTTTATAAAATATCTTTAAAAATAAGATAAAAAGATAAAAGTAAAGTAAAATAGCCAATAAAATTCCAGAAAAAAGACTTTTGAAATTACGGATATTAAAATAACTTAATATTATTTTATAGCCAATTTTTTTTTTCTTTATTTTCTATTAAATTATAAATACAATTTAAAAATATCCATTATATTAAAAAAAGGTAACCAAAGAGTTTAGCTCCAATTTATAACCAAAATATTTACCAAGCCTTCTCTCTCGACCTAACAAGGTTTGACGCATTAAACAGATAATTCACATGTTTATCCAGACTTTTTTTATTTTCAAAAATATAAATAAGCATCAGAACTTCGATTGAGCTATGACAAGCATTAAAAAAAAAAGATCAGATTGTATTTTTTGTCATCCTATTAATCGTCACCAGCATTTGTTTTTGAATGCAAATTGAACACTTCCAGTTACTTAGCTTTTTGCGATCTATGGAATTGAAAAGAACCTTATGTACCATTGTTCATATTAGACACTCAATTTATTACAATAAATTTAGTATTTGGATATCTTCTAATAGTATCTCTGAGATCTAATTTTTCCATTTCCATTCGAAAACAAACCATTATCGTCACAGTTCAATTTCAAGAAGTCAGTTAAAACATTAAGCTTAAGAAACTTATTATTATTTCTTATTAACGTTTTTATTTGCTGTATAGAAAAAAAATATTTTTTGGTACAAAGAACTATACAGTTTTTCAGCGAGCTTTGGCTTATTTTTTGATAACACCTTAATTCTACAAGTAAGTTTACTGCCTTAGTTACCTTTAATAAAAATTTAGTTTTTAATTAAAACTAAGTTAAAGGAGATAGCTTTATATTTTTTTGCTAACTCAAAAAACAAGGATCAAAGGACTTGAAGTAGTAGGGTTGGCCAATCTTTTATATCGTAAAACCGGTTTATTTCATTGTAGGGTTTCATGAAACGGTTGAATCCTTATAAATAACATACTAGATTGTACGAAATTAACTTTTCAAAATTTTGGTAACCCCAAAATTGAACTGTAAAGTTATTTTTATTTTATTACCCAGCGATTTATAAACCGAATTTAAACCGATCTAATTCAAAAATAAGGCTCAATAGAAGTAAGTTCCAATTTCATAACCTACATACCAAAAGATAGAGAATTTAATTTCCTATAATTTGGTATGTGAGTTATAAGGATCAGGCCATCATATGAAACCATAAATTGATGAAAACCGAATGTTAAGCTCCTTTTTACAAACAATATATCAAAGGCAAAACAGTTTTGATACCAAAAATGACGTTAAATGCATCTGAAAACAAGCAACCTTTTCTATTACAAAGAAGACAATTCCCAATTGAACCTGCCTTAGCCATTACTATTAAAAATTCTCAAGGAAAATCTATAAAATATGTTGGAATATACCTTAAAAATCATGTGTTCACATACGGACAATTGTACGTCGCGATGTCAAGGGTCACAGACAAAAATAATATAAAAATTGCATTAAGCAAAAGTAAACAAACAAGAAACTTTGTATATAAAGAAATTTTTAAAAACTAAATGAATTGTAATCTTTAATCATTGTATAAATTCTATATTTTATTAATAGAAAATTATTTAAAATATAGACCCGCAAGTCTTGCGGGTAAAGCGGCTAGTTATATCAAAATTATGATCCTTTTTTGGGTTGTCCATTAAAGTTATTTAAAATTTTGGTGAGGCGGTTTTCTGCCTGGAAGTTGGAGCTAAAAATGAAAAGCAAACATTTATTTTTATTGATTGAGCTGAAATGTGACTTATGCATGGCGTGATAAAAGTGTAACATGACTGTTTATTCAATTTGAAATAATATTAAACTGTTTAATTCTAAATATATAAAAAATCAATCTAACATTTTCTCTGTAAGGAGCAGGAAGTAAAAATATTACAGAAAGTTCTTCAAACTGTTAAAAAAAAGCTAAATTTTTGTGAATAAATTTCAGGAAAAATTAAAATTAGTTCATATAAAATTGAAAAAAAAGAATTCCATGTATAAATTGAACGGAATAAATTGTAAAAGTCCGGAATTTAAATTGAATCAACAATAGTTAGGAAAAAATTTTGTAAATTTTGAACTATTAAGTAAATTTCTTGTATGGAAAAAAAGTTTCATATAACAAAACAGCTAATTAAGAATAATTAACTCGTATCAACTCTTATGAATCACATTTATCATGAAATTCACTCATTGTATTCTCAACTAAAAAGTCAACTCAAACTTAGAATTAACTTTTACTTGTAAGCGTCACACTTTAATTTAGCCTTTTATGTAATGTCAATTTATAGAAAAGTAAAATTGAAGAACATTAAAAATGTCAATCTGCTTTGAAACTTGTTTTATTCGTTTCGTACCAAAGTTCTTAGATTTTAAAGCAAAGAACTGAAAAAAAACATCTGTGTCCAGTGGGAATATGATCAGCGGTTTTTACAATTGATTTCATTTACGTAAACTTAGGTTAGATTATGTAAAATGGCATAATTTGACGCAATAACCGCGAAAAATAAAATTTGATTTTACGGCAATTTAAATAAATTTATGTAAAACCGCAGATCAAATCACCACTGTACTAAGTCTTGGAAAAGAATATTAGTCTCGAGAATATGCGATTGAGCATTCGGGATTTTCCATCTCATCGTATTGATTAACATAAATTTAACGCATGACCAAGTTCATATAAAAAATATTCGACAAGATCATAAATATTCAATACCAGTAAGGAAGAATAAGTTTCATCATTCAGATAAGGACCTGACCTTGATCAAGAATAAAAAAATTTTAATCCTCAAATTCATTGAAAAATTCACATACATCAGCATACATGATAAAACCTATTCAATTTCTCAAATTTACCATTTATTTTAAATTCTTTTTGCGTTTATTAGAATATTTCGGTTTTTTTTCACAGACAAAAAAAAATCTTCAAAGTATTCCTTATTTTTAATCGATTCCGAGGATCTTTTATTTTTATATATCTTAGTAAACAATAAGAAGGGTAATAGACTATGAAAATATTTTTATTAGATAAATATTTTGGATTTTTTGTGCTTTTTGGTCTTTTGTCATAAAACCTGACCTTATACTAATGCTTTCCCTAAACCCTACCTCTCTGAAGGCGGCCATGAATCAATTTATGGTTAGGCTTCTCTGATACAGTTTTTAGATTTTTAGATAAATTTATGTACAAATATGTTTTATTTGTTTGTTACGTCCAACTATACAAAATGTTTTCGAGAAAGATGTCACTTTTTATTATGTAAATAAAATATTAATTATTTTATCATTTATAATTTGCTAATTAATATATGTTTAAATTATTATTTATTTTAATATCATAAATAAACTAACTTGAATTAGAAGAAGATTATTCTTTCTAGTCAAACCAACTTAAATAATTGTTTTATTTATTTGTGTTGCGCCATAAGAAGCGTGATATATTTGGTGACAGCGGCTATAATAGGTCAGTTAAATAGAGCTGGTTCGCAGTAAACACCTTAAGAAGGTGGTACATTATTTGTACAACTGGATCACTCAAGGTTCGGAAATTCGTCGAGATATCAAGCAAAGGAAGGCTCAAGCAAGCAAAAGAATCATAAATTCGATGAACAAGCGTTAGAGCGTTAGGTTAAGAACAAGTCACAAGAAGCAAAATGCCCAATCGACATTTGGCTTTTCGCGTACTGAAGTTTGGAATAAATTTTCTGTAGTACGACGATAACCCACAGAAACGCTTATCCTCTTTTGGATTTCTTGAAACTGGATAATTTTTTATAGCTTTTATTTTGTCTTCTTCTGGTTTTATTACTTGGTGATATTACATATCCAAAAAATTCCACTTGATTAACTCCGAATTAGCATTTTTAGCTCTTGAGTGTAAGTTATGCCTCTCTTAGTCTGATAAATAACTTTTTGAGATGTTCTTTTTCCAAATGTTTGAGATCTCGAAATTCTTCGAATGTTTCACTAAATACCAATATATCGTCAATTTTGACAAAAGTGTTATGTTAATTTGCCAAGATTGTTTCAATGTTTCTTCGGAATGCCGCACCTGCGTACCTTAGTTCGAACTGAATAACTTCGAATTGGTAAAGACCTTTATGAGTGATTAAAGCCGCTTTTTCATTTGAAATTTTTCATCCAAGATAGTTTGCCAATATCTACTTGCCAGATCCATTAATGAATAAAAATTAGCTGTCCTAAGCTTTTCTATGGTTTCGTCAATTAATGGGAGTTGGTAGTTATCCTTGACTGTAACTGAGTTTAATTTTCTAAAATCTACAAAGAAACGTTCTGAGCCGTCTTGTTTTTTTACTAATTCGACTGGAAGGGATTATTTTTGATTTTGGTATTACTTTCTAGTCTAACATATCATTAACCATTTTTCCAATCTGCTCTTTTTTAGCACAAGGGACCCTTTATGCCCGTTGTTTTATAGATTTAATATCCCCGATATTAATTTTAAACTTGAATTATCGCAACGACCCAAATCACTATCTCCTCTTTTAAAAGACATCCTCATATCTTTTAATTAGCTTTTTTATCTCTTCTTTTTGTGATTAAGTTGATAGAGACTTTAGCCTGATTCGAGACACTTTCGTTTATCATTGACTTAGCTGCTCCAGAGTCCTGAATAGAGTTCACCTTTACTCAATTAAAATTTATTTTGACATATGTTGCTAAATTTGTTTTTTGAGTGCATGTATATTCCTGTTCAGCCGACTAAAGGATCAAGTTTCATGGTTATATCTTCGATCTTTGTTTCGTCTTTAATTTGACTGGTCTCTTTTCTCGGACTCCACTGTGTTAATAGTGGGTTTTTTCATTTGTAAATCCAAAGCCATTTCCACTTGGTTAGCTAAATCTATTGCTTGATCCATATCTCTAGGTTCAGAGGTACACAACAAACTTTTGATTTCTGTTGATAAACCTGTTCTAAATCTACCAAGTTATGTCTTTTGAGCATATTCACTTGTAATTTTACTATATGCTCTTGAAAAAGATTTTTTCAAAGTGATTTCCTATTCATCGATTGTCTCGCCTTTTCGTTGCATTCTGTTTATGATTTCTTGGAGATAAGTAATGTCCTTTGTTTTATCGGTTCTATTCATAATTTTCGCTTTGACGTGTTCATAATAATATTTAAAGGAAAAGTCAATTTCTTTTCATATACTTGAGGCTTTTCCTTTGAGCCATGATGGTAGCTGTGTACCGTTGTCTTCGGTTGACCAATTGTTTGCTAAGAAACTCGGTCGAAATAATTGAACCATTTTTCTACGTCATCATTCTCATCACTCAGGAATTCAATACCATTTATTAGAGCGCTTATTTGAATTGCGTGATCTGACTTTGTTTGTTTCTCATCATGTTTTTCCTCGATTTTAAAGAATTTTTCCAGAACTTCTAAAAATATTTTAATATCAATCATTTCAAATGAACATGTATTTTTATAAAGTCATTAGTTGAAAATTTGTTGTTTTTGTCTTTTAACGAAACGTAATCTTCAATTGAATTTTTTATCGTCACAAAATCGAGTTAAATGTCGATTAGGCTTTTTGCTTCTTGTGCCTTGTTTTTAACCAAACGCTTAAACGTTTGTTCATCGAATTCATGATTCGACCGATTCGTAAACCAAACCATAGTCTTTATCAAAGACTCTACTGGTTTATTTGCATTTGCGCTTAATAAAACCGCCATTTAAAATCAATTCCTAAATCGCTTAATAAGAAACCCAATCCAAATGATCGACAAATAACCAAACGATTAATAAATAACCACTTTTCTGAACCTTCTGTTGCTTGTTGAGCCTTCCTTTGCTTGCTTGAGGATGAAATACAAGCTTCAACCAATTGACAACGAAAGGTAATTTTTTGTTCGGTGAACGATTCGATTGAAAGTTACACTCTCACAGAAATTTTGATTTTTTTAATTTTAGTAACTCAGAGGTAATCAAATTTTAAATTTAATTTAAATTCAAACAAAAACTGATTCACATTTCGAATTTGTTGGGTATGGCTTGAGATAGCTGTTGGAAAACATTTCGCACAATTCATCGTAGGTTTTTCCTTTTTCAATTCGAAAAACATAGGAGCTAACAAATAAATAGCAGTATTTTTCAGCGGCTCTGAAATAAAAACAAGGCTTATTATATCTTGAATAAATTTTCCTTTTTTTGTAAAAAATATTTTAGATTATACCCTCATTTAAAACTTTTATTAAAAGGCCTTTGAGGTCGTCCATATCAATTTTAAATAAACTGTGTCAATACTTCAATAATTTCCAATGGTGGGTATATAATACTTGACCTACATTTAGAAAGGCGGATCAATTGATCTATTCCAAAAAATATGTTCAACTCTTGGAATAAAACCTTTAAAAATGAATCTGATGAAAAATTCGTTGTTGAGACAATATTTAGACAGTCGATTTCTATCATTAGAGATTTTTGATAATTTTTCGGTTTAAAATTAAATCATTAAAGCTTTCGACGTTAAACTTACAACACTGATGATATGAAGATTTTGACCTACCATCCTCGATAATCGTTTCTGAATCAAGTTCTTTTTTGAAATTTTCATCGAATTACTTGTTAATTGTTTTTCCGATATCATGAATTTCATATATTCGTTTAGATAACTCAATTTGATAAAGTCACTTAAAATTTTTCATGCATATTGAGTCTCTCCTAATGAATCCGACTCCATTATGAAATTATCTCACAAAGGATAATTCAATTTTAAGACTAAATTCGATTTTATTCTGACTATTAGACATATTCGACATATTAACTAATGACTCAGACTCAAATTTTGCTTAAAATTTAAGATTGACTATACTTTCCCAATTGCATTTTATTAATCTTTTGCTAGTCCATACAGGGGTCAGATGGAAAGAAAATTCAGTAAACGAATTAGAAAAATGAAACGAATGATAAAGCAAAATTTTTAAGCAGTGATGATTGAGTTTTATAAGTTTTTTTCAGAAAAAAAATTGATGAAGAAACTCATAAAAAGAGAGTAAAATTACTTAGATTCAGTACCGTAAGGCTAAGCTTACCCTGGCTTTTGTAAGCACCGCGCTGGAGCAAAATTTCGAAGCATGCTGCGCATCGCTTTAGCAAGCTGTCAACTTATGAAATGAAATGTCCTGTGCTTTTATCGGAAGAAAATATACTTTTTGTGAATGTTATTAAGTGAATTTTCAAAAGACTTCCGAAAGCAGAAAATCGTATTAAAGGAAACATCTTATCTAATCAACTGAATAAAATAAATTTACGGCGCGTTTTCGGCTTTTTTGAAGTTGTTCTTAGTACTACAAGGAAAATAATTTGTTTTCTGTTGTTTATACCGTTCGATTAGTGTTGGAAAATCGGAACTCTAGGGCCAAGGCGATCATACGTAATACCATAAAATAAAATTGTTTATCACTTGATGGCTCTGCTTGTGTCTGCATATAATTCCGCTTTTTAATTAGAACTTTGATTTAGACCTAGTGAATTTCATAATTCATTTAAAGACGTTTGTTACAAATTGGTTGTCACTGCTGTAAAATTATGTAATGAGCAAAGTTTTAAATTTTTATGCAATATGTACAGTTCCGAAAATTAACTTGTCACATGAAATCATGGTCAGATCATTAATTTAAATACTTAGAGATCATTAATTTTTGCAAAGTTTGAACAGATCATTCTAAGAGTGTCTTTTTTAATCCTATTCACTGTAAAACATCACATTTTTAAAATGCTCTATTTGGCAGCAAAAAAAACATTGTTAACATATCATTGGAAACCAAAATTCCAAGATCCCTTTCTTGGGTTGATTCGCTTTGGACATGATTGACTCGCGAAGGGTACATGGCGCATTTCATCAGAAATTTTTGATCCTGTTCAAACAAATTTGGTCTTTACTTGAGATTCTACTCGTTCAAATATTTGAAACTTTTTTTTTGGAAAACTGTTTATTAAAAACTCTAGGAATATACAAAAAGAAAAATACCAATGCAAATTAAATTAAAAAAAATAAATAACTTAAACACATCTGAAATGCAGCACCAAGATACTCATCGTTTTTTCTCAATTGTTCAATTTATATTTGCTGTATTGGTTTTTTGACTTTGTTCATATAATTTTTGTGTCAACGTGTCGTTTTTCTCTTGAAGATATCGAATCATGTCCGCTTGATTTTCTAAAATTGTACTTAGATAACTCGAATCCTTATATCCAAGATCTTTTAATTGCGATGCAGAGAACACTGGTCTTTCCAATTCTTGATTAATATCCGGCATTTTCTTTGAACGATTAAATTTCAATGTCAAAACTTAAACAAAAAAAAAAGAACATTGTTTTCCTTCATTAAAATTTTTTTCTAGAGGATTAATTACTTAAATAATTAACAAGGACTACAAAAATGAGTGCGAACTCTCCACTGGTAAATATTTGAATAAAATTTAACGGTGTCAAATTTGAGTCTGTACATGAAATTTGACAGTATTTGTTAAACACTCTTAGGAGTACAATCACTACTGCATTACCTTTAACAAAATTTAATGACTTTGAAATGTAGAATTTTTTTTTTTGACACAAACCTGCTGATAATATGACTAGAGGCAACGATCTCACTTGTCTAGTTGATCTATAAAACTCTAGATATCCGTTTCGTCTTGATTTCATGTGATGATACTGATAGACCCGATCAAAAATATAAAATAAAATCCAAAAGAAAGCGTGAATAAAAAGAATGATATCAAGCGGTTTAAAGGTAGGACAATTTTCGTTGTTTTTTCCACACACTAAAGGTATCACATAAGACCCAATTATGAATAAAACACTCAAAAACATTTGGAATAAAATCAAAAATGTTGTTTTAATTTGTTTAAATTTAGGTTCACTTTCGTAAGTGAGTGGTAAATTATCATCTGCATTTACAAATGAAACTTGTGGTTGTTCGACAAAGTCTTCATTTGAATTTGTTATTTGTTCAAATGAAAAACCACCTTTAGCATTACGAGTATTTTCTAAACTAACCATCTAAAATTTTTTTCAACAAATGTGAGTTTAACAAAAATAAGATAAATAGAGGTATGCTTTTATTTTAAAGTTTACTTCAAATTAGATGTTTTAGCATAATGAAACAATTTTTAATTAAAATTCTTATCAAATAGATTAAGGCTCATATTTTTTGTCTTGTTTTAATGAGAGACAAAATTCAATTTGCTTTTTTTTTAGGGTTAAATGCTTTCAATTAGACAATTTTAATTAATGGTCATTTACCCTCATCGTTTTATGACTTGAGTGATTCAACTGATACCTTATAAATTGTATCATCAATTATTTATAAAAAAAAACTTAAAAAATTATTTTGTGTTTATTTATAAATCCAAATTGAGTTTTAACAAAAAATTTTTTTTCGATTTTTTTTTTATTTTGATCTAAACTAAATTGATTAAATAATAAAAAACTCTTTAAAAATGTACAAAAAATAGTGCTTCCCAAAAAAAAAAATAGTTTTTACTTTATATAACCGGTTTTAGGGAAAAAAATAGGTCCTATCATTTTAAAAAAATTACATTAGAAATATGGTCGCATTAAACTCTGCTAATTGTAAAAAAAGAAAAAAAAAGTTTTGTAAAAATTTTTGATATTTTTTCCAAGTCCGAGTAAGGGACTCGTGAGTGATTGTTTACCACTTTTTTTGATTTGTCAAAACACTGAGATTTCGTTTCGTTTTTTTGATATGATTCCGTCATCTAGTGTCAATATTACTACAAATGTCATGAACATACTTAATGCTGACAAAAAGTGCCATGCATCATGATGATCACTTTAACAAAAAAAATTTATAAAATTTAAAAAATTATTTAATTTTGAAAAAAAATTTTCTTACTAGACATTTAAAAGAATACACGATTTGTTCGATTCTCTTGATTCGGCAGGTTTTTTCTCCCATTGTTTTATTTCAATATTATAAAAATACATTGCAGCTACCCACGCGATAAGTGCAACGCTTAAATTTATAACCGTAATCACATGAAAACTCTCTCCTTTTATACACTTTTAAAGAATAAAAATTCTAAATTTAGTTTTAAACACGTTTTAAGTTAAATTTAACAAACCTTGTTTATTAAATACATAAAAAAGTAAATGTTGAAATTTCCTAAAAGAACAATTAATAAATAGGACGAAAATTGCATCGGTACTAAATTTGCGTATATGGCCCTAAAATAAAGTAAAGTAATTTTTAAATTTTGTTTATTATTGTTGTTTTAAACTTACGCTCCAACATTAAAAATGTTTGCAATTGTAAGCATAACTAAACGATCAATATGAACCGGTTGGGTTAAATTTTTATCTTGTTTGAATTTTTGAGCCATTATTTTAAACGTTGACATGCCCAATTTAGGTTGTTTCATGTAATAAATTATTATGCTTAGAATGAAGAAGAATACGATGTGCGATAAAGTGTAACTAATGACGAACCAAGTGTTTACTTTGCCGTAGAATACACCGACTACGTTTAAAAGAATGCATAAGGCAAGAAATAGAAAAACTTTTTGAGAGCTTGGATGAATATCTGGATGACGGCATTGATACAATTTAATAGTTGAAATAACTCCTGTTATGTACATGAAACTTGTATCGAATTGAAAATTGTTAAAACTTGGACATACATGATATGCTGCACTTAGCATACCTTCCATTACCAAACCGATGCCCATTGTGTAAAATAGACCAAAGTGTTGAGGAACACCATGTGTCTTTTAAATAAATTCAATTTAACTTTTTTTAATCAATTTTTGTTTCGTCTTTTTACTTACAGACATGATGTAAGGATACTTTTTTCTCATATAAGTGTATGAATATGAACGCTTTTTGACGACTATTATAAACATAATTCCCAAAAGTATGTATCCAACATTGCTGAATATGTTGTTAAAGGCTGCAAATGGACCTGATTTTATCATGCATAAAAAGTTGAAGAAACATGAGTCTTCGTTTCCTGACTTTGTAAGTTGCTAAAAAAAATTTAACGTTAAAATTGTTTTTTATGAAAATTTTTTGTCAGTCATTTATGCTTTTAAGGCAACCTGGTATACCACAGAGAAAAGTCAATATTGCAGGGTCCACGTTACAAACATACATTAAAATCTTTTTACCATACATAAATTTTTTCACAACATACATACCTGGTTAACATACAAATTTGCGGAATAACATACTAAGTGCTTACAAACATATGTTAATTTTTAACTGCTCCTCGTACTGGAAATACTTCTCCTGGGGCTTCCAGTATGGGAGCTTCTTGAACTGAAACTACATTTAATGAAGCTTCCTCTCATGGAGCTTCTAGTCTCTGAGCTACTTTTACTGGAAATACTTCTACTGGAGCTTCCAGTATCGGAGCTACTTGTACACGAGCTACATATTCTGCTGCTCCTCGTACTGGAAATACTTCTAATACAGGAGTAAAGGAGCTACATGTTTTTTTGCTTCCAGTACCTGAGTTGCAAGTTCTTGTGCTAGTCGTATTGGAGCTCGAGTATTAGAATCTTCAGGCGAAGAAGATCCACCGGAAGAATCCATTGTAAAAGGAGCTGCAGTACATGTAATTTGTACTCTTAAATTTGTAAATTCATTAGCCATAATTCAGACATGTGTATGTTTAATAGTATCGTGTATGTTTTTCAGCAATTTGTATGTTAAAAGGGTAATGTATGCTGAAAAGATTTTAATGTAAGTTAAAACAACAATCCCAATATTGCAGCTTAAATTAACTGACATAGACTTACCGTTTGATGTAGAAGAACAAGTTGAATAACTGGTAAAACATAAAAAGTTGCAATTGCGATTATCAGTCTTGGATAATTCATTATTTTTCTATCCAACAATTTCGGTTGTTTTCGAGCCAAATCATGAACTTTTAAATTTGGTTTATTTCGTACAACTTCTTTATAAGCTTCAGCGTCTTCGACTTTATCATATTCACTTGAGCTAAACGAATTGTCCTCATTTACTATTTTTGTTTAAAAAAAATTGTTCAAAATGTTTTTTAAAGAAAATAAAATAATAAAAAGTAACCAATACCCAAGAGATTATCTTCTATATTAATAGTAGGTGCATTAGTAAAGTTGTATGTAGCAACCGTTAAGTTCACTGTTAAAGGTAAAATTAAATAAACATGCAGCTCTAATACGAGTAATTTAATTGAAAAAAAAAGTGTTCTTACTTGTGTTTATATTTTCTTCATTTAAAAATTCGCCATTTTGAGTTTGAGGAGTTTGTGGTGGTGGTTCTGAATTAACGCTATTTTGAGTTTCAATTCGACTTGTTTGTTTTTTGATTACATTCGGATTTTTTTTATAATGATTCACATAATTGTGAATCATTGCATTTTGTACAGCTTGTATGGCCAATAATTTATCATTTGATTTTAAATTTGTTTTCGAAATTTTTTTTGTTTCGCTTAATTGTTTATCAATTTTTATGTGCAAACTTTGATCGGAAAAATCGTACATTCGATTACTTGATGTCGGCGTCACGGCTGAACTTGTCGTAAACATTGTTTCATTAAGTTTATATTCTATTACAAAAATAATTAGAATTTATCGAGATCGGTGAAAGCTTAAGCTTACCATCTATCAGTGGTTTTAAATTTTTTTCGCAATAAGGCTCAACAAAACATAAAAATGGACATATTACGACATAAATAGCTAAGAATACCGATAACGTAATAGCATAACTCAAATTAACATTAGAATCTAGTTAAAAATAAAATCATTTATTAATTTACAACTTTAGGTGATTTAAAATTACGATCGTATCCGGGCAGGAGTTGAATTGTAATATTTTTAATCCGATGACCAGAAGCCTCGGAACAGTTGCGTCTATCACAACATTCTCTATCAGTCGGATGCACACTCACAACAACATACATTGATTTATAAACTAAATTCGGATTCTTATTAAAAAAAAATTGTTAATTTAAGTTTTTGAGTCTTGTTAAAGTTAATTACATCAACAGAGATAGCGGCAAGAGAGGTCATTGTTTGATATTGACCAGCAAAATCAACGGTATGTTTTAAATCAAAAACCGGACACATCATTCGTTGAACTGAAACAGTTGTACATATTCGATCTGTTGACGTAAATTTGACTAAAGACGATTCAGATCGCATGTCATATTTGAAAAAAACAGGGGCAAACGGCGACACAATAGTCGAAATTTTTTTATTTTCCGTCAACATAAATGACGAAAAGTAGCTAACTTTAAGAGAATATGTAATGTTGAGTTCGGATGAAGTGTATATATCAATGTACAAAGTACTCAAACCAAATGAATCACGGCTAACATAAGCTGGACATAATATACGACTTACATTTTGTACCGTTCGACCTGTTTCTTTATTCGGCAATTGTAATGATACTAAGCCTTTTTCTTGACGGATTACGATTAATAAAGGTAAGTCAACATTTGCGTTTGTCGAAGCAAATACGTTCAAAGTTGTGTTCTGTTTTAAAAAAATTTTTAATTTTTGTGTTTTTTTTTTATTTTAAATCAAAACTTACTGAGCTGTTGTAAACAATGCGATAAATGTCTTCTAAATTTGAACTTATGGAAATATTCTTAACTTCCTGTCCGATAGTGAGATTTGATACACGAACTTGAATTGCATTTGTTTCATTGTTAAGAAAAAGAACCGATAGTTTCAAGATCTTAAAAAATTGTGTTAGCAGATACTGTTGAGTGGATACAAAAAAATTTATTGATTAATGTAAACTTAATCGATTTAAAGAGGTGTCTGTTTTCAATATGAAAATTTATTGCTAAAAAATAACAACTGGAGTCGGCATTTTGATTAATGTTTAAAAGAACCTCTTAACACTAATCGATTCTTCTAGAACAACCCTATTTGGAATCAAAATTAAAATAATATTTACCAAAAGGAATGAGAAACAATCTCTAAATTGCATAATTGCATACACCAACAAAACAATTGGTATCAAGATCAAGAACGACTCTAGTCTTGAAATTAAACGACCGAATTCGTCAAATTTTCTAAACTAATCGAATGATTCAAATTTAAAATTTTTGTTTTTTTCGTTTAATTTTTTTTTTTTGAATTGTCTATAATTTAAAATAATTGTACATATGTGATGAAGATTTTTATTATTTAACTGATGATGAATTTATTTTCTCTCTATTCAATTGTTTAATGTTAGTTTTACATTAAGAAAATTTTTCACTTTTATTACATAGTTTATTATTCGATATCGAATTTTTTACATAAATTTTGACATAGGAGTTTTTGTTGTTTGATAATCTAAATAAAAAAGTTTCTAAAAAGAAAAAAGGTCAAAATAAATTAAAAAAAACGCAATGCAGTCCATCAATTTGTGATACCCCTGTGTTTAAAAAAGAAAAACAATTTTTTATTATTTCAAACAAAAAAGTATCATGCAATTTTTGATTTATAAATTTCATAAAACAAAACTACCAATGGCTCTCAAAAATTAGTTAACCTTTCAATTGTTTATTGACTACTTCATAAAAATAATCTGGCTAAATTTGTAATAAAGTATAAACGATGCAACAACAATAACAACAAAATTAATTAACTTTTTTTTGTTCTTGTTGTTGTTTTAGTTGATGCTTTTTGTTCATTGCTTATCTTTATGTTTTTATTATCTTTTTTATATAAAGATTAAAATCTCTGGGCCAATTATCCCTAAATAAGAAACAAATTGATGTGTTTCTTATCTAATTCGTCTCGAAAATACCTTCAAAAATACTTAAATGCTAAAGTCTTACTAAGCACGTGTTATGACCACTGTATAATTAACTTTGAGACGTGATACTCTTCAAATGAATTAGACAAAGATTAATACTTTTTAGAAATGGAAGCGTTTAAAAACCCCGATCAAATATAATGATGGTTAACATTTATGTAAATTTTTAGTTTTTACATGAGAATGAAATTTATGAGTGTTAATAGATAAGATGTTTGCTATTACACAAGATCAAATCAAGGTTAAATATAGAAAAAAATTTACAGACTCAGCAATAACAATGAAAAGCAAGCTTATTAATAAAACGAATATAATTATAAATTTTCATAAATCGTACTATTTTTGAAGCGTTAATAGATTTTGAAAATAAAATTATCAACAAGATAACAATAGAATATCAAATTAGAACTTTTTGATTAAATAATGTATGACACATGGTTTGAAATTTGATCGACATCAAAAAGTGTCAAAAAATAATATGAAAATCGACCGCGTCTTCGAACACTCTGTGCAAAAAACTGTTCGGGGGGTATTCGTTTTAATTATTAAGGACAAAAATAAAATGGATTTTATTTTGTTACAAAAAAAAAAAATTAACTTTTTGGATTTAAAGATTAATAGGATTTGCCAAATTTTATTTATTTCTTTCTATATCTTGAATACAAAAATAAAAAAAAACATTCAATCGAATTATTTATTCAAGAATTAAGGCTCGTTTTTATTAAAATTATGTAACTTTTTATTTTTCTAATCTAAGAAAAAAATAAAGATAAACGAATATTTTTTTAGGTTCCACATGCTTACCAAGCAAGGACTCGAACTTTAGTATCCCACTATTGCATAACACTGAAAATCTTTTAAAATAAGATAATTAGCAGTTTTTATTCATTGCGAAAATTGAAAGTGAGTTTGTTTTTTTGTTTATGCTAAACAAAATAGTTCTGTAATGCAAGTTTGAAATTTAAAATTATAATAATAAATTTTAAAAACAGAAAAAGAGAAAAAAATTTATGTCGAAATTTACTCCG
Organism: Brachionus rubens; assembly: GCA_022207745.1. NCBI lineage: Eukaryota > Metazoa > Rotifera > Eurotatoria > Ploima > Brachionidae > Brachionus > Brachionus rubens. The sequence continues at coordinate 1,515,235 of JAJVHD010000022.1, read as the reverse complement.
TTTTTATCTATATTAAACCTAGATAACTTCCAAAACTATTTACTTTGTCTACTTAGATAGGCTTTAAGTGCTCGATAAACTTTTTTTGTTTAAAATCACATGACATAACGGTATCAATATCGAACAAACCCAATTTTTAGAAAATCAAAATGAAATACTTTTCGACACAACAACAAAAAAAAAGAATATTTTGGGTTTAAGTAACAAACGAAACATATCTTAAAGTTTACAAAAAAACACCCTTATAAGCAAATATTTAGATAAATGAAGAAAATTTCCTACTACTAGTATTTAAGGTCTCTTAATAATTTATTTATAAGAAAAATCAATATTGTGAATTGAATTGGCCTCGTTAATCAATATGTTTATTATTTACAGATATTTAAAAAACTAAATGACTTGATTTTTGTATTATCTATTTGACTATTGGTATGTTTGTTTACCTTAAATTTATCATTATTTGCGACTTAAGTCAGTAACTCTGAGAAATTTAAAACATGCGTTTTTTCTTTAACTTGAATCTTGACATTTAACTTTTGTTTATTTGTTTAAGTAATCTTTTATTATTATTGTTAAAATTGAATGACTTCTTTTTTTTTTTTCGAGAAAATTCTTTAAAAAACATGATTCCTAAAAACTTTTGAGTCTAATATTATGTGATAAGTAATAAAACTTGAAAAAAGATAAATTGAATATCGTATCATACATTCGCTGTATAAGTTCAAAATTGTGATTTGACAAATGGAAATGCAATTTTCTTGAAATTAATGTTGTAGAATCAAAACGAGATTGAAATGAAGTTGGAAGTAAAAATTAATTCCAAGTTAGAAAAAATACTTGTCAAAGAGATAAAAAAAATGATTCAAAAAAATAACATTTCACTGTAATTTTAATGATTTTTTTTTTTTACTTTTTTTGAAAAAACGTTAGGATGTGTGATGCAGTAAAAGACAAAGTGTTAGAAAAGCGTGAAATTTGAAAACTAGTGTGTTAGGGTACTGGAAAGGCGTGGTAGGGTGGTCAATTGAAGTGTGATGGGTGCGTTAGAGGCATTAATTCAATAGAATTGATAATTAACATCTCTCACACTGAATTCTATCACCCTAACGCTAACGATTTACGAGCCTAACGTTTTGTAACGCTTTCAGTAGTGATTTTACGCTTTTTTTTATTGCTAACGTTAACTCAGACTAGTGAGTTGGTCTGAAAATGGTCTTATATTCAGGTATTTCGCTTATGGGTAATTAGACATCACATGAAATATTCATAAAAATTTTGATAGAGCAAGAATTTATCTACAAGCTGATAGACTGAACTTATTTTTCAAATTTTTTAAACCTTGAAAAAACGAAAATTTCCGGTATTTTCCGAGTTTTTTTTTGTAGAATGACGCAAAGTACATATTTTTAAAGGTCATTGGCTTAAACAAAATGGCTAATTTTTATTAACTTTTGTTTTCCGGACAGCTTCCATGTGAACCTAAAGTACTGAAAATTGTTTAAAAAAGGTCACCAGCCTGCTTACGCAGTATGTTCCGAAGAATAATATTTAAAGAGATAAACTTTGAAAAATGCATAAACAATATTTGGTTTCTATCAACATTGAAAAAAATTTATATTAAACCTATAATATTCCATTTCGTGTTTGAATCTAAAAATGACGCCTAAAAAAAACTTGATAAAACAAAATAGATAAATATTTTTCTTTATTTAATTAGATTTATTGAAAACATTTTTACCTACGATTATTAATCTTGAGATCGTTTCTAGACAAATTCAAAATTGTCTAAATAAATTTATATAATTGCATCATCACAATCATAAAAAATAAAATTATCAAGATTAGATAATACTTGAGACTAGTTATGAGTTAAAAGAAACAAAAGACAGTAAAGCATCAAGATAATATATCCTCCTCTAAAAAATCAATGCCTTTAGGCTTATTTTATATGCAATCAATTAAATTTCGTTTTTATATAAGATTTATAAATTTTGATTGAAAAAAAATAAAAATTTGTTTTTGAATTTTTAGAAAAAAAAAGGAAAAAACAACTAACTAATTTGTTTTTTAACAGGAAAAAATTAATTTATCGTTTCCATTAAAATTATAAATGTAAAAAAAAAAACTTTAATGAGAGAGAGAAAGCGAATTCTTATGATGTATCGATTCGATTAAAATTAATTTTTTTTGCATCATATTCTTGACAGGTGATTATAAACTCAATAATAAATATTGATATTAAAGTGAACATGTCTTAATAGATAAAAAAACATAGGGATTCTCATGTGCTCAGGTACATGCAAATTATAAAAAATTACTTGAGCTCGTTCAATAATCAAAAGTTTGCATTTCAAGTTTACCAGACGTTTAAAACAATTTATGAAAGAGCGCGAACAAAAATAATTATTGCCTTTATTTTAAACTTTTAATTTATTTTATATAATTGATCACGAAAATTTGCAATTTATGTTGATTCTCTAAAACCCATTGGATAATATCAAATTTATAGATTTGACTTCACCAGAGTTGAAATACTTTTGAACCATAGCTCTTTAAATAAAATTTCTATTATTCAACCCAAACTAGTTACAACAAAAATGAGGAAGAATTTTAAAAGCTATACTAATTAATATGAGGAAAAGCTATTGTTACTCGGATGTTGCAAAGTAATGAAATGTTTTTTTAAAGAGTCGAACACTGTTTATTCTAATTTTTTAAGCTTAAGCCAAATGTTTTTGTTGAAAATAAACCAAAAAAAAAAATTTTATTCTTAAATCATATGCTCATAAATAAATATGCTTGAAGACTTAACAAACAAATTTACCTTTTTTTTTTGTTTCATTTAATAAGAGATAATGTGTGTGTTTCCTGAACTTTTTTAATTAACCAAATTGGTTTATGAATTTGATCACTTGAGGAAACAATTAAACAAAAAATGAATTCTTTTAACTTACAAAATTAAAAATTGGAATTTTCTAAATTCTCAAATAATCGTTTTGATATTTATCTTTTAGTTGTCTGCGTCAATCAAAAGTCACTGGAATTTGGAAATATTATTTTAGTGTTTCTAGATGAAGAAGATGGTTCCAAAATTTGTTGGTTTTTCGAAGATTTTTTAGGCTTGCTCCCTAAAGAGTTAATGGTCTGCAATCGAAAGATTAATTTAGGTCTATTTTTGATTAAAAATATAAAAAATTCTGTTAAATTAAGCAATTTTTAATTCGAATTTTCCGCATCTAATAACACCCATCTTATGAATACTCACTCTATTTTTTACTTAATAGTTCACTCTGTTTTATAAATTTAACTTGAAGGATAACAAAAAAAAAGTTTAATGAAGATTAACATATATTTAAATAGTTTATCTTGTTTTTAATTTTGGGGGAAACTTAAATTTTTTTATCAATTTTCTTTTCATATTTTTTTTCTATTCAAAAATTGACCTAAAATTTCTGCAAATGTGGGTTTTTATGAAATAAAATATGGAGCAAGGTAAATCAAAATTCGCTTCATCCATTGGTGAAGTCTGCAAAATCTCTGCAAAACGAATTGCACATTTAATTTTCATATTTTTAATGGTGTGCACTGTTTTTAAATGCGCAATTCGTTTTGCAGAGATTTTGCAGACGTCACCAATGGATGAAGCAAATTTTGCTTTACCTCGCTCCATATTTTATTTCATAAAAACCCACATTTGCAGAAATTTTAGGTCAATTTTTGAATAGAAAAAAAATATGAAAAGAAAATTGATAAAAAATTTTAAGTTGCCAATTTTGGGTTAGAAAAAAATTAGATGAATGTTTTTGTTTGTTGCTTACTGTATTTTGCTTAGAACAAATGAGTCTGTGAATGTTCCTTGTGACAGTCTCGAATCGTCTATTCATCGATTACTGTAATTAAGTTTTTTGATAAATTGGGCGCGTGTGAGGTTTGAAAATAAATAAATCTTGAACTAAAAAAATTTCAAATTTTTTAATTACAAATTTTTTTATTGATTACTCAACACACACAAAAGGCACATGGTTATTATATAAATTATTTTGATATTAACAATACCAAACCATCACTCTCAAAACTAAAACAATCTTTAATGAAACAACAAAAAAAAAATGAAAACCAAAAGTTTAAACAAATTTCTGTTTGATGATGAAAATATTTCTTCATTAAAATTTTTAAAAATTTGATGAATAAACAAAAACACGAAATCCTTTTTAAAAAAAAATGGAGATTAAGTATTATAAATTCACGTAATAAGGTGACACCGAGAATTTTTAAATAGAAAAAAAATTAAACCCTCAAATTGATCAATCGTAAAATAAATAAAAGATTCTTTTTTTTTTTCGAATATCGTAATAATTATAATTAAACAACGCCTGAGGAATTTTTTAATGAATGGGCTATCTTTGTATATAATCTTATCTTTGAGTTTTGATTAGTTTTAACTATTTATCGGATATTTCATATTCACTCAAGCCCAGGAGACAAATTTGTTGTTCTTTCTTGACCCATCAAAAACTCAATACTCAAATTGATATGCTTACACAAGAAGAGAAAATAACATAAAACGTATTTTTTTTAATTTTGTTGAGGAATTATTGTTATTGATGAGAAAATTATGCAATAGTTGATTGAACTTAGGTTTGAAATCCAGATCATTCAATCAATACAATTTACTTAACCAAATCATCCGACTTGTAATACGAAATAAGTTAACTTGAATTTCTTTTTTTTTTCTCTACTTAAATGATATGTTAAACAAAATTAACATTACGTAATTTGTTATATTTTATTTTTGTTCGTAAGGTGCGCGTCATTCTTAAACATCCGGCCTTAGATTACTTCATAAATCAACTTTATGAGTTTTAAAATTTGTTCATTTATATAACTAAGATTGATTGATTCTTGATATTACTTAAAATATATTTCACTTTATTAACTTGTTCACTCGGCCATATAAATAAATAAAGATACAATTAACTTTTAAATAACTTTAAATTGAACTATTAAATTTAAATCTAAAAAATTGAAAATTTATCTCAATTTGATTGCATCTGCATAAAATCTTAACATATTTCAATAATTAAACTTTAAGATAACTTTTAGTAAAATACTTAGGGCATACCAATAATTTTGATAATTTTGTCATTACTATTAATTGAACCACTTTTCATATGCAACAGTTGTTCGATGGGTGAAAATATTTCGTGGTGATCCAAGAAGAACCAAAGATGACCCAAGCTCTGGACGGCCGAGAACGGCAGTTGTTGACTCGAATATTGAAGGGGAAGGAGGCGATTATCAACATCTGAAAATTGCCATAATAGGAGAACAAATAATCCGAACATTTGAACTTTTTGACATTTTTTTAAAATTTATTTAAAAAGCGAAAAATATGTTGGTATAATTATATCAGACTATTTTTCAATTGGGAAGCGGTTTTACTAAACGATTTTAGATCAAATATTTATTCAATTGGAAAAAAAAGATTAGAATGTAACAAACATATATTCGATCAGATCATACTTTTTCTCGAACTAGAAAAAAATTAATAGGAGAATAAAATAAAAGACAGTGTCGGATTATACATTTTTAAAACATTTTTATCTGAAAATTTCCCAAGAATTTGAGGGTCAGATCACGATCATCTTAAATTTCGAAAAATAGCATCTCGGTTTGTACCCCATTCATTGACTTAAAAAAACCATAGAGATAGGGTTCGAATTTGTCAAGAAAATTTGGCTAAATTTGAAAGCGACGCATGGCGAATATATGACATGGTCACAGGTGAAAAGTCATAGTTTTACTGGCCGGAAGCAATCTAATGCAAGCTGGTTTGCAGAGGGAGAGAGTCCAAGAACAGTAGTAAAAAGAGGGACATTTGAAGATAAAACCATGGTTTGTAGTCTTTTTAGAACAAGTGAGGTGGATCTGATTACATATTGGGATTGAGGAGAAAGCTGTGTGGATCACATATATAGATGGTTGCTTAAAACCTTTGGTAAGATTAATTAAGACGAGCAGAAAGACATTGGGGTACCTAAAAATAGAAATTTGATCATGACAACGCTCGACCCCACGTTCATCAAGCTGTAATAACTTATCATTAGGTTTAACTTTAATAGGGCAACCACAATACTCGGCAGACCTTGCTCCTTCAGATTTTTGGCTTTTTGATTATATAAAACAGCGTTTAGACAGTCACAGTAGCTCCGAAAATTTAGAACGCCAAATAACAGCAACTGTCAAAGCCATATCTTAAGCCTAAAGAAGAGTACCTTAAGACCTTTCATTATGGATAGAAAGGATGGATCTATGCATAAAATATAAAGGGGACTATTTTGAACATATTAAAAATAAGAGATTAGTTTGTATTGATCTTTTTGCCGTTTTTATACCCGATTATAAAAACTTTTGGTTTGACCTGAGTAAATGACCTTTGAATGAACAGAGAGAGAAACGAGAAAAAATGCAAAATTATGTAAAGCGATTAGGTAATCTACTTTTCAAATGGAGCCTTTACTCCTTAAAATGATTTTTTTTCGGAAAATTAATGTTTTCTCGTGATATTTCGGACTACATCGGTGATTAGATAAGAGTATTTTACCAAAAATTAACGTAAAATCACAAAAGTAAAAATTCGGATTTTACCATATTCAACTGGTTTTTCAGGTAAATTTACGAAAATTTTGGTAAGAACAAAAATGGCAGTCATTTTTTCTGCTAGATTTCGAAAGATGTCTAGTATTTGAGCCATTTTGTTAATGTCGATAATATTTTCCTCTAAAACCAAAAGAGAGACGTAGATCGTTTGTTTGAAACATTTAGTTTCCAAAACCCGATCTTTTGAGACCTCGTACTTAGACTCCTAAAAAATTTGAGCTAAAAAATGACTGTCATTTTTATTTCTACCGAAAATTCCAAAAATTATCGTAAATTTACCTGAAAAACCAGTTCAATATGGTAAAATTGGAATTTTTGTAAAATCTTTCTATCAAATCATCATTGTATATTAGTTTTTTTGCTTTATATTTTGAATTCGTTGTCGTCTCTGTGCATGACCCTAAATTCTCCAAAGATTTAAATATTGTTTGCTGTTATTTTTTGAAAATAATTTTTGTTTAAGTTGGCATAAAAATTCTAGATTATTAATACAAAAGGTTTTAGGAAATAGAAAATAGAGCAAAAAATAATGTTATCGATCAATGTTGGCAACTTCATTTTTCAGCATGCAATCAAAAATTAATCATAATCATCTTAAATGCAAAATTATTGACTAAAATTATGAACTTTTTTAATATTTTCCTCGAGAGGAATACGTTTCCCTTTTGATTCGAAAAAAACTCTAATCTTCAATTTAGAAATAATTAAACTATATGATGTCTTTATAATGCTAATTTTGATTATTTAATGAATATTCATTTTTTCATTCCTTAAACCTCCAAATCTTTAAGTTCAACTTTCACTTGTACTTTTTAAGTTCATGAGAATAATGTAAGAAGAAAAGAAGAACGATTTGGGTCTTGTTCTTGAATGATAGTACCTTGAATTCGATTAATTTTATAAAAAAAAAGAGATAGATAAAACGGAAATTTCAACTAATTTAAAATTTTCACGATAAAATTTGATAAAACAGAGTTCCAAAATAATGAATTCATAAATTTTTTTGTAGTTTTTTTTTTACGATTTGCATCGTAATTAAGTAGTTTTTTATTAGGTGTTTTCTTTAAAATTTGTAATTATAATTTATACGAAACCCCCTCATTTAGGTTTGCTCTTAATCAGATTATCAGATTTTATTAACTTTAATCTACAAGGAGAAAATTTAAGATTTTAATTATTTGATATCCTTGTATCTGCGTTTGTAGCTTATAACTTTGATTGTTCTTTTAAATATCTTTCGAATATCATCTTGATATGTTTTAATCATACTAATACAAAAGCAATCCAAAAAAATTGCAAAGATCCAAATTTTAAAGAGAAGTTTATCAAGTCAAAAGTAAAAGTAATTAACTTAGACCTGATTGTATGTTAGAATTCAATGTATCGATGTAGGGATTGATAAACTTCGGCACTTAAACCCAGCTCAATATTTATACCAGACTCGGATTTTAGCACCCCTTTAAATTTGGTCTGGCGCTGGTCCTGCTTAAACCTCATTTTTAAGACCGTTAATACATGCTCTAAAAAAGACAAGCTCAATGAATTTTGCTTTGAAGAAATTAATTAATCTCTATCGATTTTTCAACACAATGCAAATTATTCAGCTAGGATTTTGTCATGAAAGATTAAAAGTTTCTGTTGCTTATAAAAGCAATCAAAAAACTCGAAAAATTATCAAAAAACGCCCATTATAAATCTAATCCAAAATTTGGTCTAGTTTCGCAGAGTTTGCCTAGAAGCACTCCTGAAACGTTTGAAATTTTTTTTTTCAAAAATAAACTAAAAATTTAAGAGCTTTATGCTTTTTTATCAAACTACAAGCCTGGTCATTCAGAAGTTCCAAAACTGATCGTTCTTGAACTTTCGTGAACGTTCAGCCGAATAGATCCGATTCGAAAAAAAATTATAATAAAGGATAATTTTCGTCTATAAATGGGTGAATGTATTCACTTAACAATCTTTGAAACGAAACACTGTTAAGTTTGCCTGTAAATAAAGCTTGACGAGTAGCTCCTCTTATAGAAATTCCAGCTAAAACATGGATCTTCTGATTGTGTTTATAAACTCCAATACGGTCCCTTGAAGCTTCCTTTTCTGAGTTTCTAAACCATCTCTGCCGACTGTAAAATCTTACTTCTAGAGTTGTTTCATCAATAAAAAACACATCATTGAAATTTTCAGTGGAAAAGGTTCAAAAAAAGTTCTATTCTGTTCTTAGGAGAGACAGCTTGGCAAAAACGTGTCCTTTGATACTTCCATCCTAATGCCCGAATGTATCTCCTGACAATTCTCTCTGTAGCTTTTGATTTTAAGAGTCGCTTTAACTATAATACAGTGTCAGCCCGAAATTTTTAACTTTGGAGTCAGAGTCGAAGTCTGAGCCTGAGTCGGAAATTACGCGACTGTTAATCTAACACAGAGCCTCTTCTCTTCGACTAAAGGCCCATTACCTAGACTACGCCTCGGGCTCCGACTCCGACTCTAAGGTTAAAAAGTTCAGACTGACTCTGTATGTCCTTAAGACTTCTCCATTACTCGCATTGTTTTTATAAATTTGAATACAACGCCAAAAACGTCTTACCAATTTTACATTTAAACTTTGGATCTTTTTAGTTTTTTTAATAAAATGCACGTAACATTTTGGCAAGATCAACTGTAAAAGAATTAAAAAAGCTTTACAAATTATAACCCATTTAATTTTCACTATCAAGTTTAAGTTCTTTAATTTAAAAAATACCAATTGAGTATGGTACGTTCTGTTAGGTACAATAAAAATGAGATAAACTCGAATAAGTTTAATTTCAAGCTTTGTTTTTATTGAAGCATGGATAATTAAAATTTATTTAATTAAGATAATACAAAATTTTATTTTCATTTTGATTAAAATAATATTTTTGAACTCATTTAGGTATTATATTTTTGTTCCAAAAAAAATTGTCATTATACACCTAAAAACTGATGTCATTTTCGGATAGAGAATCAAAAGATCTATTAGGAAATGTGGTTCTTTTATTATGGATATGTGGTTAAACCCTTAATAAATCGGAAAAAACAGTTAGAACTGTAAAAACAGTAAAATGATACACCCTAAGTAAGTCGTAAAAATTAAAATTAAGCTTGTAAAAGTAAGATGATTTTTGAGGTTTTCGACCCTGAGAAACCCGAAAATTTGGTCAGATTTGGGATAAATATGTTTGTTTCAAAAGTAGGTTTGGCAAGAAAAAGAGATCACAGTCATGTGCAAAGGTGTGTTGCTAAATCATTAATTAGAATGTTTTTTAAAAGGTAAAATGTTGATTATGATATATCATCTCGAAGCAAAGATTCTCTAGTTAATGCTGAGATATTTTTTGAAACTTTTAGAAAAATTTTTCACTGTGAATTTAAGTAATATTTAGGAATTCACTGTTTTATTTTCTTATTAATGTCAGATTTTTTATTTGTTATTCTTATAGAAAATTTTAAACGTTTCATAAAATATCTCAGCATTAACTAGAGAATCTTAGTTTCGAGATGATATATCATAATCAACCTTTTACCTTTTAAAAAACATTCTAATTAATGATTTAGCAACACATCTTTGCACATGGCTGTGATCTTTTTTTCTTGCCAAACCTACTCCAATATAAAAATATAATACCTAAATGACTTTTTTTTTCTCGGGTGTTTTAGAAAATTTAGGTCGCTAGGAATAAAGTTAGCGAAAAAAAAATCAGAAATTTATTTAATTTTTGTGATTTACACCCGGTGTTGTTTTTATGCATTGTCGATGGGTGTTGTTTTTAAAGGATACCACTTTTCTTTAATAAAAATTAAACTTTAAAACATTTTTTTTTATAAATTTATTGAGAATATTTTTTTTATAATTAAAATTAAGTCTAGAATGACTAGAATACCCTGAATTGATTTTAAAAGATAATACTTTTTCGAGTATTCTACCAAAATTTCTTCACTTTTCTTTTCTCCTCTGTTCAACCATAAAATGCGACAAGAAATATATTAAACACTATCAATACAAATATGGATACAATTGAAAAATTGTTATACAAGTCCAATTTACGGTGCTCATATGGATCATTAAAATCCAATATTGCTATGTACATCAAAAATATTCCTTTTTTTTAAATAAAAATATTAAAAAAATTTTGAGGTTAATTATTTTTATTTCAAAAAAAATTATATTTCAAGCAGTTGTTAGCCACAAATTTTAAGCTAATTTTATATTTTAATGAACCTCTAACATGGTTCAAAATTAGATCAAAATTTATGAAACGTTCCATTTTCACAATCAATCACTACTCTCTTTATGGAACGTTTTTTTTGTGTAAAAAAAACCCAATTAATTAATTTTAATTAGCAAAATAAAAATTTCAAAAAAAAAAAATAATTTCTAAAAATTAAAAAAAAAATTGTTTTTAGTTCATTGCAACTAAAAATATATTCAAAATGCATAAAATAAACAGTAGGATCATGACTGTGTTATTGATAAAATCAAGTTTTCTTTGTTTGTATTCATCATTGTAATTTAAACGAGCCGAATACATCAAAACAAATCCTTAACCATTAAATATAAGTTAACAATTAATAATCTAATACTGGAGTCCTTTTAGGAATTTGTTCTCGGTGCAAACATTACCAAAAGAAAATAGTTTTTTTTTTTTTTAAACCAAAATTAATTAATCAGATTTTTTTTGGAAACAAAAAATTTCACGGTCCCAAAAGAACCCCATGCTGTATTAGTTTTTAAACTAAATTCTATTTTGTTAGATTTTTTTAAACATTTTGAACTTACCTATTGATGCGGCTAATAGAACACTTGTTATTCCAAGACCAACCTGAGCTCCATAAAATTGATTGTGAATAGCACCTGCATTTTTTATCACGAATTTTAATTGAATACTATTTGCCATAATGATGATTATAAGACACAAAATTGTCATTACTGTTTTTTTGGTCGAGTAAATATTTGCATCCAATATTTGAGGTGGTTGCTTAAAAATATAAAATTATATTATCTTGAAAAACTGTTATTGAAACCCTTTTCTAAAAAAAACATTCTCTTACAAAGCCACTTGTAAATGTAAACATTGTTTTTCAAGTATGCTTTGTTTAATGTCTCGTTTAAAGCACGACCTTATTCTGAAAAATTTAATATTTCATCTTTTGATCATTTAATAGATAATTTAATTTCAACACTAATCATAAAAATCAATGATTGATTGATTTAACCTTGTAGCGATTAAAACTACGTCAAAATCCACTTGTATAGAATAATTAAATCATTAAGGTATTTTACAATTGAAAGCAAGACCAAATTTTAGGGGGTGCTAAAATCCGAGTCTTGTACAAATAGCAGTCTTGACCGAGTTCGGTCTCAAGATTTTTAGTTGTCAGAATTAGTTGTCCAGATTGGAGGGGGAGGCGTGGTTATTTAGACCAGACTCTGATCTTAGCACCGCCTAAAATCCGGCGCCGGCCCTTATTGAAAGATATTGCGACATGGACTGCGAATCTGGCAAAAGATTCTTTCATGATGAGGTTCTAGATTAATTAAAGGATAAAGAATTTGAACAAAATTTACATCATCGTCATTATTCGAAGCATAATCAGGCTCTCTTGAATATTGTGAAAGACGTAAGTTATTCTGTCTCTGTAACTCCTGTTGTTGCTGTTGCTGTTGCTGAATGTGTCTTGGTATAAACAATTGCTGATTTATAGCATAAGGTAAAAACGATTGTAAATTAGAAGCGTTAAGAGTTTCTTTAGGAATTCCGCTCGTAGATGGGTTATTCATTTTTCATAAATTTTTGAAATATAATTTTTTGTTTTTACAGAAAAGGGTATTTTGAGAAAAAAAACAGATAGAAACGGTCTAATTGCAGACATACACGATAAGACTAATTGGAATAGAACAAAAAAAACAACAACTTACATCTCGATCAGGGGGTAATAAAGCGACTGGAACTTTAATAGGATTTTTAAATTTAAGTCGCTTATCTGTGCGTTCAGTTGTTGGTTGATATACAACTTCATTTTCATTGTGAATATCTTGCTCTGTTGTTGGATGCATCATTGGAGTCTAAAATTTTAAAAATTACCTTTTTTTGTTTTTAAAACAAAGTAAATTCCATACAGTTACTGTTATTCGGTCTTGATCGCTCATACTTATAGTTGAATAATAGAATTTAGCTTTTATTAGTGAAGAAATTTTGGAAAAATTTTTTTCTTTTTTTTTTTGTTTAAATTTAAAAAAAAATAAAATTTATAGCTCTAGGTAAAATTGAATTGAATTCGTGATTTTATTTAAGAAGATAAAAATTTTAATTACATGCTCAACCTGAACAGAAAACAACCAACATAAAAAAAAAAGGTATCTAGTTATTTTTTTGAGACGCTTTTGTTTATGTTCTCAGCATTTTCATGTGTGTATGTGTGAAACGATAAGGGGATTCGTGTAAAATGCTAAAACTAGATTTCATAATCGAAAAAAAACAAAAAAAAAGCTTTATCTAAATAAATTTGTCAATACAGTACTAAATCCTACTCTAATTTTATGTTTTCTTTTTTCTCTCAAATAGTGATAAATATTTATTGTGAAGGGAGGCAAGGGGGTTCTTCTTAGAACGTAGTATAAAATGCCATTCGGAATGTTTATTTAATCCTAATTTATAAAATATTTATTATTCGAAACTAGAAAGTTAAAAAACAACAAGGTGTTGATTACAAATTTGTGTTAGCTTTTCGATTAAGTCTTGGAAAAACAAAAAAAATTCGCTTTTTTTTTGTTTTATGTTTTAGAAGTGTGTAAGTAACATTTTGTTAGATAAGGTTTTTATTTTACCTATAACTCGCTTTTAGCATTCTTATTCTCAAATTATCTTTTTATTACATTCAAAAAAAAAAAATTAGTTAGGTAAACTTTATTCTAAAATTTGCTTTGTGAAAAAAAAAGTGACTCTAATCCTGGAAGCGTTTCACAAAATTATTTACTTTTAAATAGTAGTAAAATAAACCTTAAGCATGTTTACACACATGTTTTTCATAGGATCAAAATACCAATGATTATTTGAGGCTCTGATTTCATTGTTTAAACTGATATCAAGTTAATTTTAATTGTATTAACTTACTGGTAAATAAAGTTGAGTAATTTTAGATCATAAACGAGCTTGACTTATTTGATCATTATAAAACTCGACTTGAAAATTTGTTTACGCTTCTTAAAAGTTCTTATCCTTTGGTCTATTTCTGACTCATTTCTAAAGGTTTTTTAACTAGTTTTAGTCTTAAGACTTGTGTTTATTCGGTTTAGATAGACACATTTTTGGAACTAAAACTAGAAATCTTAACCATCTAGGCTCCTTTTTTAGCAAAGCGTTCTATTTGTTTTTAAAAATCTTCAAGGTAAAATGACTGCTTCGAGACAAACTAAAAAATCAAGTTTTTAGAAGAACAAAAACTGTCTGACTAGTAGTAGTGTTTTTATAAATTTGCTTAAAAAATATCAATGATTTACGATTACCTCTAAAAGTTGCATTTTTCAACATGAAACTGCTGAAATAGTTCTTAAGTCTTCTTGAAAAGTGGTTAATATGCTTTCTGAAAATGATAATTAGGGTTTCCGAATGGGACTGTTTGGTCGTCTTCGATGGTTTCGCAAGTTGTTCGAGCAACTTTTGGGCGCCCCTGATTATGAGATGTCTACTAAATCAATTATAAATGTTCTTCAAGTAATATTGTAACTTTTTAGAAATAGAAAGCGCTGAAAGTTTTCTATTAATAAAATATGTGTTCACTAAAATTCCTCAACAACGTCAGACATATTATTCAATTTTCAAGTTAAATTTCTTACTCATTTGAAAAAAAAAATTTAACTCCTTGTTTAAAAAATTCAGGAAAAATCTTGAGACTGTGATCTTCTTTAACGCGCTCTTTATGACCTAAAAAGAGCGTTTGCGGTCTTATTTAGATGTTTTCATATAAAAACATGAAACCTTGATTTAAGGCAAAGACGCTAGAATGACACCTAGAAAAAAAAATAGGAAAGAAATCGATATCGAAGTTAAGAAAATGATAAACATATTGCATCATTTTGAAACAAATTAAATTAAAGGTAAATAATTGACGATAAACACAATTGGTGAATAGTATTACTTATTTATACCAATGAAAAATGTTTTTAAATGTAAAAAAATTATATTTTTTTTGAAATACCAAGTGTGCTTAAAACAAAAGTTATTGGTTAAAGCTTTAAAAAAAAATAATTCTATTATCTTTGATGAATGTATTAAAACTAAATATTCATTAATATCAACTGTTATTAAAATAGCTTAGAGTGACTATTAAAAAAAGTTATCGCATATTATTTGATAAGATTACTTTCATAATTTAAAATATATTTTTTATTTCGAATTTCTAAAAAACATTATTTTATTGACTGTCAATTAGAAGGATGTTAGAACTTTTGAAATTGAGCATGAAATAACTTTAAAAAAATTGAAGAAAAAAACAGCAACATTAAACAAACATTTAATAGATAATTTGATCTGATACAGAATCGAGTATTTTCTAGGTTTCGCACAATTTAGAATGCTGTCTAAGTCTTTTGCTTAGATACTAGGCTTAACATTACATTTTTTTGAATTTGACCAACATTGAATAAAATCTATTAACACCTGATAGAAAGCGTTATAAATCAGTCATGGTTAACCAAATACGGTTTACCTAAATTTCGGTTAACTTTGGTTTACCAATTATAAAAATACAAAAACAACTAATTCTTTTACAATTTACTAAATTGATTGAAGTGAATCGGTTCCCATAAATCTGAAGTTGAAATTTTCGATCATATCACTTGACTTGTATTCTATCGTTGTGTAAATAAACCTAGAATCTAATTAAACTACTCTTAACATTAATCATACAGTGTCAGCCCGAAATTTTTAACTTTGGAGTCAGAGTCGAAGTCTGAGCCTGAGTCGGAAATTACGCGACTGTTAATCTAACACAGAGCCTCTTCTCTTCGACTAAAGGCCCATTACCTAGACTACGCCTCGGGCTCAGACTCCGACTTTAAGGTTAAAAAGTTCAGACTGACACTGAATTTTTCAGAATGAAATTTTGTGCTACACTCGTTTTAATCCGAAAATTTTGGGAGTCAAAAATATTAGTTCGCTAAAAAAACCTTTGATATACATGAATTGATATGTGATTGGGAGTCAGATTTTTTTTATACTTGCTACGTTTGCATCTTTCGACGCCCTTATTTTAAGTCACAGCGACTGGTGAGTCCCAAATTGCACTATAAAATTTTAAAACGGGCGAAAAAATTTTTTTTGGGGTACCCCACCCTCAAAGATAAGCTAAAAATTTTTGAGCTTCATCCTTTTGTGCCTAAATACTTATCAACTAACATACATAATTGCATAAATTTACACATATTCTTAAAGCTTATAATCTCAGCTACAAAACGGTGCATTTGGTTTTCCGGGAAAAATAATTTTTGACCGAGATAATGCCGCGGAAACGGAAATCGATTCGTTTTTGTATTGTTTTCAAATAAAACGAAAAATTTCTTTACGGTTAAAAACTTTATTAACAATGGCTTTGTGAATTTTTGAACAAAAAAACAATTTGTACAAAAAATAATTTTAAAAAAGTGTTAATTTTTCTTACAGATAATATTTTGAGTCAAGATTTTATGAAAATGTGATACAACTTTTGTATCACCTGAAGGTAATTTCCTTTTAAGCGGAAGTAGAATCGTTTAAGAAAAATCCGCATTAAATGATAAAGTTGATTTGTACATGAATAGCAAAAAAATAAACAAATATCAAAACAAACTTAACCAAAACCAGATTAAAAGTAAAGCTTTTTAAGCATTTTTATGTAATGCAAATGCATGTACAATACATTTTAACATGTACAAAATGTTAAAATGTATTGTTTTCGCCCGTTTTAAAACTTTATAGTGCAATTTGGGACTCACGAGTTGCTGTGACTTAAAATAAGGGCGTCGAAAGATGCAAACGTAGCGAGTATAAAAAAATCTGTAACGGCCTACCCGGCTAAGAAGCCTAGCAGCTTCTGTAGCTAATTAAGTCTAGGATTGTTCTACTAGATGTTAGATCTGCACAGAAAAAGTACTACTACTACTACTAATTTGATCTTGCTGAAATTTTTGTTCTAGAATTTGGATAAAATCAATTGAGCGTTTTTCTTCTGTTTATCATTGTAGTTTTTGTACGCTTAAAAATATGTTAATTTACTCCGTGAAGTTGTTGGGTCTCAAAAGTCATAAAACAATTTTATCATTAAATTGAGAGAATTACGTCAAAAAGTCGCGCTGAATTGGTCGAAAATATTATGCTGATGATCTATACATTTACATTACAGTCAGCTTTCAATTATATCACTACAT
Organism: Brachionus rubens; assembly: GCA_022207745.1. NCBI lineage: Eukaryota > Metazoa > Rotifera > Eurotatoria > Ploima > Brachionidae > Brachionus > Brachionus rubens. The sequence continues at coordinate 1,498,158 of JAJVHD010000022.1, read as the reverse complement.
ACTTTTTTCAATATTTAATTTAAATCACCGGCGTTGTAAAGAACAAATGGAATTTATTTCATTAAAATTTTTTTTGTTTCTGTCACCTTCAAGTTATATCACTCCCAATTTTATTGGGATGATTTTAATGTGAGTCGTTGTTGTTGTATGTTCAAGAATTATTTTTCTGAAATAAAGATATAGTCATTCCTCAATGAAAAAGATGGACTTAGTTGAATTTAAAAACGATTTCATCAAGATACGGAATGACTCTATCAAGACAACCAAGGTACCATTTTTAATCAGGCTAAGAGATCTAAAATTTCCATGTATGCACCTGGTGTAAAAATTTATCCTTCTTGTTTTAGTCCAGTTGGTTCATTAGTCGACTCTATCCTAAGCTAAGTTAGTGTAATTTTTTTCATAAAATTCAGAAATTCTAAAAATCATAAATAAATCAGCCAATAAGTAAAGTTATTTTTAAAATCTGGACATCAACAAAACTAGTCAACTAAATTTAGCAATTAATAAATATTTTTCAACAAAAACAAGAAACTAGGACTTTGATCAAGATTTTATTTCGTTCATAAATTTCACTTTTAAAAGTATTCAAAAAAAAATGTCAAATCAAGTCGAAAATTTGAATAAATCAAGTTCAAAAAGTCCCAAATCATCCGTCCCAAAGAGATTATTCAACAAATTATTTATCGAATCATGTTTTATTTTTAATCACAAACTTTCAAATCAAATAATCGTATTTTTTTTACTATCAACCACAATTTGGTTATTACTGTACACAATATTTAATATCAAAGCCTTACCAGGATCATTATTTTTTTCAATATGGGCGTTAATCACAGCCTCACATATACTCGGTTTTATATTCGAATTAATCAAGATGCCATCATTGTTAGGTACTTTTTAATGACTTAGAAGCAATTTTATTTAGTCTAAAAAAGTTTATTTATAAAGTTTTAAAACATTTTTAAGGTATGCTTTTGGTTGGAATTTTTTCTAAGAATATCCCGTATATTTCAATTGTAAGCACTCCAATAGATCCAGAGACGTCTTCTATTCTACGAAACATCGCCTTTAGTGTTATACTATGCCGAGCTGGTTTGAGTCTCGACATTGCAAAACTTAAAACGATGAAATTGAAGATTTTAAAATATGCTTTTATACCGTGTTTAGTCGAAGCAATTGCATGCGGAGTAGTTTCAAAATTTGTTTTAAATATTTCGTTTTCATGGGCATTTTTAATGGGTTTTGTTGTCAGTGGAGTATCACCTGCTGTTGTTGTCCCACTCATGATTCAATTACAAGAGCAAGGACTAGGTGTATTAAAAAACATACCAGGAGTTGTAATAGCAGCAAGTTGTATAGATAATATAATAGCAATTACAGGTCATAGTTTGTTAATTGGCATTGTGAAGTTTAGTACAAAAAAACAGAACAATTTTGAAAAATTGAAATAATTTTTATTCTGTTGGCCTTATGATGAATCTGCGCATGTAACAAAGTGTAACAAACTTTGTTACACCATTCAGCAAACTCTGCAAAAACTCTGCAGTCTAATTGCGCATTTAGTTATAATACTTTTTAATAGTGTGCATTTTGCAGAGACTTTGCATAAATTTAGCAGAGGTTGCTCAATGGTGTAACTAAGTTTGTTACACTTTGTTACATGCGCAGATTCATCATAAGGCCAACAGAATAAAAATTATTTCAATTTTTCAAAATTGTTCTGTTTTTTTGTACTAAAATTCACAATGCCTGTTAATTGGTGTTGTTTATAGCAAAGGTGAGATGTGGTGGGCGCTACTTCAATGCCCTATTCAAATAGGTCTTGGTATTCTATTCGGTTCAATTGTTGCATTATTTTTTCATGTAATTCGAATAGAACACAGAGTAATTTTTAAAAATTAAGTTCTTTCTAAAATTAACAAATCTAAAGTTTTATTTTAAAGATTAGTTTGGAAGGCTTGAGATTCACTGTTTTACTTGCTGTCTCTGTGATTGCATCAATTGGATCTAAAAAAGTTAATTTATCAAGTAAGAGCCTCAATCTGTCGATAAAACTTAATACTATTTTGTGTTTTAAAGCATCAGGACCGCTTGCAGTTTTAACACTGACAATCGTCTCTAAAATAATTTGGCATAAAGTTGATGAATTTAAACATGAATTGAACGAAAAAGTTTTACAAAATCAAAAAAATCTTGATCAAATGTTTTCAAAGCTATGGTCAATCGTATTCTTACCAATTCTATTCAGTTTAATAGGAAACGAAGTAAACTTGTCAAAAGTAAAATTAGATTCAATTGCAATTCAATTAGGAATCTTGAGCGTCAGTCTACTGTCTCGTTTATTGGCAACATTTTTATCTGTCTATGTTGATAAAGAGTTAAATTTGAAGGAAAAAATTTTCATGTGCATTGCATGGATACCAAAAGCAACTGTTCAAGCTGCCGTTGGTTCAATAGCGTACGAGCTAGCCAAAAACCCACATGACAAACAAATCGGAACGAATGTAAATAATTTCTAAAAACTTTTTCAAAAAATAAAATCAAATTATTTCTTTAAGATTTTGAACATGGCTGTTTTGAGTATAATTGCAACGGCGCCATTAGGAACACTTTTAATATCTCTAAGTGCCAAGAAACTCCTTTACAGTGATCAATTAAATTTTAGCTCAAGTGTTTTATGATGATACGGTTTTTTTTATAATTAATTTTTTCAAAAAGTACTTAATATAATTAATTTAAATAAAATTCCGTATTTTTTTCTATTTATTCCTTGACTACTCCTAGAAAAACACTTGATGAGCCAATTATGCTAGCAAATTAATATGAGAAAGAATGTATTAATGATTAAATTATCTATAAAAATTGGTTCATCTTTTTTCTTCTTATGTTTGTGTTAACGAGTATCCTTAAAAAATGTCGTTTATGAACCTCAAAGTCATTTAGATTCAATTAATTCAATTAGGAAACTGTAATTTACAGGGACATTAAATCAACAAAATATGTTTTTAGAGTTGTTAAGAAGAACTTGTGTTTGTCTAAAAATTAATACACTTAAAAAAAAGGAAAAACAATTTCAATTTTGATAATTGATTCTAAATCTTAAAATCTTTAAGTGTTGTGTACACTTTTTTTTTTCGAATCGATTTGATTTAATTTTTTTGGTTTGGCAAAAATTACTCCTCAATTTAGATATTAAATCGTAATTATAAACACGACGACAACTATATATAATTTCTATCTTTAGAATCAATATTTTGTTTGTTCGTCTATTTTATTTTCGTTTATCAAAAAAATTTTATTAAAATTGTTTTGTTTTTTGTTTAATTTTACCAAAGAAAATGGATAGTTTGAATAGAGATTTAAATCCATTTGATTTTTTGGTTAAAGTTGGAAAATTTTTCAAGAAAAGTGATTCAAAATGTCAAAATGATGATTTAGGAACTTATGAAAGTGAGTTATTTTGATATAAGCTCTCGGAAGCCAAACTATAATACCGAACCGAAATACCCGGGCTCGGAGCCCTTTCCGATGCTATTACAGTCGACTCGCGATAATCCGTATACAAAAAGCCCTAGAAAATTGTTATACGGATTAAAATCTACGGATAATCATCGGAATCATCGGAAAGGGCTCCGAGTCCCTGTATTTCGGTTCGGATGTCGAATTATTCGGATTAAACTGTATACGGATTATCGCGAGTCGACTGTAGTAGTATTAGCGAGACTGCAGTATAGTAATCTATACTAACGCCTTTGGGCATTTAGCTCTATAGGAGCTGAGGCAGTCTTTCTTTCTTTGTCCAATACCAAACATTTCTGTCAATGTTTTTGCATTGATAATACTCTGTTGCAAAACATTCCACTTTGAGACCACTCCGTTCGTCAAGAAATTGTATCTGAATGAACCACGCTTGCTAATTTCTCTCACTAGTTTCATGTCGTGTTTTCTTCTCATTGTTGACTATTTTAAACATTTGGATAAGATCACCTCTTGTTCTACGGTCTTCCAAGCTCATTAAATTCAAATCCATAAGCCTTTCTTGATACGGCCTCTCTCTCAGACATTTGACTGAATTCGTCGCTCTTCTTTGGACTCTTTCAATAATATTTATGTTAGCTTTCCTTAAACGGTTCCAGACACTTACTGCATTTTCAAGATGCGGTAAATTTTTTTTCTAAAAACCTGAATGTCACTTTTTTCATCTCTACCCAAAAGTTATCTCCCAATAGTTCGTGCAACCAATTAAGTTTTAGGTGGTTTAATAGATCTCCTAAATTCTGAGCTCAACTTAAGTTATCTCGAGCGTGACTCTTTTAATTGCCAATCTAACTGAGTCCTATTTTAAAAAAATTGTTTTAAAAGACATTCTTCCAACTGGAGATTATGAAAAAACATGTGAATTTTTACAAAAAATAGTAAATTTAATGTTCATACATGTTCAAAAAACTAACAATCGATCTGAAAAAGTAAATTAATTTTCATCATTTTACCAAAGAAGAAAAAAATTTAAAACTTTCAATTGAAAGATATTGAGATTTCAATATCCAGAAGACTTGAGACAAATCTTGGACTTGGAAATAAAAAAAGAATCTCAAGATTTAAGTAAAATAATTGACGATTGTGAAATGGTTATGAATTATGCAGTCAAAACAGGTCATCCACGTTTTTTCAATCAATTATCCCAGGGTCTAGATATTGTTTCGCTTGCTGGCGAATGGGTAACTGCAACAACTAATACAAATATGTTCACTTATGAGATAGCTCCTGTTTATAATCTTATTGAAATGACTGTAATTGATAAAATGAGAGCTTACATTGGATGGGAGGAACCTTGTGATGGTCTTTTTAATCCAGGTCTTTTTAACATAAATAAAAAATTTAAATCTTAGTTTATCATTTTTAGTATTAAAGGTGGAAGCATTTCAAACTTGTATGCAATTCAAGTTGCTAAACATTTTTACTTTCCGAGTAGCAAACAAACTGGTCTTTATGACATGCCTAAAATTGTCATTTTTACCTCAGAACATGTAAGCTTGTCCTGCTTCAAAGATAAACCCTTGACTAACATGAATTATTTTAAGAGTCATTATTCGATTCACAGAGCAGCAACTATTCTTGGCATCGGCTTAAACCAAGTTAGAAACGTTCCTGTTGATAAAAAGTAACAATTAAATTGGGCATTGTGAAGTTTAGTACAAAAGAACAGAACAATTTTGAAAAATTGAAATAATTTTTTATCTGTTGGTCTTATGACGGATCTGCGCATGTAACAAAGTGTAACAAACTTTGTTACACCACTGAGTAAACTCTGCAAAAACTCTGCAGTCTAATTGCGCATTTAGTTTCAATACTTTTTAATAGTGTGCATTTTGCAGAGACTTTGCATAAATTTAGCAGAGGTTGCCCAATGGTGTAACAAAGTTTGTTACACTTTGTTACATGCGCAGATCCGTCATAAGACCAACAGATAAAAAATTATTTCAATTTTTCAAAATTGTTCTGTTCTTTTGTACTAAACTTCACAATGCCTTAAATTGAAATTGTAAAATTAAAATAAAATTTTCAAAAATTAAAAGAGGAAAGTTGATACCAGAAAAGCTAGATACAATGATCAACAAATGTCTTGAATCAAATGAAATACCTTTTATGGTTATTCTAACAGCAGGAACCACTGTTCTTGGTATAAATTCAAAAAAAAATTTATTTCATTTTAATTTTTTCTAAATTAGGTGCGTTTGACCCAATTGAACCAGTCTCTGATATTTGTTCTAGATATAATTTATGGTTGCATGTAGATGCAGCTTGGGGTGGTGGCGCTTTATTGTCGACTAAACACCGATCTTTAATGAAAGGAATCGAAAAGTATTTGAGTAAACGTTTAATGAATAAAAATAATTTAGAAATTTTATCAAGGGCGGACTCAGTGACATGGAATCCTCATAAGTTAATGGGCGCTTTGCTACAGTCATCAGTATTTCTAGTCAAAAAGAAAGGAATTTTACTCGATTGCAATGAAATGAACGCTACTTATTTATTTCAACAAGATAAACATTATAATGTTTGTTATGATACAGGTGATAAGACAATCCAATGTGGTCGTCATGTTGATGTTTTTAAAGTGTGGTTAATGTGGAGAGCTAAAGGCGATGATGGTTTTGAAAAACAAATCGATCGTCTTTTTGATTTGGCAAATCTTTTATACGAGCAAGTAAAAATGAGAAAAAATTTCGAGATTGTTCTTCACGATGTAAAAATTTTAGAAACATTTTTATCCTGAATTTGAGATTTTAAAAGATTTTTTTTTAGCCCGAAATGACAAACGTATGCTTCTGGTACGTACCTGAGAGTCTTCAATATTTTGACAAAACATCTGTTGAATACAAACAAAAATTAAATGAAATCGCACCTAAAATAAAAGAAAAAATGATGGTTAAAGGTACACTTATGGTCGGTTATCAACCTCTAGATGATAAACCAAATTTTTTTAGAGTAGTCATTTCAAATGCAGCAACAACTCAAGACGATATTTTATTCTTGATTGATGAAATTGAAGAGTTAGGAAAAGATTTGTAATTCAATATGATAGTTTTATGTCAAGTTTAGTAATCCTTTATAGTTAAATGTTCACCATACTATTATTTTCTAATAAATTTAATAAAAAAAGTCTTAGTCTTTAATTTAAATTTTTATTATGATTTTTTAAAATATTGGTCTCATTCTTTGATTGATACGCTTTTAATTTTTTCCACAATTTGTGGCTCAAGAGTCCTCTTGTATAACTGTTTGGCATCAAACACTTCATTTTTAACGTCTTTAACACTGTAAGAAACATATGGCTTCAACTGAATTAAATAAAATAATTTTAGTTGTTTAATAAATTGGCTCTCTACGAAATACCGCCTCTTTTTTTGAAAAACACACCCGGGTTTAATATCTTTATTTCTGGTCTGAACCAAGTGACTAACATATATTTAAGTTCCCCTCGTCCCAAGCTTTCATCTGAGCCGTATATTGACCGGATTTTTCACATCGAAAAAACTTTATTCCTAAAAAAATCATTTTTCACTTATCTACACCCCCTATTCATCCCCAATATTTGCCTTACACATCCCAAATTTTTTTGTCTTACCTAATAGAACTCGACAAATTTTTGAAATCAGCGAATAAAATTACCCAAGATAGAGTGTTTAGCTTGTTTGTTTATTTAACTTCTGTCCTCTTTCTAAAGGGGTGTTTATTTTCTAGATTGTTTTTAAACGCCATTTTCATGCAAAAATTAAGAAGTAGACCATGAAACGAATGGGTGCACAGACCAGAAATAAAGATATTAAACCCGTATGTGTGTTTTTCATAGAGACCGAATTTGATTATTAAAAAACATACTTCGAAACCGTTTAGATCTGGAACTACAATTTCTGGGACCATGTCTTCAACAAATATAAACTTTTTTGTGTTTGGATCAATATAACCTGGCATTTGAACACCACGATCTAAATTTAACTTTTAAAATTAAGTTATAAACAATTTATTTGTTTAAGGGTTACGCAAGAAAGTCTTTTTGGTCCATTCGATATCTCCACCTCTAACGTTATAAGGCTCAGCACTTTTTGGAGTCCATCTCCAACGACGATCAAACGGATCCGAAGTACGTTTACGAGTGTGAAATATGTTGTTTGTGTATTCTTCTTTTGGTGGTTTACGACCAAGTGAAACACTTGATACGTTAAATTGACGTTTAAGTATAAGATTAAATTGATAAGATTTAAGCATCTTTAAAATTTTCAAAAAACGTCTTAAAGTGTTCGGGGTTTTATTCCAAAGATTGTTAAGTCTTTATTCAAATTAGAAACTCAAAAAATTAAAAAAAAAAAATTTATTAAAAAATTACCTACGTGAAGTATTTTCTCAAATTCTCAAATTCTCAAATTCTCAAATTATTTTGAGAATTAACTTAACTTTTTTTCTCAAATTTTTTTTTTTGAGAAAAGTTGAGAAAATGTTAAGAAAACTTTGTTTTTACTCAAAAACGGGACAAGCTCGATTTCTCAAGTTTTTCTCAAGTCTAAGCTTAAGATAGATGATAGATGTAAAAAAATAGATGTAAAAAAATTAACTAGAAAATTTTCTATTTGTCTTTGATCCAACTAAAAATTGATTTTGATTGCTCTTTGTCTTTACTTTCATTTGATTTTAAAATACCACTTCGAATTTTTGATGGTAATTTTTCAAAACAATGTTTACAAACTGGCTTTGAGTCTAAATCGTAAAATTTTGTTTTTTGATTCATGAGTTCATCACAAAGGTAACATGAAAAATGATCAGCACACCATGATTTGTTCATAAACGAAAACACTTTAAACAAAATTTAAGAAATCTGAATTTAAAAAAATGAGTTCTTGAATTAGTCTTACCATCTCCTGAAATAATCATGTTACACACAAAACATAAGTTTCCAAACAGTTGATTATAATGTGTCTCACAATAAGCAAGACCACGTTTTTCAAAATGTCTCGAACCATTAAACGGTATTTCACATTTGGCACATGCAAAATGTTCAACATGCCATGTTTTACCCAAAGCGTATACAATTCTCTCTTGTTCAATGGGCGTATGACAACCAGCACAAATGGCAATACCCAATTTATCATGACATTTTAAACAAAACAATTCGTCTTTTAACTCACGGGCACTTGAGTTAAGTTCAATGGAACATGATTTACAGTTAAAATGATAAGCATGATACATCTCGCCTTTAAAACGTATCATTTCATTATCGATTGGAGTTAAACATTTGTGGCATAGAGTTTGATTATTTATTTTAAGTTTTTCCTTTAGGTAACATTCTTTACAAAATGGACGCTGTGAGTTTTTAACAAAACCGGAGTCTACTAATGGAATACTGCATGAGTGACAACGAAAACAGTCCGGGTGCCAGTTGAAATTAATCGCTTTTATAACTCGGCCTTTTATAAAATTTTCTAAAGAGCAAAAAAAAGAATGTCAAAACGAGCAAAGGAAGAGGTTAGCAAAAAAATGTCTTACTGCATCCTCTGCAAAATGGAGCGAATAACAATTGAAAGTCATTCTCACAATATTTTCTATTTTCAAACTTAAAAAGTAAAATTTTTAAATTAATAACAAAGAGGAGAGAGTTTAGAGTAACTTACTTCATAGTAGATTCCATCTTCAAATGGTTGAAAACATTGTGCACACCTTAAGAGAAAGAATTGATGAGTTTTTAATTTCATGTAAATTTTAAGGTACTTACACAAAACAATGTGAATGAAAATTTTCTCCTTTAGCGTTTATTATTTGTTGATTTTCATTGAAAGATTTCGAACAAAAGTTACATTTTAAGAGACTGGAATCATCAACAATGGGTTGATGTGAATCAATAACCGTGTTCATTTGTAAGGAATTAATAAATAAACAAAAACGAAAAAAAAATAGAGAAAAATAATTATTGAGGTTAAATATTTAGGCTATCTACAAGCGATTAGTTTTTGAAATTAATATTCGTTTCTTTTTTGTTAAATATTCTCAACGAACCTTATGAGTGAGTCAGTTAGTGAGCAAATAAACAGGTTTTAGATGAGCCTTCTTCTAATTATTTTGAGTTTATTAGTTTTAATTAAAACGCTATCTCTATCTGTACTAATTATTAATCATTTATTTAAGAGATTTAAAACTTTTAGAATTATTTGTGTGTATACTTGAGATTTAGTGTTTTAGTCTTGGTAGTAGATGTGCAAATTTAAATTAACATTTTTTTCTCTGCAATTTGACTAAAATCGAAATCGAAATCTTGAAGCTTTAAACCTCTTTCATTTTTCATTAATTCATTACAAATTGGACACGGTACAGGCTGATTGTGCTTACTAAGGGTTTAATAGTTAATTGGTTTATAAGTTAATTGGTCTCATCTGATACCTTATGAACACTCATGGCTTAATTTTCAAAATACACAGCTTTTTTTTTGGCAGTTTTCAAATTAATTTGGCTTAACTGTACACCAATCTCATCCACTTGTACATCTTTATGAGGATCATCCTCGCTTGAGTAAATGTCATCCTGATCTTTAAAAGTAGCCGGTTTTAAAGTCTCGCTGCTGTAACAGACGATCATTTTAGGACTTATTTTATTTTAGGATTTCTAAAAAAAGCACAAAATGGGATTTTATTTTTTTAAGACTTTTTGAAGAATATTAAAATAAGATTTTATTTTAGGCCTTTATTAAAAAAATTAAAAAAAAGGTCTCTAAGAAAAAAAATTGTTTCGAAAAAAAAAACCAACACAAAAAAGTCCTTCTAAATTAAATGCATTATGTTATCAAAGTTAACTAAATATGAACAAGAACGCAAATATTGGACTAAGTCAATATCATTGTTTTTCAAATGATCCAGAAGATTTTGGTATCTACAATCTTTTTCCATGTCAATAGCTTTTCGTTTCTGTGCTGAACCACCCAATAACCTTGAATTAAAGTCAACACTCAATTTATTATCGATCAGCTTGAATACTTTGATTAATTTATAAATATCAGGATGAGGTTTAGTGGTCCATTTATTGAATTTATTATGAAAGCCCTCAACAGGATTGTTAGTCCTGGGACCAAATGTAGTTGAATGATTCCACATTTACAAGTCAAACAGCCCTTCAAACCAGGAATCAACAACCTAAAATGATAATATACCGTAATAGACCCCATCAATGAACCAAATATAGATTTAAAATCACTCATTCTACATTCATCATCATTTTCAGCCATTTCGACATAATGAACAACGGCTTCCTCTTCTGGGTCAACATTAACTTGAACACATAAATCCTCGAAAGCTCGAAAGAAAAGTTAAACTCCTAATAATCGACTAAAAAATGTAAACAAAAAAAGGTTTATTAAATTTGGATTAACAGGAAAGGATAAGATTAAGTAGCCTACTTTGTTTGATTGAATTTGATTGTTAAAACGCCACATAAATTCATCGAAATAACTTTGAATGTAAACTCGTGTACACTCTTTCATATCTTTGAATGTATATTTTGAAGCGTTCCATAAGCTCTCGATCCGATTGGTACAAGCACCGTTTTCAGGGTCTTATATCTCGATCCGTCAGAAATTTATAGGTATGCTTTACTGTTTTGTGCCCATAATCACGAAAATTATGTGATCAGCAATTTTGTAATCAAGATTTCGTAACACTGATGGTCGACATGACCCAAATATTTTTTCCGAAATTAAAGGTCTAGAGAGACTTTACGATTAGACTGCGAAGTTTATTAAAAATTTGGAATTTGAATCGGATGATGTCAAATTACTTGAATTATATAAATTCTAAGACGAACTGATGAAGTGAATGAAACTCTCAGAACCTTTGTCAAGGCTTAACGATAAGATCGGATCTTTCAATTTATGAAGAATTTTTCTCAACATAAGTCAATCTTGTAATTTTTGTTTCCAGTGATATGAAATGGAATAAACAGTGTTCTTTTACTTCTGCAAAGGCTAATAGGATATTGAGACACATACAAATTTAAATTAGATATTTGGATCAAGAGAAATTAAAACCTATTCATATATATAGCACTATTGAGACAACTCTTGAGATAAGCGATTTTATGAGACATTTATAAAGAATTTAATTATTACGTGATATAAATAAGAAAGCGTTTCAATTTACTGTAAAATCGTGTCTCGTTTTAGAACAGTCTGTCTGAAAATGCAGTATCAGCAACTAAAACAAATAGTTTCAAAACACCTTTTAATGTCACGAAGCAACTATTGCCAAAGCCTTCAAAGAGCTCAACACTTAAGTGCGTTTGGATATACTGTGTCTGTACCGCAGTTTAACAAAAATTAGAAAATTCTTGCCTTTATGCTATTGCCCAAAACAATCGATTATAGAAAACATATATTTTTTGTTATAAAATATAATATTTCTGACATTCGGTTTTGTAAGTTTTTTCAAAGATAATTTAGGCACTATTTTGAAAATTGAAAGGATCGTTTAAATGAAAAATTATATAAGGTTCGCGTCATGCAAAATGACAGCACTATATAAATCGACCATTTCCGATATCATATTCGTAATCTACGTATATGAAAACCTATGAAAACTGTTTTCATTAGGGGTGGTCAAAAAAAAAAATTTTGGACTGGGGGGTCTTGAATTTAGGGTTCCTTCAAAAACGTTGTTCCAGTTTTTAAGCTTTTTCACTAAAATTTTCAAACAAAAGTCCATATATTTATACATATTCTGAAAGAGAACAAATTTTTGTACAATGTTAAGCATTTTTTATGATCAATAGGTACCTTTAAGCTACACTTTATGGTGCAAAAAAGAAATTTTTTGTGTTTTTTTACGTTTTTTTTGATTCTGCTCGAAGGAATGACCCATAACCCCCATTTTTTTATACAAAAATTTTTTTTCTTCAAAAACCTTTTTAGCTTGTGTAAAATTTTTTTCACTATCAGAATATGTATGATAAACCATGTAATTGTGTATATTTTACATTGATACAAACGATTTACTAAAGACAATTCACTCAAGAGTAGCTAAATTTAGGCACCCCTGGGTAAAAATAGAAATTTTTGACCCTCCCTAGGATTTTGGGGACTTGGGGTTTTCATATATGGGGAACACGGATATGTGGTCAGATTCTGTAAATTTAGATAGCGTGGAAGCTTGCATTGGGCGAACCTTAAAACCCAAAATCTCAAGCTTTTTTACTTGGTCAAAGAGAACATTTTAATAAGAACTTTCGATAGGCGAGCATTAATGCTTAAATCGATAAGTTTTTTTTTGTTAAGACAAAGTCCATATCATATCATATAGTCATAACAAATTTATATAAAAATAAGTAAAATTCATACGAAAATAAATAAATTAAAATAATTTATGAGCAAATAAATTCAAATTCAAATTTCAATTTTTACTTGAAAGAATAAAATATTCAAAATTAGCTTATTTTTAACAAAAGACCGAAAAATTAAAATCGTAATTTTTTTATTTTTATTTTTGATGGTCAAATTATTAAAAAATGTTCTACGATGACCGTAAGTTATTAAACATGTTATTAATTTTAATTTTTTATTAATTTTATTTTTTTAAAGTTTTTTGTTCATTGACAAGTTCTTTTTATCCAAAAACAAATTCGATTGAGTCAAAAGAACAAAATTTAAGCGAACAAACATCTGATAATTCATCTAAAAATTCCAAATTCTTTTCCGAAGTCAATTCGTTGTACATTCTTGGAAAAAATTACGACAAACCAATAGACGAAAAGGAATTGTTAAAAGACATATCGACTAGACTTTGGTTCACATACCGTAAAGGTTTTAGTCAAATAAACAGCACTGGGCCAGATTCGGATCAAGGATGGGGATGTATGATTCGATGTGGTCAAATGTTATTAGCCGAGACTTTTATTCGTTTGTACATGGGTCGTGACTTTCGATGGGATGCTGATATGACTGGAAATCCGTTTTATTGGAAAATATTAGCCTATTTTAAAGATGAAAAGCTAGCGCCATATTCCATCCAACAAATAACAGTCATGGGGGTTGGTGAAGGCATCCAAATTGGAAAATGGTTCGGGCCTAATACAATTGCTCAAGTCTTAAAGTAAAACTTAACTAATCATTTTAGTTTATTAATCTCTTAAATTATAATTCTTTTTAGTAAATTGACGACTTATGAAGACTCGAACCATCTTAGATTTTACATAGCTATGGATAATTGTATTTTCATAGATGAAATTTGTAAGCTCTCAACCTAAGACTTAGACTTTGACTTAAGATTTTTTTTAAGATGAGTTAATGAAGACATGCAATAAATGTATAAAATGCAAACAACACAAAAAAGGAGTATGCGAGGACTGGAGTCCTTTGTTGCTTATAATACCTCTAAGACTTGGTTTGAATGAATTTAACCAAGAATACGTTGAACCTTTAAAGGTAAACTTAAACACAAAAAAAAATTAAAATCTTGTTTTTAATTGAATTTTAGAAATGTTTAGAGAACAAGTACACTGTTGGAATGATTGGTGGAAAACCGAATCAAGCATACTTTTTTTACGGGTATTTAGGTATACATAAATCAAGTCTTAGCTTCTAAGTTTTACATTATGTAATTTGTTTGTCTAGATGACGAGTTATTGTACATGGATCCACATGAAGTTCAGCCTTATGTACCTAATTTTGTAGAAGAAATGAAAGATTCGAGTTATCACACAAATATAATGTGGAAGCTTAAGTTTTCTCAGCTAGATCCATCAATAGCTCTTGGTTTTGTGTGTAAACAAGAAGAGGACTTTTTGGAATTGATAGACACTTTACAAAAGGTACTTTTTAACAACAAAAATTCAAATTTAATAAAGTAAGATTTAATTTTTATGTAAGGATGTTGTTAAAAAAGGCGATTTGCATTCACTGTTTGAGATATCGAATAAACGACCAGATTTTGATAGCTTAAGTGCTGCTGATTCTATTGATTTTCATTCAGATGATGAATTTGTTCTTGTTTGAGTTAGGAAACAATATGGGTTGTTTTTAAAAATTTTGTAAATTTTAATTTATATAAAAATTGATTTCAATACATTTTTCCTTTAGAAAAAAAAAAACGAAAAACTTTTTAAAAATAAATTTTCGAAAAAATTTTATTTTAAATTATATGGTTGTACATAAAACACGGAATCAAATTACGGAACGGAACGGAATTAGACCCTAAAACACATACGTAAAGGACATACAAAAAAATTTACGACTTATTTTTGACTTATGGCCAAGATAAGCCCATTCAAGGCGTTTTATCTTGATCCTCGTTGTGAATACTATATATACTTTATTAAAACCTTTGTTTGATTTACCGTTCCTGTTTAAATGATAATATGACCTCAAAAAGAGAGGCACATTTTTGGAAGAGTTTTAAAAGTAATTTGGTTTAACCATTTAACACTATCAATTTTATTTTTTTCAAGTTCAAGGTTTATCAACATGCTAGTGCCCTTGTCTAGAATATACACTGATTAGCTCTCCATTATACTTTTCCTGCTTTAGGGGGTTAGCTTCTACTAGTATATAGACGTGGAACAGTGGATAAAATTTTGAAAGCCTTTTTTCAAAGCAAAGCCGAAAAATAATTTGAAATGGAAAAAATGTATCGTGATAATTTAATGAGTTTATAGATTAAGAATTGGTTCAAGGTAGCTTTTTCAGATAGCATAGAAAGATCAGTATGCTAAATTTGCACTTTAACAAGTTTTTTTTGTGTCCGTTCCATATCTGTTCCGTATTTTAGTAGGAATTCCGTTCCGTGTTTTAGGTACTACCAAATTTTATTTGTTCATTAACTTATTTATGGTTATGACTAGCTTTGCTTAAATTAAAAATAAATAGGTTTTATTCGAAAAGTTAAGGACAATTTTTCAAGCTACGCAATTAACTGCCTAAAAGTAAAATTTTTTAGACAAGTAAATTATCAAATCAAATAAAAAATCATTTGGGAATTTGAGATATTGAGAATTAATTTTTAATTTTTTTTGGAAATGGAATTCACTTTAAATATTTATCATACTTATTCCCCTTCGGCTTTTTTTTTCAAATTTTTCAATCAATCGAAAATTTTAAAAAACCATCCAGTAGAATTCCAAGTGAACACAGTTCTGATACACAATCGGGTATGACTTCTTCTTCATTCTAACACTGTTTTATAGCATTCGGCGACACGTTTTTTCCAGAGCCTGCGGTTAATTGCAAGATTCTCAACTTCTACTCTTGTTCCCTATACACGTTTCGGAAATAGTAGTTCTTTGATGTGTTTTAAGTAACTTTTTGGTTTTCGACCTCGTTTCACTTTCGGGTTTATAAAACACAAAAGTGTTTGATGGTTCGATTTCTAGTCTTCCCAGCTTAGCTGTCTCGTCTGTAACTTCTCAGTCACCGATTTTTGGTTCATCATTTTGTAGACCTCTGTGTTCGGTATCTTGTCCACAGGGTTTATTTTAACAGAGACGTGGATTGTTTCAATTTTTTACGGTTAGACATGATTAGGACAACTTGTGATTATAACGCGATTTTGACTTTGTCGTGACGTGGTTTAATGACTGTAATTACTTTTCTTTTGGAATTATGTTGACTCTAGTGCTATCTGAATTTTTCATTTTTGACATCGGAAACTTAATCTACGACCCCGAAAACCCCCCATTTTTTTCACGGTGGTAAAAAAACATGAAAACCACCATGAAAACAATGACTTTTTGGGGTTTTCGGGGTCGTAGATTACTGTTCCGATGTCAGAAATGACTAATTCAGATAGCACTAAAGTTTTGAATTTCCTGAACCTTACTTACATAAGTAGCTGAAGATGAGTGTTAAAGCATTTAATCTAATTAACGATTCTTGAACTATTCCTTGAACAAAAAAATAACAAATTTAGTTAAGCTTTAAGTTTTGTTGTTAAAGCATATGGTTTCATTTAAACGGTACTTAACTTTATTTTTATCTAAAATCTACAAAATAAACGAAAAATAAGAAGCTAAGTTTTATTTATTAAAATTTGTTTCATGTTTAATCAGGATTTTTATTGTTTAACTTAAAATTAATTTTTAAATAATTCTAACACAAAAACTAAAGTTATTTCATGAATTTTTATTATCTATTGATTTTTTACAATTGTTTAAATTTATTCAAGAAAAAAAAAGAATTTACATGAATACTAAAAGCTTTATCATCAAGATATTATCAGTGTTCATAAAGTACTTCATTCACGTCCAAAACATCATGTATTATGATTTCGCAAAAAAAAATTTAAAGCTTTAGAAATGATTGTGTGAGAGGGAGCCTATTCTTTAAAATCGTTTTCATAAAATTAAGCTCATTATCTTTAAATAAGATAAATGTACCAAAAATAAGAGGAAAATTTCAACATTTATTGTTGTAGAACAAAAGTTGAATGCTTCAAATTTCGACAGATTTAGTTTAATAAGGCAAAAATGGAAATATTTTATTAAAATCATTTGTAAACTCTTATCTGTTTTTGAACAAATAATAATATCTGAATTTTTGTTTAAGTGTCAAAACGTCTCAAAGTAACTCTACTGGGACCAAAAGATTAATTCAGAGTAGGATTTAATTATCAAATGATTAGATAATAACTTTTTACGTAGAAAGTTTTTATTTTATTCGAATTTTTACACAGAAAGTCATACACTCTATATACTACTGCACTTCTACCGAACTTTTGATGGCAAGCGTAACAAGGAACCTCCATAACGAAGCGTATCACCTCCAAAGCATAGTGTCCCGTGCTAAACATACCAAAGTGTACTGTATTGAACGTACCGTACTCAACAAAAAAAATATTACTGTATGGCACGCTTCTTGTTGCTAAGCTTCGCTTTTGTACGGCTACACTACGGTTCGTTGTCCTCAAAAAAGTTCGGTAGAAGTGCAGTGCATTTACAGTGGTGCTATGATCACAGGAATTTACAGAATTTTAAGTAGCATTCTGGTAATTTTACAATTTTTTACCCTTTTTTCCGTAAAAATAGGTAATTTTACGTAAATTTACTAAGGTGAAAAACAGTAAATTTATCTAATTTTACGTAAAATATGGTAAATTTACGTAAAATGGTGTAAAAACCAAAACGGCCAATTGAAATTCTGAATTTTTTCTATTAGATTTATTATAGCAAGTTGAATCATAAGTCAAGTTAAAAAAAATGTTTTTTCTTGTTCATTATCCTGTTTACTATTATATTAAACATGATTTTGTTTTTTTTTAATTTCATCTTGTGAAACTTTTTGAAAAACCAAATCAGGGTTCAATTTATTTTTGGCCGTTTGGGTTTTTACAGCTTTTTTTACGTAAATTTCCGTAAATTTACCATATTTTACGTAAAATTAGATAAATTTACTGTTTTTCACCTAAGTAAATTTACGTAAAATTACCTATTTTTACGGAAAAAAGGGTAAAAAATTGTAAAATTACCAGAATTTTACTTAAAATTCTGTAAATTCTTGTGATCATAGCACCACTGTACAAGTAAAATGAGTAACATTTTAGTGTTCAATAAAAGCTAAGGATATGACGCATTCCAATTTTTTAAAAGAATTTTTATTTTAAGGTATCTTTAAATTATTTTTCAAGTATATTTCCCTTTATATTTTAAAAAAATCTGTATTAACAATAAATTTAACGCTCGGTTCAGTGACGCAACAAGATTTTTAGTGAACAAAAAAAAAGAATTGTTAAATTATTTTATTTAAATTATAATAACAAATAGAATCAATTTTTTTTTTAACATGCTATTTTATTATCATTTTAAATCAGTTTCATCTACTCACATGAGATCATCAAGAGCCTTTTTAATTCCTTATATTCAATATCTAATTTATTATTAGCTTTTTTTTTTCTCGTTTATATTATTTTTTAATTATGATTTAAATAAAACATGGATGAAACATAAAAATTATGCTTGCAATGTTCGTTTTTTATTTAGATTCTTATAACTATATATTTTTTTGTTGCTGAAATAATTTCAAGTAAAATTCTGTAACAAAATAATCAGATTAAGTTTAAAAAAATGAATAAAATTTATACTTTATGTGTTTGCTTTCTAGTGATCTTTGGTAATCTTTTTAACAAAACCATGAGTTGGTAATTTTATGTAATGTAAGCTTACTTTTAGTTCACATTGAATGTAAAATTGGACGAGGCGGTGGTGGTGGTGGTTACCGAAGCGCAGGATCGCGGATAAATAGTCGTTTAAAGCCACTACCACCAAGACCTGGTGGTTACAACAGTAGAGGAGGTATTCGATGGGCAAGTTTTGGAGCTGGTATGGCAGCTTATGGAATTATGTCATCCTTAATCAATCGAGGTCACTATCATCCTGGTTACTATTCTCGACCTGAATATCGTTCTCAAGATCAAAGCGGTAAATTACTTAATCTAATTTTGATTATGAAATAATAATGAAATTTAAAACTCTAGGAAGCCTTTGTGTCAATAATGAAGATTTTAATGGAACTAAATTTGGCTCATTTTATTGCCCGTTACCAGGCTTTAACCCATCAGCTAAATACTGTTGTGGATCTGTCGAAAGTGAATCTCAATATTGTTGTGAATATTTTGACGAGTAAAGTTTAATCTTTAAAAAAAATTATTTAGATAAAATTTTATTATGTCCTGTTTAAAGTGAAGGGCGTAAAAATGGATTTATAATTGCAATTTTATGCGGAATAGGTCTTATTGTGTGTTTAATCGGTTGTGGAATCAGAGTTTATTTGACGTTTAAAAAGCGAAACAGCTTTCCAAAATGTAATTTTTTTATAAAAAAAATCTTTAATTCAATTCTTAACGTTTGTATCAATTTAGCCTTATCGACTTATGGACAAATTCAAAATCCAAATATTAGAAATATAAATCGTAATTTTACATCAGGGCCTAAAATGGGTCCTAGTGTACGAACACCTCAACAAACTCAACAACAACAGCAATCAATGCCTTATCAAAATGCGCCATATCCAACAACACAACCTTTAATGCCACCAAGTTATACAGATGCAGTCAAAAATTAGAGATTAATAAATTATTTTCTGACAGTTGCCGGTTTTGTTAGAATTTCTCGAAAAAATGATAAATTTATATTTTTTAAATTGGTTTTCAAATTGTTTTTTTTTCTGTGTAAATATAAATGTTTTAAAAATTTTTATTTCGTTTAAAACCGAATTTTGAGAATCATCAAAAATAATAATAAAATTTTTAAATTTATGTCTATAAGCTTTCATTCATCAATCATTATCGCCCGTATGCAGTAGGTTATAGTAAAAAAAGTTGGATAATTAATGTTTCGTTCTAATCTTAGACACTGCTCACTTTTTCTACGTAATCTCACAAATGTTTTTGCTTAACTTCTATACTATGTCTATTTTATTTAACGTTATTTTAAAGTATTTTAACAAAATCAAAAATCGTTTTTAATTGTTTTATCATATTTTATTAAAATAAAAAATCATTATCTTTTCTTATAAAAATTTTATAATTTCCTCCAAAACATTTAGTTCCCGATGTTAGTGTAGTGTTTTCTATATCTTTAACAAGATAAGTAAAAAAGTTTTCAACTTAATAGGCTATTTAAGGAAAATCTCGTACAGCTCTTGAAATCTAAAAGTAAACATATCAATATTTGTAATGAGATTTTTTAGGAGAATTTCCGTTTTATGGTTTAGTGAAAATTAAATCCCACTCAACTAATGTTAAAGCATCGAAACAGTAAAAATTTGACATTTTAATTGTTCATAAAATTAAGATCAGATTATGCTATACAGTACATTCTGAAAAAAGTTGACCTGTTTTGGAGCATTGCTTAAGACGCTCAGGCGGTAAATTTTTTCTCCCTTCCTAAGTAAGAAAATTACAGAAGATCCGAAATTTTGGACCCCCTGCTACTTCAAAGTTTTGATCAATTGTTTTAAACATAATACAGTGGTTGCGGTGATAAAGTAATCCTTGCTTTTGAGTACGCATCTACTGCGGTTTCCGCCTTTTATGTAGCATATAACCGCATCTTTACCATCAAAAGACCATGAAAAAAATTGAAATGGCCGGAAAGTCCGTTATACTCTAAATTTGATACATAATATTTTTCATGACCCGGAAAAGGCCGGACATGGACGGAAAGTACCGGTAAAGGTCGAAAATTACGGTTAACAGCCTCAGAGCTTTAGGGTGAGAATTAGCTCAGTTGGAATCGTCGTTGATCAGTTTTCAAAGAAGTTAGGAAGGTGATGAGATTGAATTCTGTATGCGTCTAAAATATTTATTGGAGTCACTGGTGTCGGTTGAGCCCAATACTGCTACCCTAGCTCATGCGAAGATATGGTCTGCATGAATCTGAAAATAGAACTTAAGTACAAATCGTAAATTGAAGAAAGTATTTTATTAATTCAAAAAATGATATTGTAAGCAAAGTTATCATTTTTTAGTTAAGAATATCAAACGAGTTATTCGGACTAATGGTGGTTGGTGGAAGTTGTTCAGATTCTTAAAATAGTTTTTTTAAAATAAAATTTTTTTCATTTTTTCTTTTACAAAAGTCAGTCCCTTAAAAACTTTCAAGAAAATTGCTTACCTAGCGGGTAAGCAATTCGGACTCATGCTTAAGATAACTTGAACCACGCCAAGCTTTTAAATTTAAATTTTTTCTATTTATCCGTAATTTCCGACCTTTACTGATACTTTCTGTGAATATCCCCCCATGTCCAGCCTTTTCCGGGTCAAGAAAAATATTGGGTATCAAATTTAGAGTATAACGGTCTTTTGGACATTTCAATTTTTGTCACGGCCTTTTGATGGTAAAGATGTGGTTATATGCTACATAAAAGCCGGAAACCGCAGTAGATGCGTACTCAAAAGCAAGGATCACTTTATCACCGCCACCACTTTATTAAAATTTTAAGTATTTTTAAGAAAACATAATTATCTTGTTGCATAAGATTTAAAAGTTGAATTGCCGCTTCGTTAGAGAAAAATCTGGTTTTTAACAAATGCTTTTATTTTTTTACAAAATAAATTTCTCATGAAGGTCTTAAGTGGTGGCTCTAAGTTTTCATTAAATTTATAAAAAACTTTTTTGATTTCAATTTTTCCTCGTTATATACCCCCCTAATTAACACATCGATTGATTATCGATGCAGAATTAGCTTCACATCACTTTAACTTTGATGTCGTACCCGATTTGAATTTGGCGCGACATCAAAATCACCATCGATGTACATCAAAAAAATACACCAGCTTATTAGATTGACTGGGCTAGTTTTCGAATTAGTATAGAAAAATGGGCGTATACCAAGGAATAGATTCAAAAAAAAACTGAAAAAAGACATGAAATTTTCCGCTTCCGCGGCATTTTCTCGGTCAAAAATTATTTTTTCCGAGAAACCAAATGCACCAAATTGTAGCTGAGATTATGAACTT
The DNA here is from genome assembly GCA_022207745.1 of Brachionus rubens. Taxonomy (NCBI): domain Eukaryota; kingdom Metazoa; phylum Rotifera; class Eurotatoria; order Ploima; family Brachionidae; genus Brachionus; species Brachionus rubens. The sequence goes on along the minus strand of JAJVHD010000022.1, from coordinate 1,476,178 downwards.
TAAGAATATATGTAAGTATTTAGGCACAAAAGGATGAAGCTCAAAAACTTTTGGTTAATCTTTGAGGGTTGAAAACCCCAACAAAAATATTTTAGACAAAAAATTGATTTATATATTTGAATAAATGTTTAGCTAATAATTTAATCTTTCTTTCTCATTTTTATCAAGAACGTTTTCGTGATAAACATAAAATGATCACTTCTTGATATCCCCCAAAAAAATGATTCTTAGTGTCCTAAAAAAAAGATACTGAAGATAATTTTCGAGATTTTGTTTCTAATTATTTGTCGTCATTGTCTCCACGTGTCTAACAATCAAAAGAACAAATTTAATAAACTTTAAATTTAAAAATAATATTTAAACAATCACATAATATAGAAAGGCGACGAAATTCTATTCAAAATATCTAGAAAGATTTTTTAGTTAAAAAAAAATTTTACTTTTTTAAAAAAAAAAAAAGACTCTAAAATGCAATGCACAATCTAAGAATTCTTATTTAGATTTTTATTTTCACTAAACAACATAAATCAACATAAAATTAAAGAAAAAAAACAACACTAAATTCATTTTATTTTTTAAATTTAAATCGCCAAGAAAAATGGGGTACTTTTTAGTTTTTAATTTAAGTTCCGTTTAACAATTTATTTATTTTTTCTTTAAAGGATAAAATTGTTGAGTACAATGTTTTCGTTTTTGTTATCATGTCTACTCATATTTGGCATAGCTTATTGCTTTTTGAAGTATTTTCTTAAAAAGAAAAAATCAAACACAACAAAAAGTGAGTTAAAAATCCTAATCCAATTTGAATACAAATACTTTATATTTTTTTAAGATCGTTCAAATCCGAATCCGAGTAATAACATAATTCATGTAAATTATCCAAATACAGATTCGCCATTTTATGTACAAAATAATGAAGTTGTTCATCTACCAATTGAATCAAACAATAATCAAAATGAAACAAACATTGGATGGCGACCTGAAGTTGTTCCAAATGCACCAATTCAAAATGATCTTAATCAACCACCACCGCCATATTCATCAATTGTTAAAGAGCCTTAGATATTCGTTTTTTTTGTAGTTATTGAATCTTTATTTTGTTTGTTAAATTGTGAAATTTAAATGACAATTTCTTTTTTTTTTGTTAATTTTTCTCGATAAATTAATTAATTCTTTGTAATTCATGAGACGGTTTAATAAAACGACTAATTAGACTATTTTTGATTTTTTTATTCTTAGATCTAAACAACACCATCGTCCTTGTCTTAACTCAAATACTATTTATTTAAGGTTCGGGCAATTCAAAACTTCCACACCATCAAAACTTTGCTATTTCGATATCACATTCGGAATCTGGGTCCCAAAAAAAAACTAAAAATGTATTTTTTTATTGTTCGAAAAAAAAATCTTGACCCTCCCTCCCCATCTTAAATATAACTAAAGTAAGTTGGTCAGCTTTTCGGACAGATATCTCAGATATTTGATCATGAATCATTTACAGTTGTGATTTGATAGGAGGATTTTACTAAAATTTACGTAAATTACCGTAAATTATTGAATTTTTACCATAAATTACGTAAAATACCGTAAAATCACAAAAGTAAAAAATTCGGATTTTACCATATTTAACGGGATTTTAGGTAAATTTACGATAATTTTTGGAAATTTTGGTAAAAATAAAAAATGCCAGTCATTTTTTCGGTCAAATTTTTTAGGAGTCTAAGTATGAGATCTCAAAAGCTCGAGTTTTGGAAACTAAATGTTTCAATCAATTGATCTACATCTCTTTTTTGGTTTTAGAGGAAAATATTATCTACATTAACAAAATCGTTCAAATACAAGACATCTTTCGGAATTTAGCAGAAAAAATGACTGGCATTTTTTATTTTTACCAAAATTTCCAAAAATTATCGTAAATTTACCTGAAATCCCGTTAAATATGGTAAAATCCGAATTTTTTACTTTTGAGATTTTACGGTATTTTACGTAATTTATGGTAAAAATTCAATAATTTACGGTAATTTACGTAAATTTTAGTAAAATCCTCCTATCAAATCACCACTGTATAATGGGCATTTATTCTGAAAGCGCATATTCTAATCAACAAGAACATGAACAAAATATTGTGTGTAATCCCATCATTTTGTTCAGAATTTTATCTTGTTTCCGAATTTATACTAAAATTGGGAGTAATGGGTATTTTGTAGGACGAGATTCGATTTAACTTTAATAATGCACATTTTCCGTTTTTTTCCTAGGATAAAAACACACAATATATTTCTTCCGCAATATTAAACACGCCATCTTGTTGATTAGAATATGCGCTTTCAGAATATATGCCTATTATATATGATTCATGATCAAATAGCTGAGATATCGGTCAGAAAAGGTGACCAACTTACTCAAGTTCTATAAAACATGGGAAGAGAGGGTCAAAAACGATTTTTTTAAAAATACATTTTTAGGTATTTTTTGGGACGCAGATTCCGAATCTGATATCGAAATTAAGGTTGCTAACGGTTAACCCGGTTAAAATAGTAAAATTAAATTTTTTAAAAACTGAAAGTAACCATACCCTCAAAAGGTTAATAGACTGTAGAACTTAAAATTCTCTATCGATTGACACCTAGTTTATAAGTCATTTTTTTCCATGACTATCCAAAATTTTAATTTAACCGTTTTTTTGTGCAAGAAAATCTTAAGTAGTCTTCAAAGATTTTATAAAATTTTAGACTAAATGGTATCAACCGATAGAAAATTTTAAGTTAAACAAGCTGAAATGATTTTTTTAAGATGATGACTATTTAATCAAGCAATAACTAAATTTAACCGTCTAAAATTCGGTTAACCACGTGCAACTCTAATCGAAATAGCAGTTTCGAAATAGTGTGGAAGTTTTGAATTGCTGGGACCTTACTTAATAAATCGGTCCATTAAGAAAAGCTTGAAAGAAATATAAAGTTGGTCAGGGTTTATCAATACATTTTTACTGTGGTGTAGGATTTTAAAATTTATTCGATACCGTCAGTGCATTTAAAAAATCAAAGATCAAAAAGTTGAAAATTTTTTGTCTATAAATAGAAACTATTCTAGTATAAAATTTAAGTGGAGGAAAGTTTACATAATAGTTGCATATTTTTTTCAACTCGTTTATTGAGTTTCATTTTCTTAAGCTATAAGAAGAAAAAAAGTTAAAAACATATTATGCATGTGCTTTCAAACAACAATAAATCGGTCCTCGAAAAAAAACATCTATCACTAATTTAGCTCGTTTGAAATCTTCAAAATTTATGAAGAATAAATCTTTTGAATATTTCAACAACAACAACAACAAAAGACATAACAAATTTCAAACAAACTAATTTAAGACCTTTTTCAATTTTTATTTTTCAAAAATTAAGCTTTACAATTTTTCTTCTTTCTTTTCTTTAATTTACTAAATTAATTTATTGTTGTTAGCTTTCACGATGTTTTCCAACAAAATTTTTGGCTCAAATCGTTCAATTCTAAATGACATTGCTAACAAAATAGTTAGTTCAAGCACCCAGAATTTGGTAATTTAAAAAAAAAAAATTTTGATTATGATCAAATTTTAATTTTTATTTTAGTTTTTAAAACCGAACCAAGATGTGCCGTTTACAAAATCACAATCAAGTAATAATTTGGACATCAATCGAAATGAAATTAACGATAAACACTCGGAGTGTAAAATCTTAATCGATTGGACTCCAAAAATAAATGCTGATTACTTGGACCGTAAAGATCCATTTTTTGTTGTCGAATACATAAAAGATATCATGCCATTTTTGTTTGAACAAGAAAAAGAATTTAATTTATCGAGACGATTTCTTGATACAAATTCTCATGCTGCAGTTGAATCACGTACTAAATTAATCAATTCGATCGTCAAAAAACACGCTAAATTTGATTTACCACAAGAAGTATTGTTCTTAACAGTTCAAATATTCGATAGATATGTTGATTCATGTCAGGACAGAGAGATCGATATTGTTTTATTATTAGCTGTTTCATTTTTCATAGCCGTTAAATACGAGTCAAGATCAAGCACACAAATAACTCTTAAAGTGATCTGCCTAATGACTGATAACAAATACACCAGGTCTGAATTACGTAAAATGGAGGTCAAAATTTTGAACACTCTAAACTTTCATGTAAGCAAACCAATGGCCTTACAATTTTTGAGACGCTTTTCAAAAGTAGCACAAGTTAAATACGAAGAGCATACGTTGGCAAAATATTTTCTCGAAATATGTCTTTTGGATTATGAGTTTTCAATGATGAAACCATCGTATCTAGCTGCTAGTGCCTTATGCTTAACATTTAAGTTGTTGAAACGATTTGAGTGGGATTATGTTTTGGAGGAGCATTCGAGTTATAAATTGGTTGATTTGAGACATGGAATGCAAAATATTGCACAAATGGTCTTAAGAGTCAATCAAGCTAATTATGAATATAAAGTAAGTTTAAAACATTTTAAAACAGGTTTTTAATTTAATTTTTATTTTTTCTTAGGAGTCGTGGAAGAAATTCAATGAAGATAAATATTTGAATTTAAGTTCATGTTCAGAATTAAGTGGTGTCAAAATACGTGAAATAGCTCTTGGTTCTTTTTGATTTATTTGATTTTTTTTTAAATTTAGCTCAATTTTTTTATAATTTCATTTTTTTTAAACAATTTTGTTGTATAAAAATTTTTCAGTTTAAATTTGATAAAAAAAACTACTTAAAATTGTAAATGCCAATAATTGCCTTGTAATATTCCTTTTTTTTTTAATTTATTTTTGATTTCTAACATTATTTCAATAGCTGTAATTTTTATAAAAGAATATTTGAATTTAATAAATTATTTTATCCAATTTAAAAAAAATTTACTTTTCTGTTCCTTTTCTTCAAAAATCAAAAAAACTTTTCGTCTTAATAATATCTGATATCTTAAAAAACAATAATAGGGTCCACATTACAAACATACATACAAATTGCTGAATAACATACTAAATGCTTACAAACATACGCTTCTTGAACTGGAACTACATTTAATGAATGCTTACTTTCATGGAGCCTCTAGTCCCTGAGCTACTTTTATTGGAACTACTTCTACTGAAGCTTCCAGTATCGGAGCTACTTGTATACGAGCTACATGTTCTGCTGCTACTCGTACTGGAAATTCTTCAACTTGAGCTTCTTATACAAAAGCTTCTTCTAGTGGAGATTCAAGTATCTGGGCAACTAGTATAGGAGCTACATGTTTTGGTGCTTCCAGTACCTGAGTTGCAAGTTCTGGTGCTATCCGTATTGGAGCTACACTTCTAGTACTCGAGCTACATGTACAGGAGGTACTTCTACTGGAGCTTCAAGTATCGGAGCAACTTGTACAGGAGCTACATGTGCTGGAACTTTCAGACTTGTGTATGTTTAAGAGTATCGTGTATGTTTTTCAGCAATTTGCAATTCTCCGAATACTAGATAAAAAAGGAACAATGGTGTTTGGTGTGTGACTCAAATTTGAGTTCGTTAAGTATTGTTTTGCCGAATAATGCTTGTTATGGTGGTTTCTCCCTGAAAATCGAAAATTCAATACAAGTTCAATAGTTGAACATTAAAATATTTTATTCTTTTAAAAATTTAAAATACAAAATCTTCGTTGTTAATAATCCGATGAATCTCATTTTGATATTTTGAATAAAAATCAAAGTTTTGATTATTAAATCCAATGTAAAATGCTGGACCTAAATAATTTCTCACAGCTCCCTCATATTTATACATCTCTTGAATGACCTTTTCGTGTTCTTTTAAGACTTTAATGGCGCTTTCACAATCTTTTTCCTCAGCATATTTTTTCAACTCGTTTGACAAATTTTCTGAAAATAAATTTGCCAAAACACTCAATTGTTTGTATTTACCATCTTTAATACGACAATCTATGAGATCTTCTTCATCGATCGCTAAAAAAATCATAAATTACTATCGAGAAATTACGTTTCAAATTTAATGTTTAATAATAAACCTATGAGAATATCCATCCAGTTTGGAATTTGTAGAATTGTATTAATTTGCTCAAAATAATTTTTAAAAAATTCATTTGTAAAATCTTTAGCTATGTACCAATAGAGATAAAGCAACACAGCTCGTCTGTTGTATTGAAGACATCTCAAAACCTTCTCATTCTCTTTTAGGTAATTTAACATGTTTTCAATGTCATTCTTCTTTGCATAATCAGATATCTTGTCTTGCATTCGTTTCAAAAATAGCTCTGACAAAGTATCCAATCTGTAGGTTAAAGGCAGCGGAAGTGTGTGAATGTTTATAGGTTGTAGGCAGTGGTTAAGTTCATCTTTAATAAAAATATATTTAATAATCTAGATTTACTCCGCTAAAACGATAAACTATCTACTAAAATTACAGCGATCGTAGAAAAAAACGTTTTTGTCACTTGAATTGCAACCTACCAATTTCGTCAGTTCGTTGAATAGCTTTAGGCAAAATTCTTTTTGACCTAGAAGGTATGCACGTTCATAAACAGGGAAAAAACAATGATTGAAATCAGACGTTCGTAATTCGTAAAATTTGATTTTAGATTTGTTTTCTATAATGATCTTTAGTACTGAATCGAAATCATTTCGTTCGGCTAAGTCTATTACAATTTTTGATAAATCTTCTATAAATTGGTATTTTTCCATTTTTGAATTTGAAATTTTTTAAATTTTTTTTATTTTTAAATCATAATGAACCCTTAATTATTTTTAGCCCAAATCTAACTATTTAAAAAAATAAAAAAATTAATTTTGATTCATAGTCAAGGTCGAGTTTTACGATGTGAAGGTTACCAAAAATAAAAAAAAAGATAATTTAACATCATTAAAGAATTATTATTTTTTATTTAAATAATTTAGGCGGTTGTTCCTAAATTTCGGAACCGGAACAACGGAATCGGAATTTATTAAAATATAGAACCAGAATTTCAGGTACCTAAATACGGCATCAGTCCTCCGGAACAAGTCCCTAAACTACGGAACAAGGTATACGGAATCAAAAGAAAATCTAATAAAATTTGGGTTAAGGTTCCGGAGATGCAAAACTTCCATACTAATTCTAAATTAAATTGATTTTCGACCTCAAATTCGTATTCTACACATATGAAAACCTACGAAAGCCAATCTTTTATGGGGTGTCCAAAATGTTAATGAACTGAGAAACTCGATTAACAAACGACTTTACTCAATTGAAGATCTTTTTTATCTTGCATTCCCAGTCAAACTGCTATTTTTTAAGACATTTATTCTTCCTCATTTGACTACTGCTCCACGATCGCTATCTATTTTCCAAAGAAGACTATTCAAAAGATTTCGGATGCGTACTACTTATGTCTCTACAAGCTCTGTAATATAAATCCAATTATTAAAGATAATCATGACTTTAATCGATTTAATAGCAATTTAGAAAGATTAAATGTCAACTGCTTCATTCATCGTCTAATTATTCGTCTTTCAAATTTCATCTATTCAATTTTTCGAAACCCATTCTCCCCGGAAGAATTGAAATCTAAATTAATATTCAATAGTGATCTTATTCGACCTTATAAATTGCGAAACGATACTCATCTAATCGTTCCATCAAAAGGTAAATTCAATGAATACGGAGCAAGAAATTTTATACAAAATTTTTAAATAATGTAATTTTCGAAATCGACCACACTCCATTCACGTTCAAGGCACGTATTATGAACAATGTAAACTACCTGTATTTAGACTTCATAAAAACTTTCAAAAATTTTGATTTAAAATTTAGAAATTTTGATTTTTAAAAAAATGTTTGCGTTGTTACAATTGACACTTTACATTTCTTACTTATTTTTGAATAATATTTATTAAATAAACGGGTTCACTTGGCTCTTAATGAGTTTGGCACTAAGCCTTTCAAGTGAATTGAATATATATAAAGAAGTGTGTATGAGTATTAAATAAAAAAGAACATGATCAATTATTTTGAAAATTTTAGCTGAAAATTACAAAAATTTTGCTATTTAAGTTTTTTTTGAAGAGCAAACTTTTAGAAAATTTTTGTTTGAAAGCTTTGAACTAAGTAAGTTTAAAAGAGAAAATTTTAAACTTCCAGTTTTATACTAAAGTTTCATTTTGATTCCGTAATTTAGGAACCCGAAATTAATTTAGGAACAACCAGTTTAGGCACAGCCTCAGGCAGCTCATAACGGTAAAAATACCTTCTTTTCAGTCTGCATTCTTCAAAAATTTGGTATAAAATTAAAAAAAAAATTTAAAAATAAAAATAAAGGTATTTTAATTAAACGATTAAAAAATTTAAAACCCTGGTTTTGATTCCTGAACAGGATCCTGATAGGTTAAATGTGCCTGTTCTGTACAAGAATCTTAATGATTCAAATTTTCTTTGGCTTTCCAAGATTTTCTTGAATTAAATATTTTGAACTCAATCCGATCGAAGATATTTTTAAAGGACTCTTACAAGAAAACTAATCTTTTCCATCAATTTTTGGAAATATTTTGATCTGTGCAGATCCTGGTCAGGGTTTAGGACATGGGAAATTGAAATCCAGTTGAAATTATTGAGAATAACTAATTAATAAAAAATCAAGTTCTTTTCAAAAATTAATTTATTATTTTACGTTCGAAGTTTCGGCAAAAGAAGCTTTTGACACAGTTAGATATTAAAAATTGAAACAACAAAAATTACATAATTTTAAACTGGACCAAGTGATTTCCCATCTAAAATATCATTCAAAATTTGGTAAAATTATATAAGGCTAGAATGCTTAGATTTTTTTATCAATAAAGAAGTTTGTCCAATCTAATGCTTTTTCGAAGACAGTCAATATTCTACATCGTCTACTACACCATGGGTCTACTATTCAACCTTATTTAGTTCTTTTCTTCAATAAACACCAATCATCTATTTGTCGACCCAAAAAGCAGTGACGTAAGCAACCAGATGGGTTGCATCGGGCCAAACTGTATCTTTGTTATTGTAGCGTTCTCGTCGGCATTTTGCATGAAATAATTAATTTAGCCAGTAAATTAGCGGGAGTCTACTGGGTAATAATATGTTCCGACTTAGAAAAATTGGGGTTAGACGGTAAACAAGGGACTAAAAAAATGGGAAATTTTCGACACCATCGAAGACTACACTTTGTTTACGAATACAGAGAAACGCTTTTAAAAATTTAACAGTCTATTTAATCCTAAAATTTGAAGCAAGACTTGTGACTCAAAGCGCGCTCTAAGCATGGAACAATACAATTACTTTATAGTCTCGCTGCAAGGATATTTAAAAACTTTCTTAATAATACCCAATGTTCGTTTTGCCTGAGATGTGGCTTCCTAACCTGTGTGTCCCATTTTAGATCATTTTGTACATAAATAACTAAATCTCTTTAACATTTTGACTTGCTGAGCGGTTTCGAGTTTATCCTATAATCTAACTCTGGATTATTGTAACCAATATGAACAACTTTACGCTTTTTTGAATAAAGCTGAGTTGAATAGTCTTTTGACCACTTGCACACCTTATCAATATCTGACTTTTAACCAACTCGAGCTAGCATCTCCTTACAAAACTCTTTGTGTAACATTTGACAAGAACGCTTTTTTCCAAATGATCAGAGCATCACCAAACCCAAACAACTCAAGCTTGTACAAGAGTTTTCTGTGACTTTATCATTAGCTTTGCAAAATCACTGTAAATGATGTCTACCGGGAAACCCTGAGCAAAGGCCTTGGAGATAAGATCTAGAGTTCGTTGAGCAGGACTTTTTCGGAGAAAATCGAGCTGAGATGTTAAAATTAAGTTATTTCTCGATAAGTAGTAGTAGTAGTAGTCCTTTTTCTGTGCAGTTCAAAAATCTAGTAGAACAATCCTAGACTTAATTAGCAGCAGAAGTGGTAAGGCTTCTTAGCTGGGTAGGCTGTTACATTATTTTTTTAAACTCGCTAAATTTGCATCTTTCGACGCCCTAATTTTAAGTAACGGCGACTCGCGAATCCCGATACGATGTTTTTCAAAGTTGTTCTAATGTCATGCCATCTAGAGATCAAGCTAATTATGAATACAGTCCTGGAAATTAATTTGTCCCATGATATCATTTGATATCAGCTGATATCAGTTGGTATCAGAATTTATGCGTTACAAATATGAATTTCATTAATGCTTATTGAAGGAAATTGGTTCCATAAATTTCGGGGGATAATTCTGAAAAGTTACAAATCTATGACGTGATAAATTCGAGCGTAGACTGTATATTTTTTTTTAAATTTTAAAAAAGGATTTTTCCGCCTAAAAACGTACAGTCGAACCTCTCTAAACCGGCCTTCGTTAATCCGACTAATTCGTTTGCCAAATGATTTTTCGATTTGCCATTTAAATACTTATGCACACAACTGTAATCAAAATGCACAATTATTAATTTTTTAATATCACAAAATTAAATGACAAATTTTTATGTAATGTTTTTTATGTTTGTTAAATAAATAAAACAGATATTGATAAATATTTTGTACAACTTTATTTTAAGACATGTCGCTCGAGTTTTAAGACATGTCGCAAATAAGCGATATCCCTTATATACGACATGTTCTGTCTGATCGGACAATGTTTTTTTTTTCGACCTGTGACATGTCTTAGATAGCGAAAATTGAAAAAAAATGTTTTTTTACATCCTTTATCTGCAACATGTCATAAATAACGAGTACTCTCTAAATGAGACATGTCGATAATTTATTTTACAATTCTTCTTCTCCTTCTTCTTCTTTCTTCTTCATTCGAACGCTGGTTTACAGCATTCGGCGACATGTTTCTTCCAAAGTGTGCGGTTTGTTGCCAGTCTCTCAACTTCCATTTTTGTAACCTCGTAGTTCGCCGGGAAAAGTAGTTGACAGATGTATTTGAAATAGGTTGTTGATTTTCTTCCACGCTTGATTGTGCCTTAAGTTGTATCAGGCTCATAGAAAAGAAAGATCTTTGCGGGATCCTTGTCTGATCTTCTTAAAGCGTGGCCAACCCAGCCCAGTTGTCTTCGTCTGAGCTTCTCAACAACTGACTTTTGACTTACCATTTGATATACTTCTTCGTTCGAGACCTTGTCCAACGGCTTAATGCCCAACCACATTCTGTAGCAGGTTGTAGCGAAACTGTTTAACTTCCTCTCTATTTCTTTTGTTACGATCCAAGTTTCGCTTCCATAAAGGAGCACTGAGATGACCGTTGCTTCATAGATGTTGGCCTTTAACTTAACTGGTACGTGACTTGCTTTCCATATCTTTTCAATTTTCCAATAGGCCGCCCAAGCGAATGATCTTCGATGAATAAAATCAGCCTCGTCAAAAATAGTTTGTGTTGATACCGAGGTCCACCTTTGCTGGTTCGGGGGTCTCATAAACGTGGATTGGGTTGCTATCGGTATCTAAGAGCTTCTCAAAGTATGATTTCCATTCGTCAAGGAGTTCTTTCCCGCTTGATTGCTTTGAGCCTTTCGATGACCGTACTTTCGTGAATGCTTTCCTTTCCCGCCCGGAAATGCTGTTGATTAGTTTCCAAGTTTTGGATGATTGACCTTTGCTATCAGCTATTTTTAGTTCTTTAAGTTGACCTTCAAGGTATTTGACTTGATTTTACAATTATCGAGAATTTAAGAGTTAAAATTCAAGTAAATTGGGGGATAACCGGTCATTTTTTACATTATAGTCATATTGTGAGCTAACTAATACAATCTACTGGGGTCTAATTCAAGTGATCATAACGAATACGATTATTTTGTAAAAAACGTTTTTTTTTTCAAAAAAATAAAAGAGAGGCAAAGTTTTTTTATTTTTTTTTTGGTGTTTTTAAGCCTGTTATTTTTAGGGGCTCACAACCGTAAAACGGCGCAACACTAGAACAAAGAGTATTGCTCAGCTTTTTGTATGTTTTATAGGTGTCTTGTATGTTGATCAGTTATTAGTATGTTTATTAGGTAAAGTATGTTGTGATTAAATTAATGTATGCCAAAAAAATTTAAAGTATGCTAAAAAGATTTTAAAGTATGTTGAAACAACAATTCCACAAATTAATTTCCACCACTGTATAAAGTAAGTTTAAAACATTTTAAAACAGGTTTTTAATTTAATTTTTATTTTTTCTTAGGAGTCGTGGAAGAAATTCAATGAAGATAAATATTTGAATTTAAGTTCATGTTCAGAATTAAGTGGTGTCAAAATACGTGAAATAGCTCTTGGTTCTTTTTGATTTACTTGATTTTTTTTTAAATTTAGCTCAATTTTTTTATAATTTCATTTTTTTAAACAATTTTGTTGTAAAAAAATTTTTCAGTTTAAATTTGATAAAAAAAACTACTTAAAATTGTAAATGCCAATAATTGCCTTGTAATATTCCTTTTTTTTAAATTTATTTTTGATTTCTAACATTATTTCAATAGCTGTAATTTTTTATAAAAGAATATTTGAATTTAATAAATTATTTTATCCAATTTAAAAAAATTTATTTACTCGTTCCTTTTCTTCAAATATCAAAAAACTTTTCGTCTTAATAATAAGTTTCCGGCAATTCAAAACTTCCACTCTTTCAAAATTTTGCTTTTTCGATATCACATTGGGAGTATGGGTCCCAAAAAAACCCTAAAAATGTATTTTTATATTTTTCGAAGAAAAATTTTTTTTTGACACCGTCTTAACTTGTTTTATAAAACAAGAGTAAGTTGGTCACCATTCTGTCCGATATCTCAGCAATTAAATTGAATCCTCGTCCTTCAAAATACAAAAAAACAAATTTTTTATTATAGATACTGAAACTAGACAAAATTCTGAACAAAATGTTGGGATTAGTTTATTCGTTTTCGTTTTAATTTTTGTACACTAAGGGCTGAAAAAATTCACACAAATCAAAAATCACTAAGATGAGGGAATTTGTCTGGTTTGGATATCCCACACAGACAGTTGGATAACCCATATCCTTATGTATGAAAACCCTAAAAAAGATACATGAATTTTTTATAAAAGGATTTTCAAAATTTTCCAAAAAGTGACCAAATTGGTGCCTTTTTCAGCGCCTAAAAACGACTTTTTACAGGAACATTTTGTTCAGAATTTTGTCTGGTTTCAGAATCTATAATAAAAAATTTGTTTCTATTTGTATTTTAAAGGACGAGGATTCGATTTAACTTGAATTATGCACGCTGAGAACGAGAGTCGGCACAATTAGGAAAGTTTGGAGCGTTACCACGATCAGTTCAGATATAATACAGCGACTTCAAAGGTACTTTAATCAATAATTTTAAATAATTAAAAAATAAATAATGAAAAAGTAAAAATTTCCTTTTTAAATTTTGTTAATTAATTGATTCGAGATGGTTGTATATATAGTTTTTTACATAGACTAGCCGAAGTTCAAAAAAGACTCATGGAAAGATACATTTTTCTCTATCAGAAAAGCAAAGGTGTTTTAGGGTGTCTCTGACGAAAATTCAAAGTTTAGTGGGTTGTTTTTTTCACAAATAATTCAAATAAAAAATGGTCCTTTTAAACTTATTTGTCCACAAGTTAGAAGGCTCATTTTGTAGTTATCTTCGAATAGAATAAATTGAAAAAAATGAGCTTTAAAAAAATTCGAATTTTCGGCTCTTCTTCATTGTGTTGATTTTATTTAAATTAGGAGTGTTTCTTTCACAGAATACCCAAAATTAATTGGAAAAATACACAAATGAACACAATAAACATGTCTGAAAATTTTCAAACACGTGTTCAAACGTTTTAAAACATGATGTTAACTTATTTCAGCTTTGTACTGTAAATACTAGTGACTTTGTATATTAGAGCTTTGTTGCTAGCCACTTAAAATCAGTCTCATTATAGTTTTTTAAGAAACTTAAAATAAGGCAAATTCATACTAGTCTTAGTCTAATTTTAGAAGAAAGCATATTTTTCAAAGTCTCTAATTCTATTTATAAACTTTAATTCCTAAAAATAATTTCAAATTTATTTTAAGATAGGATAATTAAAAAATAATTTCAAATAATTAAAAAAAATGCTTTATCTCTATTGGTACATAGAAAAAGATTTTACAAACGAATTTGAGGAAAACTATCTTGAGCAAATAAATACAATTCTAAAAATTCCAAAGTGGATGGGAATTCTCATAGGTTTTCTATTAAAACATTAAATTTGAATCGTAATTTCTCGATTGTAATTTATGATTTATTAAGCGATCGATGAAGAAGATCCCATGGATTGTCATATTAAAGATGGAAATTACAAACGAATGAGCATTTTGGCTAAATTATTTTCAGAAAATTTGTCAAACGATTTGATAAAATATGCTGAGGAAAAAGATTGTGAAAGCGCCATTCAAGTTTTAAAAGAACACGAAAAGGTCATTCAAGAGATGTATAAATATGAGGGAGCTGTGAGAAATTATTTAGGTCCAGCATTTTACATTGGATTTAATAATCAAAACTTAATCGATTGAACTCCAAAAATAAATGCTGATTACTTGGACCGTAAAGATCCATTTTTTGTTGTCGAATACATAAAAGATATCATGCCATTTTTGTTTGAACAAGAAAAAGAATTTAATTTATCGAGACGATTTCTTGATACAAATTCTCATGCTGCAGTTGAATCACGTACTAAATTAATCAATTCGATCGTCAAAAAACACGCTAAATTTGATTTACCACAAGAAGTATTGTTTTTAACAGTTCAAATATTCGATAGATATGTTGATTCAAGTCAGGACAGAGAGATCGATATTGTTTTATTATTAGCTGTTTCATTTTTCATAGCCGTTAAATACGAGTCAAGATCAAGCACACAAATAACTCTTAAAGTGATCTGCCTAATGACTGATAACAAATACAGCCGATCTGAATTGCGTAAAATGGAGGTCAAAATTTTGAACACTCTAAACTTTCATGTAAGCAAACCAATGGCCTTACAATTTTTGAGACGCTTTTCAAAAGTAGCACAAGTTAAATTAAATTTGATAAAAAAAACTACTTAAAAAATCTAAGCTTCGTATTGAATTGGCCGTATCAGAGAGGTTCGACTGTAAAATGATTAACGAATATTTGCTTTGAAACTCATTTACAGAACCTTATATTGAATGTCCTCACTTCTAACTTTATTCATATTATCTTAAAGATTTAGAGATTTTGAAAAAAAGAAAAGACAAAAGAATTTATGCTCCTATCAAGTGTAAATAAATATCACTAATATTATCTATAATCTGCTATCATTCCAATACACAGACCAAATTAAACAGTCCTGCCATTTTTCCATTAGGAGATCGATAAGATACGCAACTGTTAATCAAAAAGAGATCTATTCGACTAAAGGCCCATAACCTAGACTCCGTCTCGGGCTCAGACTCCGACTCTCAAAAGTTCAGACCTACACTGTACATAATGTTCTAAGCACATGGGACATTTCACTAGGGTTTCAGGTTAAGAATTTTTTCTTTCATTTAACTAATTAAAAAAATTCTAATTTTATTTAAAAATAAAGTTTTAAATAATTTAAGTGACTGAAAACAAATGGAGTTATCTCAACTTACCGATGAAATTCATAAAATCGGAAAGAAAATTTTCAAGCATTTCGATGAAGAATTCAAAGAAGAGCTTGATTCAAAAATCGTTATCTTAAAGACCAAAGTGGGTCATTTTTGACCCAATTGAAAAATTAATATTTTACATTATTTTTATTGTATACGCATTAAAAATTGAATGGTGGGTCAAAAATGACCCACGTTGGTCTTTAATGATTGTAAATTACCTTTGGACGGATAAGAGTTAACAAAGGTTGAAAGCAAATTATAGACTTTTATTTAATTTTGGTTTTAAACTTAGAAACAAAAGACTTTCTTTTTCATTATTAGGCTCTCTGATCCCTCAATTGATAATATCTCATCATGCAAAATATTTTCTTCATTTATTTTTTTTTTAAGTCTTCATTTTTGAAAGCAAGAAGCTCTCTTTCTTTTCGTATACATAGCCGATGTATACGCACAGTCCGAAAAATAGGTTAACATGACTCATCTATACCATTCTTCTTTGCATAATCAGATATCTTGTCTTTCATTCGTTTCAAAAAAAGCTCTGACAATTTGTCCAAGGTTTCGGTTAAAGGTAACGGAAGTGTATGAATGGTGATAGGTTGTAGACAGTGGTTTAGTTCATCTTAAATTAAAAACATTTACCTAATAAAACCATTAATTTTTTCTAAAACTAAATTTACAATCGTCATCATAAAAAACGTTTTCATCATTTCCAAAATCAGACCCAACTATTTTCGTTAATTCGTTATACAACTTCAAACAAAACTCTTTGTGACCCAAAATAATCGCACGTGCAAAAGCTGGAAAAAAAACTGCGGAAATCACATGTCCGATATTTATAAAACTTGATTTTTGATTCGTTTTCTTTAAGGATTTTATGAACTGAATCGAAATCATTGTTATCAACAAAGTCGAGTGCTCTCTCCGATAATTCATTTAAGAACTCTTTATCTTCCATTTTTGAATTGAACGAATTTTGAAATTAAAAAACAAAAATTTGTTCTATCATAAAAGATTTTTAGATTTAGAATATTAAAAAACGAAATAAAATTTATCCATTAAAAAAAACAAGAGTAACGACGAGCAATTAACTGTAATGGATTTAACTAGTCTAGAACAAAAAAGATTATTATATTATTAATAAACTTTGAAGCAATGATAACCAAAAAAAGCTCTTGTATAAATAACTATTTGGCTAAAAATAACTAAGGGTTCATTATGATTTAAAAATAAAAACAATTTAAAAAATTTCAAATTCAAAAATGGAAAAATACCAATTTTTAGAAGATTTATCAAAAATTGGAAAAGACTTAGCCGAAAGAAATGATTTCGATTCAGTACTAAAGATCATTAAAGAAAACGAATCTAAAATCAAATTTTATCGATTACAAGCGTATGATGTCAGTGATTGTTTTTTCCCAGTTTATGAACGCGCATACCTTCTAGGTGAAAAAGAATTTTGTCTAAAGCTATTCAACGAACTAACGAAATTGGCGCGTCGCAATTTAAGTGACAAAAACGTATTTTTCGACGATTTCTGTAATTTAAATTGATAGTTTAAGGGGAATAAATCTAGATTATTAAATAATTTTTATTAAAGATGAACTAAATCACTGCCTGCAACCTATAACCATTCACACACTCCCGCTGCCTTTCACCTACAGATTGGACACTTTGTCAGAGCTATTTTTGAAACGAATGCAAGACAAGATATCTGATTATGCAAAGAAGAATGACATAGAAGGTATGTTAAATTACCTAAAAGAGAATGAGAATGTTTTGAGATGCCTTCAATACAACAGACAAGCTGTGTTGCTTTATCTTTATTGGTACATAGCTAAAGATTTTACAAACGAATTTTTTAAAAATTATTTTGAGCAAATAAATACAATTCTAAAAATTCCAAACTGGATGGATATTCTCATAGGTTTTTTTATTAAATTTGAATCGTAATTTCTCGATAGTAATTTATGATTTTTATAGCGATCGATGAAGAAAATCCCACGACGTGTCTTATTAAAGATGGCAATTACAAACGAATGAGTGTTTTGGCAAATTTATTTTCAGAAAATTTATCCATTGAATTGATAAAATGTGCTGAGAAAAATGATTGTGAAAGAGCCATTAAAGTCTTAAAAGAACACGAAAAGGTCATTCAAGAGATGTATAAATATGAGGGAGCTGTAAGGAATTATTTAGGCCCAGCATTTTACATTGGATTTAATAATCAAAACTTTGATTTTTATTCAAAATATCAAAATGAGATTCATCGGATTATTAACAACGAAGATTTTGTCTTTTAAATTTTTTTTAAACAATAAATATTTTAATTTTCAGTCTATTTTTCTAATTTTCAGAATAATGCTTGTAATGGTAGGCCAACATGCCGAATTATTCGGCAAAACAATACTTGGGTGGCGAACTCAAATTTGAGTCAAACACCAAACACCATTGTTGAGTTTTTATCTTGTAATCGGAAGAGACGATAAAAATAGCAAAATTTTATGAAAAGTAATGAGAAATAGTTCGGAGCGTCATCTGATTTTTGTAAGGCGTGCGTTTTTTTTCAAAACACTGTTTCTTTGAATTTAAAAGTGATAGTATGCGAACCAAAATGAGGAGGCTTAAAAAATTCAAAGAAACAGTGTTTTGAAAAAAAACGCACGCCTTACAAAAATCAGATGACGCTCCGAACTATTTCTCATTACTTTTCATAAAATTTTGCTATTTTTATCGTCTCTTCCGATTACAAGATAAAAACTCAACAATGGTGTTTGGTGTTTGACTCAAATTTGAGTTCGCCACCCAAGTATTGTTTTGCCGAATAATTCGGCATGTTGGCCTACCATTACAAGCATTATTCTGAAAATTAGAAAAATAGACTGAAAATTAAAATATTTATTGTTTAAAAAAAATTTAAAAGACAAAATCTTCGTTGTTAATAATCCGATGAATCTCATTTTGATATTTTGAATAAAAATCAAAGTTTTGATTATTAAATCCAATGTAAAATGCTGGGCCTAAATAATTCCTTACAGCTCCCTCATATTTATACATCTCTTGAATGACCTTTTCGTGTTCTTTTAAGACTTTAATGGCTCTTTCACAATCATTTTTCTCAGCACATTTTATCAATTCAATGGATAAATTTTCTGAAAATAAATTTGCCAAAACACTCATTCGTTTGTAATTGCCATCTTTAATAAGACACGTCGTGGGATTTTCTTCATCGATCGCTATAAAAATCATAAATTACTATCGAGAAATTACGATTCAAATTTAATAAAAAAACCTATGAGAATATCCATCCAGTTTGGAATTTTTAGAATTGTATTTATTTGCTCAAAATAATTTTTAAAAAATTCGTTTGTAAAATCTTTAGCTATGTACCAATAAAGATAAAGCAACACAGCTTGTCTGTTGTATTGAAGGCATCTCAAAACATTCTCATTCTCTTTTAGGTAATTTAACATACCTTCTATGTCATTCTTCTTTGCATAATCAGATATCTTGTCTTGCATTCGTTTCAAAAATAGCTCTGACAAAGTGTCCAATCTGTAGGTGAAAGGCAGCGGGAGTGTGTGAATGGTTATAGGTTGCAGGCAGTGATTTAGTTCATCTTTAATAAAAATTATTTAATAATCTAGATTTATTCCCCTTAAACTATCAATTTAAATTACAGAAATCGTCGAAAAATACGTTTTTGTCACTTAAATTGCGACGCGCCAATTTCGTTAGTTCGTTGAATAGCTTTAGACAAAATTCTTTTTCACCTAGAAGGTATGCGCGTTCATAAACTGGGAAAAAACAATCACTGACATCATACGCTTGTAATCGATAAAATTTGATTTTAGATTCGTTTTCTTTAATGATCTTTAGTACTGAATCGAAATCATTTCTTTCGGCTAAGTCTTTTCCAATTTTTGATAAATCTTCTAAAAATTGGTATTTTTCCATTTTTGAATTTGAAATTTTTTAAATTGTTTTTATTTTTAAATCATAATGAACCCTTAGTTATTTTTAGCCAAATAGTTATTTATACAAGAGCTTTTTTTGGTTATCATTGCTTCAAAGTTTATTAATAATATAATAATCTTTTTTGTTCTAGACTAGTTAAATCCATTACAGTTAATTGCTCGTCGTTACTCTTGTTTTTTTTAATGGATAAATTTTATTTCGTTTTTTAATATTCTAAATCTAAAAATCTTTTATGATAGAACAAATTTTTGTTTTTTAATTTCAAAATTCGTTCAATTCAAAAATGGAAGATAAAGAGTTCTTAAATGAATTATCGGAGAGAGCACTCGACTTTGTTGATAACAATGATTTCGATTCAGTTCATAAAATCCTTAAAGAAAACGAATCAAAAATCAAGTTTTATAAATATCGGACATGTGATTTCCGCAGTTTTTTTTCCAGCTTTTGCACGTGCGATTATTTTGGGTCACAAAGAGTTTTGTTTGAAGTTGTATAACGAATTAACGAAAATAGTTGGGTCTGATTTTGGAAATGATGAAAACGTTTTTTATGATGACGATTGTAAATTTAGTTTTAGAAAAAATTAATGGTTTTATTAGGTAAATGTTTTTAATTTAAGATGAACTAAACCACTGTCTACAACCTATCACCATTCATACACTTCCGTTACCTTTAACCGAAACCTTGGACAAATTGTCAGAGCTTTTTTTGAAACGAATGAAAGACAAGATATCTGATTATGCAAAGAAGAATGGTATAGATGAGTCATGTTAACCTATTTTTCGGACTGTGCGTATACATCGGCTATGTATACGAAAAGAAAGAGAGCTTCTTGCTTTCAAAAATGAAGACTTAAAAAAAAAATAAATGAAGAAAATATTTTGCATGATGAGATATTATCAATTGAGGGATCAGAGAGCCTAATAATGAAAAAGAAAGTCTTTTGTTTCTAAGTTTAAAACCAAAATTAAATAAAAGTCTATAATTTGCTTTCAACCTTTGTTAACTCTTATCCGTCCAAAGGTAATTTACAATCATTAAAGACCAACGTGGGTCATTTTTGACCCACCATTCAATTTTTAATGCGTATACAATAAAAATAATGTAAAATATTAATTTTTCAATTGGGTCAAAAATGACCCACTTTGGTCTTTAATGCTCAGTCGGGTCATTTTTGATCCACCTTTGGACGGTTAAGGGTTAACCTAAAAAAATGAGATTTTTGTATTCGAATTTATACTCGTATACATCCTATTTGAATGAGTATACGCGTATACATGCCGAAAAATAGGTTAACATTACTCATCTATACCAGAAGAATGGGAATGTTTTGAGATGTCTTCAATACAACAGACAAGCTGTGTTGCTTTATGTTTATTGGTACTTAGAAAAAGATTTTAGTCGCAAATTTAAAAAGTAATATTTTGAAAAAAAAAGTAATTCTTGAAATTCCAAGATGGATGTGTGAGGCTTATTTTTTAAAAAAGTAAAATTTTTAGTAGTAGTAGTAGTAGTAAAAATAACTGCGACCCGACTAAGTCGAGTTAAGTCGTGAGGCTGTGGCAGTTCTTTGCATTAGCACCATTCGACCGTTCATTTGTTCTAAACCAATCATCAAGTTTCGCTTTGAATGAATTTAATGAAGTTGTGTCCACAACATTCTTCGGTAAACTGTTCCAATCATTGACCAATCTGTTTTTAATGTAATTGATTTTGACTTGCTGAGTGGCTTCCAATAATCTAACTCTGGATTATTGTAACCAATATGAACAACTTTACGCTTTTCTTAATAAAGCTGAGTTGACCAGTCTTTTGACCACTTGCACACCTTATCAATATTCGTATTGTAACTTAAGAATCGATTAAACGTTTTTAATTGTTGATGAGACATTCGTGTCGTCAGCTTTCACTTCACAATTAGAAAAACTTCAACATATCGTCAATATAAATAATATAGAGTAGAGGACTGAGCACTGAACCTTGTGGAACTTTCACTGCTGACTTTTACCCAACTCGAGCTAGCATCCCCTTACAAAACTCTTTGTGTAACATTTGACAAGAACGCTTTTTCCAAATGATCAGAGCATCACCAAACCCAAAAAACTTAAGCTTGTACAAGAGTTTTCTGTGAGAGACTTTATCAATAGTTTTGCAAAATCAGTGTAAATGATGTCTACCGGGAAACCCTGAGCAATGGCTTTGGAGATAAGATCTAGAGTTCGTTGAGCACGACTTTTTTGGAGAAAATCGTACTGAGATGTTAAAATTAAGTTGTTTCTCAATAAGAAGTTGTAGTAGTAGTACTTTTTCTGTGCAGTTCAAAAATCTAGTAAAAAAATCCTAGACTTAATTAGCTGCAGAAGCTGAAAGGCTTCTTAGCTGGGTAGGCCGATACATAATTTTTTTAGACTCGCTAAATTTGCATCTTTCGACGCCCTAATTTTAAGTCACAGCGACTCGCGAGTCCCGATAAGATTTTTTTCAGTTGTTCTAATGTCAGACCATCTAGAGAACGACTAGTCGATGATTTTAGTCGGATCGTTGACAAGCAGCACAACACTAATGACACTCATCCATTTCCATTATTTTTTTTTTGACTCGACCAAGATTAAAACTCTTGCCATTAGCTGTCAAAGCTATTGTTTTAACCACTCGGCCACGACCTCTCTTATAAGATAAAAGTGCTCCAACATTGACTCTTTGATAATGTCCTCATGGACTTTGCATTAAACATAAGTTTCTTGTAATGGATAAATTTTTGTTCGATGCCAAAAATTTGAAAAAAAAATAAAAACAAGTTTTAAAAATATTTTATTCTTTTAAACATTTAAAATACAAAATCTTGATTGTTAATAATCCGACGAATCGCATTTTGATATTTTGAATAAAAATCAAAGTTTTGATTATTAAATCCAATGTAAAATGCTGGACCTAAATAATGTCTCACAACTCCCTCATATTTATACATCTCTTGAATGACCTTTTCGTGTTCTTTTAAGACTTTAATGGCTCTTTCACAATCATTTTTCTCAGCACATTTTATCAATTCAATGGATAAATTTTCTGAAAATAAATTTGCCAAAACACTCATTCGTTTGTAGTCACCATCTACGATTGTACAATCTATAGGCTCTTCTTCATCTATGGCTTTAAAAAACAAAAATAAAAATTGAATTTAAAATTTTACTTTTTTAAAATATAAACCAATGAGAAGTCCCATCCATCTTGGAA
Source organism: Brachionus rubens (assembly GCA_022207745.1). Classification (NCBI taxonomy): domain Eukaryota; kingdom Metazoa; phylum Rotifera; class Eurotatoria; order Ploima; family Brachionidae; genus Brachionus; species Brachionus rubens. The sequence goes on along the minus strand of JAJVHD010000022.1, from coordinate 1,453,378 downwards.
TATCAAGAATTTCATTTATTTTCTCAAAATATTTTTTTTTAAATTTGCTGCTAAAATCTTTAGCTATGTACCAATAAAGATAAAGCAACACAGCTTGTCTGTTGTATTGAAGACATCTCAAAACCTTCTCATTCTTTTTTAGGTAATTTAACATGTTTTCGATGTCATTCTTCTTTGCATAATCAGATATCTTGTCTTGCATTCGTTTCAAAAATAGCTCTGACAAAGTATCCAATCTGTAGGTGAAAGGCAGTGGAAGTGTGTGAATGGTTATAGGCTGTAGGCAGTGGTTAAGTTCATCTTAAATTAAAAACAATTACCTAATAAAACCATTAATTTTTTCTAAAACTAAACTTACAATCGTCATCAAAAAAAACGTTTTCATCATTTCCAAAATCGCAACCAACTAATTTCGTTAATTCGTTATATAACTTCAAACAAAATTCTTTGTGACCCAAAAGAAATGCACGTTCATAAACTGGAAAAAAAAAAGTGCTGAAATCACACGTCCCAAATTTATAAAACTTGATTTTTGATTCGTTTTCTTTAAGGATTTTATGTACTGAATCGAAATCATTGTTATCAACAAAGTCGAGTGCTCTCTCTGATAATTCGTTTAAGAAGTCTTGATCTTCCATGTTTGAATTTAACTTTAAATTTTAAATTTTAAAAAAATTTGTTCTATCATGGGCTAAAAATAACTAAGGGTTCATTATGATTTAAAAATAAAAACAATTTAAAAAATTTCAAATTCAAAAATGGAAAAATACCAATTTTTAGAAGATTTATCAAAAATTGGAATATACTTATCCGAGCGAAATGATTTCTATTCAGTACTAAAGATCATTAAAGAAAACGTTTTCAAACACGATAACAACCTAATAACTCGATTTGTATGAGATGTTAATATTTCAGTAATGCTTAAGTTAACTAACGAACGAACGAAATTGGTATTTTATCAAACTCCCGTTGGAAAAAAACTGAATTTTCCGGGTATTTTGGGTATCGGGTCATGAGTTAACCCAAAAAAAAATGTTTATGTGGATATAGGTATCGGGTATGGGTATGGGTAATTTCGTTAGTTAACTTAAGCATTACTGAAATATTAACATCTCATACAAATCGAGTTATTAGGTTGTTATCGTGTTTGAAAACGTTTTCTTTAATGATCTTTAGTACTGAATTAAAATTACGTTAAAGAAATATAAATTGGTAAGATAACCTGACATTACGAATGGACTCTTATTTCTCTGTTTTGTTTAGCCTAAGTAGAATTTTAAATATTTGAGTTAAAGCAAAATTTAAAATACGAAATCTTTATTGTCAATTATTCGTTGAATATCATTTTGATATTTTGAATAAAAATCAAAGCTTTGATTATTAAATCCGATGTAAAAAGCTGAACCTAAATAATGTTTCACAGCTCCCTCATATTTATACATCTCTTGAATGACCTTTTCGTGTTCTTTTAAAACTTTGATGGCATTTTCACAATCATTTTCCTCAGCATATTTTATCAATTCGTTTGACAAATTTTCTGAAAATAATTTAGCCAAAATGCTCATTCGTTTGTAGTTTCCATCTTTAATATGACAATCCATGGGATCTTCTTCATCGATCGCTAAAAAAATCATAAATTACTATCGAGAAATTACGATTCAAATTTAATTTTTTAATAAAAAACCTATGAGAATATCCATCCATTTTGGAATATCAAGAATTTCATTTATTTTCTCAAGATATTTTTCCTCAAAATCGTCTGTAAAATCTTTTTCTATGTACCAATAGAGATAAAGCAACATAGCTTGTCTGTTGTATTGAACACATCTCAAAACATTCTTATTCTCTTTTAGGTAATTTAACATACTTTCGATGTCATTCTTCTTTGCATAATCAGATATCTTGCCTTGCATTCGTTTCAAAAATAGCTCTGACAAATTGTCCAAGGTGTCGGTTAAAGGAAGCGGTAGTGTGTGAATGCTGATAGGCTGTAAAAAATGATTAAGTTTATCCTAAAAAAAAAAAATAATTACTCAATCAAATCAAATAATTTAATTTTAAATATTACAATCATCATCAAAGAGATGATGATTGTAATATCACATCACAAGATGGTTCTGTTTGGTTTTCATGTCTAAGATTAGTTAAGACTAAAGAGAATCCGTATCCTATTAAGTTATGGCCATGTTTATGGATAGAAATGAAAATAAAATTTAATAAAGTTTTTGTATTAGCTTATCCTAAATATGACTCTCTACAGTCTACCTATTTTACTATAAGGCTAGGTTTTTTGTGAAGTTTAAATAGATAGAATATTTATTGAGTATTGAGATTTCTGAAGATGATATGCAATCTTGTTGAACAAAATATGTACTACTCTCAATTTAAATTCGCTAAATTTTGATACTTTGTTTTTTTTTGAAGAGTGCATTTTTAGAAAATTTTTGTTGCCTTTAGTCAGACATATTACCTCATTAATTTTAAGGTATTGGGAGAGTATGGGTTACCCGAAAAATTTTATGAAATTAATGATAAACACTCGGAGTGTAAAATCTTAATCGATTGGACTCCAAAAATAAATGCTGATTACTTGGACCGTAAAGATCCATTTTTTGTTGTCGAATACATAAAAGATATCATGCCATTTTTGTTTGAACAAGAAAAAGAATTTAATTTATCGAGACGATTTCTTGATACAAATTCTCATGCTGCAGTTGAATCACGTACTAAATTAATCAATTCGATCGTCAAAAAACACGCTAAATTTGATTTACCACAAGAAGTATTGTTCTTAACAGTTCAAATATTCGATAGATATGTTGATTCAAGTCAGGACAGAGAGATCGATATTGTTTTATTATTAGCTGTTTCATTTTTCATAGCCGTTAAATACGAGTCAAGATCAAGCACACAAATAACTCTTAAAGTGATCTGCCTAATGACTGATAACAAATACAGCCGATCTGAATTGCGTAAAATGGAGGTCAAAATTTTGAACACTCTAAACTTTCATGTAAGCAAACCAATGGCCTTACAATTTTTGAGACGCTTTTCAAAAGTAGCACAAGTTAAATTAAATTTGATAAAAAAAACTACTTAAAATTGTAAATGCCAATAATTGCCTTGTAAAATTCCTTTTTTTTTAATATATTTTTGATTTCTAACATTATTTCAATAACTGTAATTTTTTATAAAAGAATATTTGAATTTAATAAATTATTTTATCCAATTTAAAAAAATTAACTTACTCGTTCCTTTTCTTAAAATATTAAAATATCAAAAAACTTTTCGTCTTAATAATAAGGTTCCGGAAATTCAAAACTTCCACATTTTCAAAATTTTGCTATTTCGATATTACATTGGGAATCTGCGTCCCAAAAAAAACCTAGAAATGTATTTTTATATTTTTCGAAAAAAAAATTTTTTTGGACCCCCTTTCCACTAGTTTTATAAAACAAGAGTAAGTTGGTCACCATTTCTGTCCGATATCTCAGCAATTTAATCATGAATCATATAAAATGGACATGTATTCTGAAAGCGCATATTCTAATCTATCAGGATAATGTGTTTAATGTTGCGGAAAAAAGATAATGTCTGATTTTATCCTAGGAAAAAAACGTAGAATGTGCATAGTTACAGTTAAATCGAATCCTCGTCCTTCAAAATACAAAATAACAAATTTTTAATTATAGATTCTGAAACTAGACAAAATTCTGAACAAAATGTTCCTGTAAATTGTAAATAATTTATTACTCATTTTCTTTTGCTATAAATTTTATACAGAGGTGGCAATCAATTTGTAACAAACGTTATTTAACGTTAGGCGTTAGCTAACTTTAGGAAGCGTTAGTAAAATTAGATTTCTCGAACGTTAACAAACATTATTTAACGTCAGCTAACGTTAGATAACGGAATTTATTATTTTTTTGCGAAAAGACTATTCTTCAAGCTAAGAGCTATAAATACGTTTCATAAAAAAAAATTTTTATGGAATAATCTTTACAGTAGCAAAGACATATAAACTGGCTTTTGTTTTACATCATGTCCATGCCAATTCAATTTTCTAAGACTCGAAGTAAATTCAATGTCACGTAAAGTCATGTGCCATCAAGTGGCATTGAATGGACATCGAATGGACATGATGTAGAACAATAGACAGTTTCTATAGCTTTGCCGGTACTGTTATATTACTCTTTTTTCTGTGTTCCTCACCGCTCTTTAAAAATTTTTGCTTTTCATTTGTAGACTAACCAAAGCTTAATAAAATGTAATTGGGAAAGTTTAATCAATCTTTTCTAATTTTTTCAGTTCATTAGAGGATAAAGCGACTCCTTGTTACTACTTGTTTCTGTAATCAATTCGAATACTACTGTTAAGGTTCATGATTTTTTTTGAGCAAATTTATTTTTAAACTAATCGTCCGTCTTATTTAAAATTAATTTTTAATTAAACTCAATGAACTTACACAATCCAATGAAAATTTATAAATTATTCTAATTCGACGTTTATTTAATCTTCAAATATGAGGCTCTACTCTTGTTTAGGCTTCTACAGTTAAGTTTAAATGATTAGTTCACAACAATTTAATTAAAATGAAACTTTTATAAGTAACGATGCTTAAAGTTTTTGCTTTTTTGACACTGGGGTTTTACGGCGCACATTTATTCTTAAACTTTAAAAAATTTATACCCGTAACTTTGTTCATTTTCTAATCGAACTTTACAATTTTAAGTGGTTTTATTCAAATGAAGCTATCTAAACGAATATATGAAATTCATGATATCGGAAACAAAATTTACAAGTATTACGATGAAGATTTCAAAAAAGAACTTGATTCAAAAACGATTGTTGAAGATGGCAGGTCAAAAATCTTCATGTCATCAGAGTTCTACAAGTGTAACGTCGAAAGCTTTAAAGATTTATTATTAAACCAAAAAATTATTCAAAAATCTCTAATGATAGAAATCGACTTTCTAAATATTTTCTCAAATCAACTAGTTTCAAATTATTTTGTGAACGACGAATTTTTCATCAGATTCATTTTTAAAGGTTTTATTTCAAGAGCTGAACATATTTTTTTGAATAGATCGATTGACCCGCCTTTCAAAATGTATGCCAAGTATTATATACCCACGATTGGGAATTATTCAAGTATTGACAAACCTCTTCAAAAAACGAATTTTGACGACCTCAACGGCCTATTAATAAAAGCTTTAAATGAAGGTATTATCGAGAATAATTTAGATAAAAAAAGGAAAATTAATTCAAGATATAATTAACCTTGTTTTTATTTCAGAACCGCTGAAAAATACTGCTATTTATTTGTTAGCTCCTATGTTTTTCGAATTGAAAAAGGAAAAACCTACGATGAAATTTGCGAAACGTTTTCCTCCAGCTATCTCAGGCCATACGCAACAAATTCGAAATGTGAATGAGTTTTTGTTTGAAAGATACAAATTAAAATTTGATTACCTCGGAGTTACTAATATTACAAATCCACCAGAATTAGTCGAGCGAGAGGAGTCTCTTTTTAATGAATGGCTGGATACATTTTGCTTCAAAATGTCAGTCCCAGATTGTTTGAAAGAAATTGAAGACCTTATTCAAAAATATTCCTCATTAAACATAAACAAATAATAATCCGGATAGAGCTAATTACGTGATTTGGAGCCCATAAGCCCAATTCCTAAAGGAGACGAAATAGAGTGAAAAATTGAAGCTCTTGGTCTACTCTACCTAATATGAAAATAATTTTTTTTAAATATCACTTTGATAAAAAGATGCACCCGGGTGTTTTTTTTATAAAGAGCACTTGTGTCCGCGTTTAAACTATTTTTTGCCACAATTATATTCCAGTCAAAATGATTGATGACGGATTCTTTCGTAATTTAGTTAGTTTGAAAGGTCGGTTCTCAGTTCGATAAGAGACTTCGGTTCTCAGTATCAAAACCTCATAAGTAGGGTCCACCAAAATATGCGAAATTTTGGACCCCAAATATGCGCTATAATATGCAAAAAATATGTGAAAATATGCGCTTAAATATGTGCCCAAGTATGCAATATATGCGCATATATGTGCATATATGCAAAATATGCAAAAATATGCGTTCAAAAAAAGGATGTTTTTTAGTCAGTGAATTATTTTCTTGCAAATTTATTAATACACAAATTAAGTAAAAACACAATTAAGTATAAAAACATTATAAAAAGTCATCGTGGTAAAAAAAAATAATTTAAAGGAACAATGTCATAAGCAGGGTGCGAATTTTCGTCTTTATCATCATCGAAATCGATGTTTAAAAAAAAAATGGTTATTAAAGTTAAAATAAAAAAAGTTTTGAATCTTAATTGAATATTCTGACATTCTTCGACGATTATCTGTTAGAACCAATTTATACTTAGAAAAAGATCTCTCTGAATCGCAATTACTAGATTGGTTTCTTAAGATCCATCTGGCAATCGAAAACATATCTGGAAGATGACTGCTCACATTTTTCCACCATAAATTTAGATCGAAATCATTTGGTTGTTCGGAATTTGTTTTGCAAATATTTATGTAAATTGGCCAATCGTCTTTAATTTTATCCTCAATCGACTTAGGAATCTTAGTTCGCTTAAATTTTTTGAAAGCAGACTTATTTGATAAGGATCGAAAATTCTAACCCATTGAAAAGTATTCATCCCCGGCTAGGAACCATCGATAAAATATTTTTTTAACTTATCATGAGCAACAATAAATAGGTCGTAAGCGATTTTGTTTTCGTACGAATTTTGATTTTTATAAAATTCGATTTGTTCGATTAGCCAATATTACAAATCATTAATACGATTGTAGACCTCGTTTGGGCTTAAATTTTGTTCCTCGAATCCAAGAATCAAGAATTATCACATTTTGATGATACAAAATCTAATTCGATTTTGACGTTGTCCTTCTCTAACAAATTTTTTAATTTACGCAAAGACATAGTTTCGTCGTTTTCATTTTCTTGTTCGACGAATTTTTTTAATAAATCAAAATTATTTGATACGAACTTTGCAGCATTGAACCAAGTGTTCCATCTTGTTACAACAGGTTCGGGAAAAGATACTCTGTAATCGTAAATTAAGTTCGGGACAATCTTTTGCCTCAGCATATTTTATCAAATCGTTTGACAAATTTTCTGAATGTAAATTTGCCAAAACACTCAATTGTTTGTATTTACCATCTTTAATACGACAATCCATGAGATCTTCTTCATCGATCGCTAAAAAAATCATAAATTACTATCGAGAAATTACGTTTCAAATTTAATGTTTAATAAAAATACCTATGAGAATATCCATCCAGTTTGGAATTTGTAGAATTTTATTTATTTGCTCAAAATAATTTTAAAAAAATTAGTTTGTAAAATCTTTAGCTATGTACCAATAGAGATAAAGCAACATAGCTCGCCCGTTGTATTGAAGACATCTCAAAACCTTCTCATTCTCTTTTAAGTAATTTAACATGTTTTCGATATCATTCTTCTTTGCATAATCAGATATCTTGTCTTGCATTCGTTTCAAAAATAGCTCTGACAAAGTATCCAATCTGTAGGTTAAAGGCAGCGGAAGTGTGTGAATGGTTATAGGTTGTAGGCAGTGGTTAAGTTCATCTTTAATAAAAAAATATTTAATAATCTAGATTTACTCCGCTAAAACGATAAACTATCTACTAATATTACAGCGATCGTAGAAAAAAAACGTTTTTGTCACTTGAATTGCAACCTACCAATTTCGTCAGTTCGTTGAATAGCTTTAGGCAAAATTCTTTTTGACCTAGAAGGTATGCACGTTCATAAACAGGGAAAAAACAATGATTGAAATCAGACGTTCGTAATTAGTAAAATTTGATTTTATATTTGTTTTCTATAATGATCTTTAGTACTGAATCGAAATCATTTCGTTCGGCTAAGTCTATTACAATTTTTGATAAATCTTTTATAAATTGGTATTTTTCCATTTTTGAATTTGATAATTTTTAAATCATAATGAACCCTTAATTATTTTTAGCCCAAATCTAACTATTTAAAAAAATAAAAAAATTAATTTTGATTCATAGTCAAGGTCGAGTTTTACGATGCGAAGGTTACCAAAAATAAAAAAAAAAGATAATTTAACATCATTAATGAAGTATTTTTTTTCTTTTTTTTTATTTAAATAGTTAAGGCGGATATTCCTATATTACAGAACCGGAACAACAAAATCGGAATTTACTAAAATACCGAACCGGAATTTCAGGTACCTAAATACGTCATCTCTAAATAAGTCCTCCGGTACAAGTCCCTAAACTACGGAACCGGAACTAACTAAATTACGGAACAAGGTATACGGAATCAAAAGAAAATGTAATAAAATTTGGGTTAAGGTTCCGAAGATGCCAAAATAATTATTTCAGGTCCCAAGGGTCTACAGTATCCCTCAAAAAACAAGTGAAAATAAAAGGATTGTTTAGGTATATATCAAGAAAACCGCAATAAAACTCGGCTAAGGCTTTGAATATTAAATGAATTGCTTGAAAAAACTTGGAAATTTAAACTTAAATTTTTATTTCATCATGTCAAAATAAACTTAACATAACATTCGTTTTTTTACGAAAATCAATAATCGACTGATCAAATTTAGTTTTTAATCCTTTTTTATTGCAAGTTGTGTAACCTTTTTTGTTAAATCTTGTTACACTATTTTCTTTACTAAATCTTCATTTCCTATAAAAAAAATTATTAAATTTTTAAATTTTGAACTGAACTTTATGAACCAAACTTTAACATGCTTGAAATAAAGAATTATTGAGAATAACTAATTAATAAAAAATCAAGTTCTTTTCAAAAATTAATTTATTATTTTACGTTCGAAGTTTCGGCAAAAGAAGCTTAATAATTTTAAAGTTAAATTTTGACACAGTTAGATATTAAAAATTGAAACAACAAAAATTACATAATTTATAATTTTTGTTGTAAAAGCGTTTCTCTGTAATCGTAAATTACGATTATACGAAGTGTAGCGATCGGCTCAAATGAGTTATGACACTTAGTACTTTTTTCAAACACGATAACAACCTAATAACTCGATTTTTATGAGATGGTAATATTACAGTGATGGCTAAGTTTCAACGAACGTTATTCAACGAACTGAAATGACAGCGTACTCAAAGCGCGGTCTAACCATGGAACAATACAATTACTTTATAGTCTCGCTGCAAGGATATTTAAAAACTTTCTTAATAATACCCAATGTTCGTTTTGCCTGAGATGTGGTTTCCTAACTTGTGTGTCTCATTTTAGATCACTTTTTACATAAATACCTAAATCTCTCTAACATTTTGACTTGCTGAGGGGTTTCGAGTTTATCCAATAGTCTAACTCTGGATTATTGTAACCAATATGAACAGCTTTACGCTTTTCTGAATAAAGCTGAGTTGAACAGTCTTTTGACCACTTGCACACCTTATCAATATCCGTATTGTAACTTAAGAATCGATTAAAGGTTTTTAATTGTTGATGATACACTCTTGTCGTCGGCTTTCACTTCAAAAAAGGAAAAAATTCAACATATCGTCAATATAAATAATAAAGAGTAGAGGACTGAGCACTGAACCTTGTGGAACTCCACTGCTGACTTTTACCCAACTCGAGCTAGCATCTCCTTACAATACTCTTTGTGTAACATTTGACAAGAACGCTTTTTTCCAAATGATCAGAGCATCATCAAACCCAAAAAACTTAAGCTTGTACAAGAGTTTTCTGTGACTTTATCATTAGCTTTGCAAAATCAGTGTAAATGATGTCTACCGGGAAACCCTGAGCAATGGCCTTGGAGATAAGATCTGGAGTTCGTTGAGCACGACTTTTTCGGAGAAAATCGAGCTGTTAAAACCGGCGTCGACGGCCTTTATTTGGATTGTCCGTCGACGCCGGTTTTAACTACCCTGATAGTCAAAGTTAATAGGCTTTTCTTTAAACTTGATACAGTTCCCCCCAGATCCCACTTTAGAAAGGGTTAAATTTTACTTTTTATTTTGATTTCTTTTAAATTAGGATTCCTTATAAGACTTAATATGGTAAACGCTTTGCCAATGTCTGAGTTTACCTCAAAACTCTTAAAGCTTTTTTTACAAGCTTGTCACAGATCCGCCATCTAATCTCAAATGTCTCAAGATCCCACGACCCTTTTGGACAAGGCTTTGATTAAATTCGAATAACCGAATAGGCTATTCATTTTAGAATCAAGGGCTTCCGCATAAATCGTTCGAAAACATGTTACACCTCCTTCAGAAAAGTCAACTACAAATTAAACCTCAAACTAGGTAACAGTGGAATTCCTCTGGAGCCCAATCCAACATTCCTAGGTATCAAACTAGACCCGAAAGTATGCTTCAAGCCAAACCTCGAAAGCCTAGAAAAAAACTTGGTCGCCAAAAAAAATCTCATCAGACATATCAAAAATTTTAAATGGTCAAATTCGTTATCGTTGAATCTCACGCTTTACAAATCGCTAGTAAGATCATTGTTCGATTATTGTTTCATAATTATTAACACCGGCACCGAAAAAATCAAGGCGACACTACTATTTTACCGTATTTTAGGATGTATTAGAAAGTCTTTTAAGTACCCGAAACATGATGTAATTAAATTACTTTACTCGTCACTTGTCCGTCCACATTTAGAATATGCTATAGCTCTTGGTGTCCGTTTCTAAAAAAAGATATAAACGAAATTAAAAAAGTACAAAGAAGAGCGACCAAATTAGTCCCCGAGCTGCGTAACCTTGAATATCAACAAAGGTTATCAAAGTTAAATTTGACAAATTTAGAAACAAGAAGGTTGCGTGGTTATTTTATTCAAATTTATAAGTTAATAAACAACATGGAGATTATCAATTTAAAGAGAGGTGTAAATTTCAACTTAAACAAGAGAGATGGTTTAAGAAATTACAATTTAAGAAGACATAACAAGTGTTTAACTTGTGAGCAGGTAAAAAATTATCCTTCAAGATATAACTTTTTTACAAATAGAATTGTGAACCATTGGAATCGGCTCCCACAAGATTTGATAGAAGCAAAGAACCTAAATAGTTTTAAAGCCAAGCTTGATGAATGGTTGTTGGAACATGTTGAAGCGACTGCCATAGCTCAATAGAGCTCTACTTGAGTTATCTCAAGTTGCAGTTTAAACTACTACTATAGTAGTCGCTTGTGGCGTTTGAGTCTAGGCGTCTTAAGTGGTCTTGTAAATGTCTTAAATTAAGACGATCGGCAACTGTCTTAAAAAAAGACCCTTAGTACGTGTCTCAATTTAAGACACAAATCAGGCGTCTTATTTTTGGTTAAAAGAGCGTCTTAATTCAAGACGCTTATAATGTGTCTTCGTGTCTTAAAATTTTTTAGAGTATACTACTACTAAAAGGATCAAAATTTAAAATAATTTTTTAGAGATGAACAAATTGAAAAAAACTTTGCAGAGGAACAGAATAGTGATAAGCATCAAAAAAGCCACTCTTAGAATGAGCTGTGCAGTGTTCTGCAATTCTGCAAAATAAATTGCGTAGTTATTTTCTATCATTATCCATGTATTTGAATTTTTTATTGAAGAGTTTTGCAGAGCCCATTCTTAGAGTGGCTTTTTTGATTCTTATCCTATACTGTTCCTCTGCAAAGTTTTTTTCAATGTGTACATCTCAAAAAAATTATTTTAAATTTTGATCCTTTTGATCCAAATTTTTTTTATACGAATCTTCACATTGCCGAATTTTGTCCAAATACGTTTAATTTAGGACTTCGAAAATTTCTAATCTTAGGAAAAATTTTTGAAGTCGTAAAATTAATGTGAATATAACGTTACTAAAATATTCGAAAACGGGATATAAGTAAGTCAATCTCATACTTGTTTATTTTATTAGAGTGAAAATGTAGAACCGTTCTCGCCAGGAAAATTTAAAATTCATTACAAGTTCAAAAGCTGAAAACCAAAATTTTTATTTTTTTTTTAAAAAAATTTAAAAGACAAAATCTTCATTGTTAATAATCCGATGAATCTCATTTTGATATTTTGAATAAAAATCAAAGTTTTGATTATTAAATCCAATGTAAAATGCTGGACCTAAATAATGTGTCACAGCTCCCTCATATTTATACATCTCTTGAATGACCTTTTCGTGTTCTTTTAAGACTTTAATGGCGCTTTCAAAATCATTTTTCTCAGCATATTTTATCAATTCGTTTGACAAATTTTTGGAAAATAATTTAGCCAAAATACTCATTCGTTTGTAGTTTCCATCTTTAATATGACAATCCATGGGATCTTCTTCATCTATCGCTATAAAATCATAAATTATTAGCGAGAAATACGATTCAGATTTAATTTTTTAATAAAAAACCTATGAGAATATCCATCCACTTTGGAATTTTTAGAATTGTATTTATTTGCTCAAAATATTTTTCCTCAAATTCGTTTGGAAAATCTTTTTCTATGAACCAGTGAAGATAAAGCAACACAGCTTGTCTGTTGTATTGAAGACATCTCAAAACCTTCTCATTCTCTTTTAAGTAATTTAACATGTTTTCGATATCATTCTTCTTTGCATAATCAGATATCTTGTCTTGCATTCGCTTCAAAAAAAGCTCTGAAAAAGTGTCCAATGTGTAGGTTAAAGGCAATGGAAGTGTGTGAATGGTTATAGGCTGTAAAAAATGATTAAGTTTATCTAAAAAAAACAATCACTTCAATCAAATCAAATAGTTTAATTTTAAAAATTACAATCATCATTAAAAAAGACATTCGAGTCATCTTTCACTTCTTCTAATTTTGTTAATTCGTTGAATAACTTCAAACAAAACTCTTTGTAACCCAAAAGAAATGCACATTCATAAACTGGAAAAAAAATTGCTCAGATCACACTTTATTTGCGAATTGTAGATATAACAGTCTGCTTCTAAATATTATCATGGTGCTTGCTAACGTTAGCTAACGCCTTATACAGTACAAAACTGAAATAAGTTAACGATAAACAGAACAAAAACAGAACATTGTCTAAACAGAAAACAAACATTGTATAGACAAAAAACAAACACTGTTTGAACAAAAAACAAACATCCTTTAAACAAAAACAAAACATGTTTGTTAAAAAACAAAAAAAAAACACATGTTTAAACATAAAAAACAAAAAACATGGTTGATCATTTAAACAATTAAAATGCAAAAATTGAAGAGTCTGAATAATTGAACTGCACATCAGGGGGTATCAGTAAGAAAAATTTCATACACATGGTCCATTTTAAAAAAAAATCATGGTTATACCCCCCTCCCCATGTAAGAAAATTACACAGGAGCCGAAATTTTGTACTCCCCCCCCCCCTTCAAAGCTATTTTCAACAAAATATTAAAATTCTAACGTATTTTGTCACAGATAACATAAATTTTTTGTTTAATAAGATTTAAAAGTTGAATTGCCGCTTCGTTAAAAAAAATCTGGGATTAAACAATCGCTTTTATTTTTTTTTAAAAAAAAATTTTCTCATTTGGTCTTGAAGGGTAGGTCTATGATTTATGAAAGTTAAAAAAAATTTTTGATTTCAATTTTTTTCTCGTCATATACCCCCCCCCCCCTAAATTTTTGACATTTTCATGTAATTTTTTTTGTTAATTAGTTTAAAATTTTCTTAGAAAAACTACCTAGTCGACTTTCTGACCCATTTTATGCGACGCGCAGCTCTGACAATTTTTTTTACTAATAATCATAAGATGAAATTTGATGATTCTTGAAGATTTTTAGGGTTTGTTTAAATGAAAAAAAATATCCGTTAAATTTTTAAAACAATCTAAAATATTAGCGGGTGCTAAAGCACAATTAGGTTGCATGTAGCTCCGGCCCTGAAAAAAGATGTGTTTATGTTGTTTAATTTTTAAACACATGTTCAATGTTTAAACAGAAAAACATCTAAAATTTTTTTTTGTTTATTTAACATGTTTGAACATGTTCAAACACATGTTCGAAAATGTTTCAACACGTGTTCGGAAATGTTCAAACACATGTTTGAATATGTTTCAACACGTGTTTGAATATGTTTAAACATGCTGTTAACTTATTTCAGTTTTGTACTGTATTAAATGATGTTTATTACAAAATTGATGTTACCACTGTAATTCGATCTAGACCGACTGAGCATTTATTTGGGAATACTTGTGGGTTTTATAAAGGAATAATAAAGTGAAATTTATTTAATTTAATAGAAACAAGGATGGGGGCTTCGCCCCCCTCCTTGTGATCCTCCCCCCGACAAACTTTAAAGGTTTAAGGTCGATAAACCTAATGCTACAAAATAAAGAATTTTCATCAAATTTCTTTTTTAACTTAAAACTAAAATATTTTATTTCATCATAAGATATCAGTGCCCTAATGCATCATGAAAAGAGGTTATTTAACCGAAGACATGGTTCATTTTGATCTTCAAAAAAACAAAGATCCAACTTAAAAGTTCTAAGTAAAGGTTCAATTTTTTTTTTAAACAACCGTAAAGCTTGAAAAGCCGAAATATTTAACATTATAATTACGGTTTTTGTGACATGTCATAAAAATCGAGCTTTTACGTTAATTTCTAGTTAAAGCTGCAATGACTGTAAGTTATGAAGTCCCCCGTGCTTTTCGTCGAAAAGTAAATTTACTTATGGGTATCTAAAAGTTTTGACGCTCGGGTTAAAAAAGACTAAAGAAATTTTTTTATCGATTTAACTTTTGAAAGGTCCATTGAAACCCCTCATTAGGGATCCTATTAAGTCATCTTCATCTCTGTAATTTGGGATTCAAAGAGTTCTTCACTTGTACGATCAGGTAAGCGTTTTTTTTCTATTAATAACCAAAAATCACATGGATCTAAGTCTGTTGAGTAAGCCGGATGGTCAATTATGATCGTATGATTAGAATTGAGTCGTATAATAAAGTTCTTGACGTTTTCATGAACATGAGGTCGAGCATTGTCTTGAAATATACTCATATGTTTCATACATGATGTTGGTCTTTGCGATTTTAAGGTCTCAATAAGAGGACCTAAGAAATTTTCGACATAATAGGTGTCATTTATAGACTGTCCCCTAGGAACTACATGTACTAAAGCAGGTCCTGTTGTTTTTACAAAGACACACACTATTGATTTCGGCTCATATTGGTTGCGTTTTAATAGTTTGCGGACTTTGGCCATTTGAAACCCAGCTTGAATTACATGCTTTGTTCCCAATTTTACGGTGGTAAATCAATGACTCATCTCATGTAACTTTATCACATAAACGCCATCTCTGGGTCTCTAAAAGGTCTAAATTTTTGCGATAAATCTCAACCATTTTTTCTGTTGATTCTCGTTCAATTCATTGGGGATCCAACGCCAGGACAATTTACGTAAATTTAGATGGTCGTGCAAGATCCGTTCAATTGTTCCATAACTCAAGCCTTTCTCAGCTTCAATATAATGTATAGATATCCTGGGGTTCTTTTCAATTAGTAGTTGAATTCGATCAACATTTGAAGAATTAGTCTCTGTAATCGGCGTCCCAATTCGATCAACATTTTTGACTGTCTCCACGCCACTCTTGAAACGTTCAACCCATCTTTCGACGGTACGTTTCTGAGGATCACTTTCTTCCATTGATGCCAAATGTTCGGAATGAATTAATGCTGCTCTAATTTTTACTTAGGTTGGTGGCTGCTCTTTTGAGCTTTTTTCATCGAACTTTCGCTTAAAATCTGATCTTTGTCATCGAATTATGATATTTTACCTTGACTAATAGACTTATCTTGTTAGTTGGTGTCACTTGCAGTCTCTAATTGAGAAAAATTGCCACATCGTTTGTGTAGTTAACTGACTCGAACTGTATCAGGTTAATTTGGCTTAAAATCTGATCTTCGTTATTTTAGTCCAAGATTACGGTATTTTTGAATTTTCGAACGCCCATTGTTTTAAATAGACCTTTATTTTTGCCGCTATAGCGCGTCTCAAACGTTAAATTCGCTTGACATTTTTTTAATTCATCGATATACTTCCCTAAAGAATCAAGGTATTTTTTAAACTTATCAGTGTTCATCCTGATTAGTTCATGCAATAAACTTAAAATGAAGATTAAATTATAAAAATTGAAAAAAATCTTACTCTTCGATCGCGAAAATTTGTTAAAACATATTTTGCCAAAACTTTCAACTTTTCGCACATGTTTGGTGGTTTTTAAATTTTGATATAGATCCGAGTCTTTGTCCTGCAGATTATATCTTTTTTTTCCGCTTAGCCTTTTCGTAAAATTAAAAAAAAAACACGTAGACTAGCTGTTGTAGACAATTATTAGAAGCCAAATTTTATTTTCATTTTTAGGACAAAATTTTTCAATAAAAGTAACCGAGGCGCCATAAATTTTAGTCAAATTAACCGCTTCATTTGAAGACAAAATTTTAGACAAAAATTTTAATGCTTTTGACATAAATTAAAAACCTCATGTACAAATCCTTTAACATGGGGAAAACTTTTTCCAGCAAGCCCATGTTTAAAAAAAAAAAGAAATTGTATATAGTTGTTTATTAATAATTTATTAATTTATAAAAAAATTCAAATGAAAAATTTCGGCGAAAAAAAGAAAAATTTACAAAAAAAATTCTTGATCAAAAATAATAACTTTAGCTTTAAGCTTTTCACGTATATTACGAATTGATTTTAAATTATAAATAATTGGTTTAGTCCATGTTCTGTTGAGTTTTCTTGACGAGTGTGTTCTAGTGACATTTATTTGCTTAATTTGCTCGTGTTCATCTATGTCTTCATAATGATGATCGCTTTTAAATGTTTTGTTTGTTTTTGATTTTTGTATTTTGATTCCACATTTTTTTTGACGAACGATTGGTCTTGGTATGACGACTTTTGCTTTGTTAAATTTACGAATTACAAATTCATAAGTCAAATCATCAAGATCGAAGCCTTTAACAATATCAAATAGATTTTCATCGTACGCAACTAATCGTTCGACACCATTGCTCTTTACAATCAATGAGTATCCTTTGGGGGAATTTGGAACATTGAGTTTACATTTTTTCAAACAATTTAGTAATAAATCTCGACAAGTTGTTTCTTTGCATACAGTGACTCTCAATCGATTGCTTCCAATTTTGACAAAACATTTGGTCGACGATGATCTTTTTAAAGACAAAACTTTTTGTAAAATGTTCATTTTTGTTTGAATTGAATCGATGCGTTTGAGTTTAGATATTTTTTTTTTGCAATAATATAAATACCCTGGTTTTGAAATGTTAGATAATCTCTAAAAACGATTAAGTATTGTTGTATCCGTATGGGTTTTGTTATCTATTGGATCGATTATGGAATCCTGTAATTAAACGATTATATTGTGTTAGAATAATCAATTAATAATTTGTGATCTCATTGAACGATTTTTTATGGATGGTTTATATACACGAAATGAATGAGAAATTCTTTGTTTGCTTTAATTGTAATTTCGAATGGTCACTATGAGAGACAGAGAGGCTAATTAAAAAATTATAACTTTACTGTGTTTATCCGCCAATCAAAAAAAAAAATTTTTTTTTCCTTTAATGAGTGTAAATGTCAATTAAGAAATAGAAGAGAGATAAGTATTTTTTTGTTAACGGTGCTTAACTTTTCTTTCGACAGGTAACAAAACAATTTTCTCAAATTTTAAAAATAATTATGAATGGATTTGAAAATGTATGCTAAATGTCCCTTTCGAAAGGGACCTGATGATAAATCGGATATTCTATTGATTTTCATATGTATCCAAAACTAAATTATTTTTTTTGTTTTTTAATCTGATAATTTATGTTCCAATTAAAATGACTAATTGATTAATTATTTTTGTTAATTGATTTGAGTATTTGATAGATTAAAATCTTCATGGGTCATAAATATGTGGCAATCGCTTTACTTACTCGATATCATCTTTTTGCAACTTGATACTCTTTACTTAAACAATTCAAAATAGTGCGATCCGAATAATATACAATCAAAAATTGGACGCGAGTACGACTGAGTTACAAACAATATCTGGCTTATCACATATCACATCAAGATTCCATGAGTTAAACCAAAAATATTTTAATAATGCCGTCTTAAATGAAAATCCACGATTCTGCACAGTTGCTATTGCTTTATTGAGTTGATACTACTTTTTTCACTCATTGAAAAAAGTATAAAATTTTCACTGAGTGAATAAAGTGTATTTATTTACTCTCTTCAATTCTTTCTAGGACCAACCGTATCATAATGACTCCATAACTTTATCGAAAACGAGCCCTCAAAATAGTTTTCAACGTTTTGACTTTGTTCTCAAAATAGAACTCAAAGTCAAATTCAAACCATCTCTAATTTTGAATACCAAAATTGTTCACACCACAGATATCAAACATTTTCATTATATTTGCTATAGATCAAGAACAAAAGTTACAAATAAAAGAGTGGATAATAAACGATAATTCTATATCACACTAGATTATTGTTTTTCACTTAACATTTTTCCTTGGAAACAAACATTCAGCCACTTAAAGTTTTGTGAATCTCAGACAGAGCGCATTGAGTTATGGAATGATCAAAAATAACCTTTGGAATTTAAAATGTGGTTTATAAAAGTTATAACGAATTAAAAAATGGGTCTTAAAATCGAGTTGACTTAGAATAAGAGTAACGAGGAAAATAATCTAACAATGAGAATAAATTGGGACGTTTTTTTGGAATTAAAAATGAAACTTATGATTCAACAAAATTGTTAAAGATAATGTTAGAGTACGAAGAGAAAGAGTTGGAAGAGATGTATTTGGACATGTTTATGGACAGAAATGGTTTTGAAATGAAAAGAAAAGCATTCGTAAGAAAATTGGATGTGAGTGATTTGCAAAAAAGTGTTTAGCCAACAAGTTTAGTTTATTTTTTTTAATATTATATTTTAACCAATAATTTTTCGTAAATAAAATTTTAGTTTAGTTTCTAAAATTTTTGTTTTTTTGTTCCTATCTGTCCTGCTTGTCCGTTAGAGAGAACAGTTTTTGACCCATGTTTACAAAAGCAAGGTGTCTTGTTTTTTTTTGGGTTTAATCTTTATGAATTGGGACTATATTTTAAGTATTCTTTTTAGGAGTATCTCTAATTATATTTTATCAGCTTATATTAAAAAACTAAATTAAAAAACTAAACAAGTTTTAAAAGTGCATTTCGCAAATATCAAAAATAAAATTAAAATGATAAACTCTAAAAAATTCAAACTTTTAAATTTTACTTTGAAACAAAAACATTTTTAAACCTTCTGAAAAACAAGAAAGGAAAACTTTTATTCTAAGCCACTTTGATTCGAAGACCCATTATTATAATTTGTTGTAACTTTTATAAATCCCCTTTTTCAATTCAAAAGTTTATTTTTGATCATTTCTTAACTCAATGCGCTCTATCTGAAATTCTCAAAACTTTAAGTGGCTAAATGTTTGTTTCCAAGAAAAAATGGTAAGCGTTTTTCAAAAGACAATTGTTGGCGGGCCTAGTTGTGGAAATAAGAGTAAATAAAAGATAATATTTGTTCGACAAAACTCTTTATTAATTACAACATAATTCTTATTATTAGTACTTCTCATAACTCTTAGATATAAAAGATAGAATGAACTAAATGCATTCTAAATATTTAAATTTAATTAAATTGAATGAATATAAAAGCTTAGAAACAACCAAGTTAAGTTTATTAATATAGCAACCAACTAGTTACAAAAAGCAACTAGTATGAAAGGTCTTTTAACCATGCGAGTGATCCGGCTCATGAACACATGAGCACCCGATAACAACAATAATATAGGATGATTTTGAATTATCGTTGAATATCCACTCTTTTATTTGTAACCTTTGACTTTGCTCCACTTCATAATCTATAGCAAATAAAATGCAAATTAAAATAAACATATGCATAAACTAATTGGGTCTTAGGGCTAATGTGACCAAAATTCTTTTTGTTTATAGGTGACTAACGCTGGTCACATAATTTTTGAAAAAAAATAGGTGACCAAAAATTATTTGGAAATTTTCAACTGGTCACATAAATTTTTAAAACATAAAATTAGTCAACAAAAAATAAAAAAATAAATTAACAAAAAACAAAATTTAAAGTTCAAATATTGAATGACTAAGCGATTATAAAAGTTCCAAGTTTTAATCCAAAGAATTTTTTTTAAAAAATGAAAGGCAACGAGAAAATCAAAGAAACTGAGGCATTTCATATCTTTTATAAGCTCTACGAGTTTGGCGCTGTTGCACCAGTAAGATATTGTGAAAACGATAAGTGTAAAAAACGTGGTATGAAGATGGAAATGTGTCTCAAGAAACGAAGTCGAGATGCGAAGAATGATTTACTACCGTGGCGTTTTAATTCACGATTTGTAAAAAAATATATGGGAAAAGAGGTCTAAAAACTCACATGACAAGGGTACATTAATTTTTTTTGGATTATTTCTGATTTATAAAAAAAATTATTTTGATTGTTTTTGGTCACCTATCACAGGGAATGGTCATATAATAAACTTTTTGTTCGTGTTAATTATTTATTTTTATTATTCAAATAATTTTTGGTCACTTATTTTTTTTTTCAAAAATTATGTGACCAGCGTTGGTCACATATCAACAATAAAAATTTTGATTTACAAAAAAAAAACAACTAATTTAATACTAATTGAAATTTTTTAACAAACGGTCAAAGGTCACTTCATTAACGATTTGATTTAAATTATCATCAAAATAGAGCACAATGGAAATAATTCAATTGTAAAACAAGTTTTCGAACGGTCATGAATGTTCTTTTAGGAAATTAGGCTTTCCACTCCTCGATTGCCACATATAAACCAATTTTGTGTTTATTCTTTTTTTTTTTCAAATTTCTAGAATCAAAATAATCTAGTTTCGCATTTATCAATTTTTTTTTGTTGCTTTATTTTATGATATTTTTTTTGATTTGACATGTTTTTTTGTAGCGTTCTTCTTTTATGATTTTTATTATCATTTTAAATTATTTAAACATTTTTCTCAGCTCATGATTATTTTTTAAAAAATTAACCAAGACTGAGAAAATACGTGTGAATTTGCGAATTAGAATCCAAAATGTAAAAGTTAATCAAAAAAGCCACGCGTTGCAATTATTAAAAAACTAAATCGAAGGCAAACAACAATTAATGTTTTATTTAAACCCTTGATTTTTTTGTTATAGTTATCTTTCTATAAAAGAAAGAGTTTATATCTTTAAACAGTTAAAAAAAAATTTAAAAGTTCGAATTTTTTTGAGAACAAAAATGGCGTTTAAACTTAATTGTAAAAAAGTGTCCGAGGAAATTTTGACCATGGTTGAAAAAAAGATTAAATCACAAGCCATAAGACCCGAGGTCAATATTTTGCTAACTTTAAACAAAGACAACAATCCTTTAAAAGAAAGTCAAGTTTATGTTGAAAAAAAAACTAAAATTTTCGAAAAACTCGGAATCAAGTCCAATTTGCATCATGTTAAAAGTTACATGTCAAAACAAGACATACTTGATTTAATTGATAGACTTAATAAAGACCCGAGTAGTAATGGTATATTTGTCCAATTGCCGTTTGTTTTTCAAACAAATTATGCTATTGAAGACATCATTAATAAAATACATCATTTAAAAGACGTTGATGGTTTGAATCGTTATTCAGCTGGTATACTCTACACAAACGATCCTAATGGGTTAAAACCAGCAACACCACTTGGCATTTGTGCTCTTCTTTCTTATTACGATATTCAGACCAAAGGAAAAAATGTTGTGATTATTGGAAAAGGAAAATTAAGTGGTAAACCTTTGTCTCAGATGTTAATGTCACATCCATTCAACTCATCAGTTACCATTTGTGATATTTACACTCCTGACCTAAAGCATTTTACAAGCAAAGCTGATATTCTTATCTCAGCTTGTGGTAGACCACATATGATAAAGCCAGAGATGATTAAAGACAAATCTATTTTGATAGATGTTGGTATAAGTGTTGACAGAAATTCATCCAAACCAATAATACGAGGTGATATTAACCCTTCTTGTTATGCAAGATCAAAATTTTATACAACAGTTCCCGGTGGTGTTGGACTATTAACTACTTCCACATTGGCCCATAATGTTATGAATGCAACTCTAATCCAACAAAACATGAAACCATTAAATTTAAACGAAGAAATGTTTAAAAGAGACAAATACATTCAATTCGTCAACTCGAATGCGACTAATATTTTGCGTGGTCATAAAATTTTACTTTTTTCTTCGAGTTACAATGGAATGAGTCAAAATATCGAAAGAGTGTTAAAAGGTTTAGGACATCAAGTCCATTTTGAAGTGGCTAAAACAGATGAACAAATGCGACATGTGGTCAATAAAATAAAACCCGATTTGATTATTTGTCCATTTTTGAAAAAAGCTATTCCAAGTGATATTTATGAGAAAACAAAGTGTTTAATTGTACATCCTGGAATAAAAGGAGACAGAGGTCCATCTTCTTTGGATTGGGCTATCCTAAACAAATATGATGAATGGGGTGTGACTGTTTTAGAAGCCGATAAAGAAATGGATGCTGGCAACATTTGGGCAAGTTGCAATTTTAAAATGCCTAAAAATTTCACAAAAGGAAGCTTGTACAATAGTCTTGTAATGTCTACAGCTGAAAAACTTGTAGTCGAGTGTTTGTCCAAGTTTAAAGATCCAAACTTTGTTCCCGAACCACTAGATTATTCAAAGGCAGATGTCAAAGGAAGATTGCATAGAACCATTCGATTGGCTGACTCTGAAAGAGCAATTGATTGGAATAACGATTCAACTGTTGATATAATTGGAAAAAGTAAAGCAGCAGACACTCAACCAGGATTGAGAACTGATCTGTCAATTAACGACGAAAAAGTAACCAGATTCGTATATGGGGTTTGTAATGAGGCTTACTTGAAGCCACCCAATGGTTTGAAAAATGGACAAATATTTGCTAAACGAGATGATGCTGTTTGTGTTAAAACAAAAGATGGTTCTGTTTGGTTTTCATGTTTAAGATCAGTTAAGACTAAAGAGAATCCGTATCCTATTAAGTTACCGGCAACATTACAATTAAAAAATGAATTGGATTTTCACAAAATTCCCGAATTAAATAACGGTTCATTACCATCGCCGGATTTTGAAAATACTTATCAAGAAATTTGTTTCGAAAAAATCGGTAAGTGCGGTATTTTATATTTCAATTTCTACAATGGAGCTATGGATACTCGAAAATGCAGACAACTTGTCAATGCTCTTAAACAATGCTCGAGCGAGAATTTAAATGTTTTAATAATTGCTGGTAGTGAAACAAATTGGTCGAATGGAATTCATTTAAATGTGATTGAAAATGCACAAAATTCGGCTCAAGAGAGTTGGGAAAATATAAAAGCAATAAACAATGTGGTCAAAGAGATTATTTCGTTAAAAGATCTAATGACCATTTCAGCTGTTCAAGCAAATGCTGGAGCTGGTGGAGTCTATTTGAGTATGGCTTCGGATTTTGTTTTTGCAAAACCTGTTGTTTTTAATCCACATTACAAAAACATGGGGTTGTTTGGATCAGAACTTCATACTTTAACAGCTTCAAAACGAATTGGTAAGTCAATGCTTGATCAACTTAAAGAAAGCGCAATTCCAATTATTACAAAAGAGGCCATTGAAATTAACTTGATTGATGATTTGAATTCAAAAATAGAACATGAAAATAGGGATCTTAGTTTTATGGATAAAGTAAAACTTTTTGCAACTAGATACTCTAACAATGAGAATAAATTGGGACGTTTTTTTGGAATTAAAAATGAAACTTATGATTCAACAAAATTGTTAAAGATAATGTTAGAGTACGAAGAGAAAGAGTTGGAAGAGATGTATTTGGACATGTTTATGGACAGAAATGGTTTTGAAATGAAAAGAAAAGCATTCGTTAGAAAATTGGATGTGAGTGATTTGCAAAAAAGTGTTTAGTCAACATGTTTAGCTTATTTTTTAGATTATATTTTAACCAATAATTTTTCGTAAATAAAATTTTAGTTTAGTTTCTAAAATTTTTGTTTTTTTGTTCCTATCTGTCCTGCTTGTCCGTTAGAGAGAGCAGTTTTTGACCCATGTTTACAAAAGCGAGGTGTAGCTGGTCTTGTGTTTTTTGGGTTTAATCTTTATGAATTGGGACTATATTTTAAGTATTCTTTTTAGGAGTATCTCTAATTATATTTTATCAGCTTATATTAAAAAACTAAACAAGTTTTAAAAGTGCATTTCGCAAATATCAAAAATAAAATTAAAATGATAAACTCTAAAAAATTCAAACTTTTAAATTTTACTTTGAAACTAAAACATTTTTAAATTCTTATCTTCTGAAAGGGGGTAAAAAAAGAAAAAATTTCTAAAGCGAGGCGGGATGTCAAAAATATTCCGATCAAAATAGTGACCCTCGGGAAAAGGTCTTTTAGAGGCTTAAATTTTTACTCCCCACCCGGTAAAATTTTGGGTTTAGCTCATCCATGGCCTCAATAATTTTAAAATGGTCCTCTTATAAGATAATAAGAGTCAGCTAATTTTTTCTCTATGCCGTATCGAACCCCGAATTTATTTTTAACAAAATTTATTTTGATTAGGCAAGCAGCCAACCATCAGCAAAAACGCCTGGACAAAGTTTAAAACGAATAAGTAAATTTTTCCTTACATTCAAGAAAAAAAAAATAATCGGGGTTTAAGGTGAAAACTAGGGCAAATGGTGATTTTTGGGTTATTTGGGATATTTGCCTCTCACCTCATTGACCCATTGTACTAATAGGGTGACTCAAAAACATGAACGAAATTCGCATCTTTGGGCAAAATTAAGTCTAAATTTTAATTTGCATAAAAATAGGTCTCCCTGTTTAATATACATTTTTTTAAAATAAAATTAAATTATATCAAAAATAATCAAATATACGATCTCAAGTTATTGATGCTTTTAATTTTTATAGTCTAATACTACAAATAGACATAGTTTTAAGTCGAATAAAAATATTTTTTACATTCCAATTGAATTTAATTTAAATTTTTTTTAAGTGAAAATGAGAAGTGTCTCAAAGTTTAAAAGTGAATTGAAGATTTTGTTTAAGATTAAAATAAGTGTTACTCGAGCATCTTTTTGCACCTAGTTACTTTTTTTTTAAAAAATAAGAATTCGAGTTTTACATTTTTTTTCAAGGCTCACGTGATTATACAGGCTTTTTTTTTCGAATGCTTGATAAAGGGACAATACGAGTCTGAAGAGTTTTTGTACAGTGACAGGTACAATGGAGCATAAAAATAAACTTTCTCTAATAAATTAAAAAATCATAAATTCAAAATCTTTATACAGTCAAGGCTCGATGAAGTCACGTCACGATAAAGTCACAATTTACTATAAGCACATATTATTAGAAGAACCGTTATCCTCCAATTTAATTAAATGTTAAGTTAGATTTATATAATCATATTTTACAATCACATATTTGATGTTAGCTCATAAAATTTTAAGTCAAAAGTTACAAATTACAGCATAATTTGCGAGGAACGAGCGTTGCGTGACGAGCATATTAAGCAGACATACACACGAATAAAAAACAAATACTGAACTGTTTTAAAAAAAATTCTGGACGTAAATCGTCAATAGACTATACAAACACAAAAAATATCTACATGTATTTTATATATAAAAATAAATCAATTAATTCAGGTATGAAAAAATTCACTTCTAACTTAACATTTTCTTAGTTATTACTTCCCTAACTTGATACAAGCTAACGTCTCGTTACTCGCATATAAAGCCTTGCTTCCCTATCTTTATATTCTCTTATAATCACACTTTTTTATTCTTTTGTTGCACAAATTTTATAATAATTTTATTCCTCCAATAAAAATCAACTGTAACAATGGACAAAAAAATGATAAAAAAGGTCAAAAGAGAACTAAAATTTTGAACGAAATGAAGTTAGCCATAATTAAAATGAAAAATTAAACAAATAAAACAGATAGTGAAATAGCTGAGCAATTCAATACCAATCGTTCAACTGTTACAAAAATTGTTAATAATCCAGAGAAATACGTTAATCTTAGTGAACAAGTGATCAATGTAAAGGTTTTAAAAAAGATTAGGCACGTTTAACAATTTTATTTTCTACAAAGGCTACAGGTTCAAACAAATTAAAACCATGGGTTATAGGTAACAGTGCTCGTCCTCGTTGTATGAAAAACATTAACTTTAACACACTCCTATCAACTAACGATCAAAAGGTGTTGGAAGCACGCAGATATTCTCAGTAAAAAAGCTTTAGACCAGTTAAACTTGGATGGGATGTTTCATGAAAACTATTTAGAGTTTGGCTAACTCATGGAGTTATTGAAAGACTTGGGTACTTATGACGAGAATTTCGATGAGTGCAGAAGAGTATGTTAATGTCGACTCTAATTGCGAAACTTTTGAGATACCAAAAGACATATATATTTTAAATGAGGTCTTGTTAGATAATGCACAGTGATTCAGCCCAGCAAAAATTTTTGCCAAAATTCATAAGTGACCAATATCAATTTTAATACTCTATAATTAAAGTATATTAATTGCTCTTTTAGAAAATATGTTGGTTTTTGGTTTGATATTTGATGAACCCAAAAATATTTAATCTCAAAGTTGATCAAAAATTTGGTTATAAAATTATGCTAAATTTAAAATGTTAATATCTAAGAAAAGAATTTATGAAAACATTTAGATTTTTTTTGAAAATTTAAAAAAAAAGTTCTTTTTTATTATGCAATATATCGCATGCATCAAAATATTTTTGTTTTTTTGAAATTATCGTTTAAAGTTGTACGTTTTTTTTCAAACTTTGAGTTGCAAAATAAAAAAATGACCACGTTTGACTGTCCTCTAATTTTCATTTTCTTATAGTACGAAGGTCTATCTTTAAAATAAAAAAAAAAATTGGCTGCTCTTACTTGCTCTTGTTAGAAAAAAATCGATCCAAAAAAGAATTTTTTTTTAAAAAATCGTTTAAAAATAATTACTCTTTTGAGTCTTTTCTGATAATAAATACTCTTTAGAATTAAAATGTTCACTAGGAAAATTTTTTTTTTTAAACTTTAGAAATTTTAGGAAAAATTTTAAACCTCCAAATGATTATTCAGCTCACTCGTCTCGAACTATTCAATGAAATAAAAGATCATCTTAAACTTTTACCGGCACTATTCATCGAAAAATGTATTGAATTTTTAAAAAATCGTTTTCCTGAAGAACTCGAAATCAACGATAAAAATGAAACTATTCGTGTGAAAGTTAGGCTTTTTCAACAGAAAGTGAACGAGAGGTTAAAAAGAAACGTTCGCACAGTGATTCAGAATTTTGCGATTCTTGCCGAAATTATTTAAAGGCATTATTTTTTGATGAAAATTCGTTCTATTAAATCGATATTAATACGTGAACTCATATAAGCTGAACGGACAAAAACACAAAATTGAACTTTTGTATTTGACGTTAAATATAGCACTTTTATATGTCAAATTGAAGCTTTGATCGAGGGCTATATTTTTACGAACGACCAGTCCCATAACCTCGGTACCAACATAAAAATATAGCCCTCGATCAAAGCTACAATTTGGCATATAAAAGTGCTATATTTAACGTCAAATACAAAAGTTCAATTTTGTATTTTTGTCCGTTCAGCTTATATGAGTTCACGTATTAATATCGATTTTTACAGAGAACCATACATCCTACCTGGCTGATTTTTTTTCAAATTAAAGCTTAGAAGATTTTCTATCAAATTCTGATGGGTAGGTCTAAAGTTTATTTTTAGTTTTTGAGAAAACCATAGGTCCGTGAAAAAATCCGAAAGTCCGTAGAGGTTTTTTGAGGATTTCTCCCGAATCATTGCTTTATGAATTTCAAAAAGTGGTCTATATAAAAGTTCATGAAATTCCCTATCGAATGGTGTATAAAAAAACGGAGTTGTAATATCCCTTCAAGAAAAAAGCATAGGTCCGTGTTTTTCAAAAAATAGGTGGTCCGTGTTTTAGCAACAGCCGTTTTTGATCTTAAAAAATTAGACGAGAAAATTTTTGAACTACAACTAAGGTCAATTTTTTTCAAGGAATTCATTTTTGTGGTTAATTTTCTCATAGAACTTACCGTTTTCTCAAAATTCCGTTTTTTTAGCTAAAATGAGCAAATACTCAGCTAGGGATTGAACTATGGTAAAAATTATGTAAAAATTCGAATTCAACACAAAAATTTTGTCTAGGAACAAATTTTCATCAAAAAATAATGCCTTTAAATAATTTCGGCAAGAATCGCAAAATTCTGAATCACTGTGTAATGATTTAAAAGATAAAGTTATCGAGGAAAATTTAGGTATTTGTGATGAAGAGGAGGACGAACCTGAGGAGGTTATTGTGACCAAGCAAGAGGCTGTAATGAGCTTGGGTGTAGTGATAACTTATTTACAGCAATCAGAAGAAATAACCTCTGATGATGTTAGATATGTCAAGAATATTTTTAATAAAGCGAAATTTTTCGAATCAAATAATTTAAAACAACAAAAGCATATTTTAGACTATTTTAAAAGAAAATAGACTTATTTTTTTTATCCGAAATTTGTTTTTTTTTGTTAAAATGTTTAAATATAATGCATGATCAATAAAATCTTTGTAATCATTATTTGTTAAAGTCACATTATTCGACCCAGACAAACGGGGTGATTATATCGAGCGGGGACTGTAAATTAAATTAATTCAAAAACTCAAAAAAAAAAAGAGATATATTTGATCAATAACAACATAACGATTTTTCTAGTAGGTTGTTGGTTAGAATTTAAAGTTGATTTTTATGAATCCTATTTGTATTGAAAAGGGAAAAAGAACAACTTTTATCCAACTTTTCAATTTCTTTTTTATTTTACTGTTGAAATGATTTCTAACCGATTCAGATACATTTTTCCCTCTATTTTTTTCCCCACAATTATTTTCCCCATAATTAAAATACCCGTTTAACATTTTTCCCACTTAACATTTATCCCATATTAACAATTTTCCTACTTAACAAAAATCCTATATTAAAATTTTTCCCGCTTAACAATTTTCCTGTGTAACAAAACTCCCATACTAAATAAATAAAATATTAGCCAATCAAAAAATTTTAAAACTTGACATCCTATAATAATTTTAAGTAATTTCTTTTTTAAGATACAGCTGTAGCTTTTCCGGTATACCACTTTATTGTAACAACTTACTAAATTAAACATATCGAATATCCTGGCTAACAAAATACTGCTACAGTGTTCGAAAGATGTATCCTTCTGTGATCAATAGTGATCAATGGTAAATAACAAGTGTGTGTTCTAGATCATGATATTCAGCTCTTTCCATTTATATTTTGTGTAAGTGAAAATTTAAAGATTGAATACAAGTTTGTACAAAACCCCAAAGTTCAGTAAAGCACTTTAATCAATTAGGGTGGTTCTTGCGAATATGCAAACAAACTAACCAAAACTTGTATTAAATCTTTAAATTTTCACTTACACAAAATATAAATGAAAAGAGCTGAATATCATGATCTAGAACACACACTTGTTATTTACCATGGATACAAGGATCATCTCAACAAAAACAAATCGATCAGATGAAACTGTGAAGAGTGTAAGACAGTGACGATCGCTATTGATGCAGAAGGATACATCTTTCGGGCGCCTACCGCCAAACACATCGATGGTTCAATAAATGTTTCAAAAATAATTGGTTTAAATTATTGTATTTTGATGTAATAATTTGATTGGCCTCGTCTAGCTCCACCTTGAAAGTGGGAAAAATGATAAACAGGGAAAAAAAATTAAGGGAAAATTGTTCTGTGTGATAAATAAAAAGTGGGACAAATGTCTGAAGTGAAAAAAAAAAAATAGGGAAAAAAATTGTGTGAAAAATGTACATGGGGAAAATGTCTGTGGGGAAAAAAATTGTGGGGAAAATGTACGTTGACCTTTCTAACCTATGTAACAGTAAAAATGTAAAATACATGATTTTGAAATTTTGGATTGTCATATTAAAGATGGAAATTACAAACGAATGAGTATTTTGGCTAAATTATTGTCCGAAAATTTTTCAAACGAGTTGAAAAAATATGCTGAGGAAAATGATTTTGAAAGCGCCATTAAAGTCTTAAAAGAACACGAAAAGGTCATTCAAGAGATGTATAAATATGAGGGACCTGTGACACATTATCATAGGTCAAGCATTTTACATTGGATTTAATAATCAAAACTTAGATTTTAAAGGATTTTAAAGATGTAGCAGTTGTTGATAAATTAAAACTCAAAGGTGTTTTGATTGATTCAAAGCTTGATTTTGAACTACACGTATGCGATAAAAGATTACAAGTAAATCGTAAACTTTATTCAAAAAATTGTTTTACTTATCATTAAACGTTAAAACTATATAAACAAACTTTTTATAAACTTTTTTAAAAATTACTTTTTTTTGAAAGAATTTAAAATTTTTTTGTACAAAAATTTAAATAATTATGTAACAATTGGAATTAGTGAATTTGTAAATTTCAACTTTTTTATAAAATATTCTTATCTTTTTTATTGAAAAATTTTCTTTTTTTGTGTATTATTTTGTTGTTTAATAGATTTTTCCAATGGCTTGTACAAATATGAATTAACTTCCCAAGCGGGAATGAAAGCGAAAAATAAGCGAAAAGTTTCGCTTTCATTGAAATTATATTAATTTGAGAAAATAAAAATATCATCTTATTTTCTCACATTCCACAAAAAAAAGTCACATGTTGTTGGTTTAAAAAAAATCTTAATCGCAACGATTAAAATTATTGAGGATGGATCTATTATTTTTTATTATTACTTAAGTAATAATAATGAATTCACAGGCGGCTCTTGTCAGTCAATTATTCAATTAACATAAGAAATAACTTATTTATTTTATTCTTCTTTATCTAGCATGATCTTTACAGAATACAAGGGTTTAACTATCGTTATTTTTTTAAATAATAACTTTGAAATTTCCCGCAAAATTTTAAAATGTTAAGACTTTTTCTAAATTTAAATTTTTTTCGACATTGAGAATTAAAATGATCTACGTGTAGTTAGTTTTTTGCAAGTAGTTTTTTAAAGCTAAAAAACAGACCCAAACATCACCTCGTGTATCCAAAAAAATAAAAGAAATTTGTTTAGGATAAGTTCAATAGTAATTGAAATATATTACACTGTTAATTTTTAACGTATATAATCAAAATGCAATTTTCAAAAAATATAATTTAATTTTAAAAAATTGCAAACAGCAAAAAATTACAAGCGGTAAATTAAAGTTGATTTCAATCCCACTTTACTAATCCTTATTATTTTAAGTTTCACATCGGCTTATTACACACAAGATTAATATTACTATCAAAAGACCTTCGCCGCTCTACTTTATTTAGATTGAGAAAATGAGAACTCTAATTACCATCGAAACTAGATGACAAATTCACTAAGTCAAATGACGATTAAATTATTTTTGCGCATGAAGAACCATCATGTTTTTTATCTAACATACCTCTAATTGCGCAACAAGGAATTTTTTTTTTCAAATGTCTACTTTGTGTAAAGAAATTTTTTTCTTAAATTTCTTATAATAAAAATCCAATTTTTCCAATTTTTCCAAGTTTTCATTTTTTTTTCGGAAAAATATTTCCTTGGGTTGTCTTATTTTGTTTACTTTAATAAATAAATAAATATTTAAAATTCTACTTAGGCTAAACAAAACAAAGAAATAAGACTCCATGCGTAATATCAAGTTATCTTACCAAAATACATTTCTTTTAGGCAATTTGAAGTTAGGAATCAATTCGAACAAATCAGTTATATCAATTTACTTTCAGTATTTAATTTAACTTAAATTAATTACATTTTTGAAAAAAAAAAGCGTTAGATGATGCGACACTAATTGTCACATTTAGAAATTCCTGATTATACTAATTAAGATTGCTATTTTTTAAAATCAATAAAAATCGACAAAAAAAACACTATTTTAAGTAAAATTTGATCTGCACTTTTTTTTAAAATTTTTAAAAATAATGAACTATAGAAAAAGTTATATCCCTTTCAAATTTTTTTTATTTTGGAGCAAAATAGTTTGTCCGATTGTTCAAGATAAGTTTAATTTCTATTTTAATAAATTTTAGCAACTTATTAAGGTAAAATATCTTCAAAACAAAAACATAAATGACTTAATGTCCTCTACAAATTTTGTCACTATGTCAATTTAATCACCATCGAGATAAAGACAAATCGGCCTTTTTTAATTAATTCAATTCCAGTTGTGTCACTTTTCACTTTATCACTACTAAAAGAAAAAGTTTAAGTTGATTTTCTATTAAAAAGGCGTAATTTTTTGTAATTGGGCGAGAGTTTTCTTTATGTTTCCATTACTAACCAAGTGTTAAAGCATTCATTAATATCAAAGCAAAATTTAACCAATTAACCCATTTTCACCGGTTTCTTATAAAAATTAAATGAAAAAGGATGATAACTACTTTGGCGTTCGATTTTAAATTTTAAATTTTTAAAAGTTTTGGTTTAATTTTATGTAGTTTAGAAATTAATCAATTATTTTTACCGAGTATGATGCAATGATTTAGTGGTTATGAACAGTGATGAATGAATTCAGGTTTTTTTGATTTTTTCGTCCAAAATATTCAAAAGAAATCAACCAATAATAAAATTCAACTTAACAACTAAAATTGGTGAAAATAAGGGGTAACTTGGTTATTTTTATGGTTAGAATTGAAGCAACCGGGTTAAGTTCGGTGTTAATTGTCTAAAAAAATGGGGCTATTAGGTATATTTACCGCTAACCCCTTTGACCCAATGTACTAATGGGCTGAGTCAAAAACAAGGAGAAAATTGGGTGAACGAATTTATCATTTTCGAATAAATAAGAGTCCAATAATAATAAATAATTCTTATTTATTATTCGAGTCCATCGAATAATAAATAAGAATAATTTAGACGGTTGCTTACAATACGTCCGAATCAAACAGAGCAATATTTTTAAATTGAGAAAAAAAATGACGTACGTTACAAACAAAAACAAAAAACAAAAAAACAAAAAATAATAAATTATTTGTTTTTGAAATTTATTTTTTGTTTCAAAGAAACAAACTAAAAACAAATTTTTCTAATATTAATTTTTCCAAAAGAAAAAATTTGTAAAAAGATTAAATCTTCCGTTTTTGAGTAGCTTTAATCTTTTGTAAGACCTTTCGATTAAATACATCTACATTTGACATGTTGGTTGGCTAATACTAATAAGAATTGTAATTTTCAAAATTCGTTAACAATCAATTTGTTAACAATGTATTAGGCGAGTTGAACTAATTTAACTCAAGAAAAATTAATCCTAATCTTCGAGGACTTATGGAGTCAACTCACACTAAAATCATGCCATGTGTCCTTAAACTTGACATTGATTTAACTTGAAGATAACATAACTTGACTTTATTTTAATGAAATAAGTCCATTTGGTCTTGAGAATGCCGGTGATTAGTATGTAGTGATATAAATGTAAGTTGACCGTACTTCATTGCCGCATAAAATCAAAAACTAAAGACAAGGTGTTAACTGTACTTAACTTTAGTTTGTCGGATAATCTTATAAAAATGTTTTGAAGCTTTTCGAAATTTAACTACCTTTTTTAAGAATCGAATAATATTGAGTCTATTAATGAGTCTAAAACTTGACGACTTTTAATGTAAAATAAGCATCAATTCTTTTATATTTTATTAAGCCTTCATGCTGCCGTTTTTAGGTAATTTTAAAGCCAATCTTTGTTAAATAAATGGTTTTAGTTCAGTCATTTTTAACAAAAAATTGAAGAAAATGTACTGGAAAGATAAAAAATCGTGAAATCAATCCGTCTTTGAAGAGTTTTAGGCGAGAAACTCAATTATGTCTTGTCAATTCTCAATTCAGTAACCATTTTAAATTGAAAAAATATCCTACTAGTCGTAAAAACTTTAATAACTTCCCTCATCAACTCATAGATTTTTTATTCCAGCTCCTAAAATATGATTTTTATGAATTTAATTTTTTTTGTTTTTATTTGTTATTAAAAAACAAAAAAAATTATTTTAAAAACAAATAATTTATTATTTTTTGTTTTTTTGTTTTTTGTTTTTGTTTGTAACGTACGTAAAAAAATGAGCAATTTTTTTAAAATCAATTTCACGAGCTAAGTTAAATTTTTTTTAAAAAAATAATTTTTAAAAAGATCATTAAAAAAAGGATAAAATTTTGAAATTTTTAAAAGATCATTAAAATTGTTTCGACTTAAAAGGCTTGTTTAAATTTTAATTTGATTTCTTAGCTTAAAAAAAACTTAGGCATGTGCTTATAAGTTTTTGAATTTCACAGAAGGGTATAACTGTAAAACAGCACTTCCACTGAAATAATTCGTACCGTTTAACGTAACTTACCTTACCGAAACTTTGTCTGATTTGTGTCTATTCAATATAAAGGGTACATCATCGAAAAGTATTTAAATAAATAGAACTCATTAAGACGAATATTTTGATACCAGATGATATATAATTGACCTTAAAAATCTCACGAGTCTTCTAATGTTTTGTAACGGTACGTCTTTTTTAGTCTTTCCGTGCTGTAATTGATCAAATAAATTTCTTCTAAAGAAAAAGTCTTTCAAAAAATTTAGAACCGAATTTATAATCTAAAAGCTCAAATAATTTCTCTTTCAAAATAATCATATTCTCCTCACAAGAATTTGAAAAGGTTTTTTAGACAAAAACTGAAAAAATCCTAAAATTTAATAAAAACGCAATAATTTTAACTTTTTTAGACAATAAAGAATTGCCATAGCCAGTGATGTGGTAATTAAATTTTTATCGTAACTTTTAAAACAATAATTCAAAATAGGTCGTTAACACTTAAAATATTATCGATTTGGATTTTCAATTTAAAAAAAAATCAACAAAACAAATAAAAAAAAATCAATGTTCAATAAAATTAAAACGTATCTACTAAATTTAACTCAAAGGTTTATCGAATAATTATAGAAAACCATTTTGCAAAAGAAAAGTTCACTTTCTGATTGATGCGCTTTACGTTTTTTAACGAATTTTCGGTTCATTTTATACAAAGCTTCATCCCAGTTATTTTCCTTTGAAATTAAAAATTACTTAAAAACTCTTTAATATAATTATCTTAAAAAATTACCATTATTTTGTTAATTTCAAAAATGGTTTTCGATAAATAGATGAGTCCCTTGCTTCGGTTCCGGAGCTAATTATAGCTGACTATGCGAAACGTTTTTTTTTCAGACAAATTCGGCAGATTAGTAAAAAACTATTTGTCAAATAAATGGAAATCATTTTTTAAAATAAATGAATTTTTGAGTTTGATTCAATAAAATCAAAAAATTAAAAAAAGAAAACTGCAAACATAATTTAATTAATATTTCATCTAAGGATTTAATAAATTTTTAAGGAAATTTATTTTAACAATTTTATTTGGAACATGTATAATGATACAAAAAATGACAAAATAGTCTTGACACTCAAAAATTTCTTAAATCTATTAAAACCTTGAAAAAACTTGTTAAACTTGTTATTTTATTCGAATGATTTAATTATTTTTCAAAAATAAATATTTTATAAATATAACAATGCTTGTCACATTTACCGTTATTTTTTTATTTCGCTAATTCAGCATTATTAACATTATAAAATTCTTATAAAAATGAATCGAAATTTTCCTGTTAAAAATTTTCCTATTAAAAATATTCCCCCCTAATAAATATTTAAAAAATTAACCAATCAAAAATTACATAGGATAATCTTCGAAATGACAAATATGATCCGTGCTAAAATACTCTAAAAACACATTTTATACTTAAGTTCCCATCATTAAAGGCAACTTAAATTTTTTTATCAATTTTCTTTTCATATTTTTTTTCTATTCAAAAATTGACCTAAAATGTCTGCAAATGTGGGTTTTTATGAAATAAAATATGGAGCAAAGTGAAACAAAATTTGCTCCATCCATTGGTGAAGTCTGCAAAATCTCTGCAAAACTAATTGCGCATTTAAAA
Organism: Brachionus rubens; assembly: GCA_022207745.1. NCBI lineage: Eukaryota > Metazoa > Rotifera > Eurotatoria > Ploima > Brachionidae > Brachionus > Brachionus rubens. The sequence continues at coordinate 1,417,186 of JAJVHD010000022.1, read as the reverse complement.
ACAGTGCACGCCATTAAAAAAATGAAAATTAAATGCGCAATTATTAGTCCAGCCATATCAAAAAAAAAACACTTATAAAATACAAAAAATTGAGAAATCTGCACTTCGTCTTATTCTCCATTAGCCAAGGTACACTCGTATTACTACCTTGCATGAATTAGCATTGTAAAGATGTTATTTTTAACTTCGTTAATGGCAATCAAATCTGATGCACAATTTCTTATTTTAATTAGATATTTTTTTTGAATTTTTTTACTTTTTATTTTTAGTTTAACTTTATAAGTTCTTTTGTTTGACTTAAAACTTCCTTTATTCCAGACATGTGTACCCATTTATTTTCGGGTATTGGGTCGGTTTGAGTAACCCAAAAAAATGGGTTTTAGGGTTCGGGTAGGATATAGGTTTCCCATAAATTTTGGGTTTTTGGGTGTAGGTTGGATTGGGTCACCCATAAAAATTGGGTATTTGGGTTAAAAATTGGGTAGGTATACCTCAAAATTCAAATTATAAACTCAATTTTTAACCCAAATACCCTATTTTTATGGGTGACCCAATCCAACCTACACCCAAAAACCCAAAATTTATGGGAAACCTATACCCTACCCGAACCCTAAAACCCAATTTTTTTGGGTTACTCAAACCGACCCAATACCCGAAAATAAATGGGTACACATGTCTGCTTTATTCGAACGATCAACGAACCTTAATCTATTTATTTTTGTTTTTGTTTTTATAATGTACTTTTACTTGCTTCCCAATAAACTAGAACGAAAAAAAAAAAAAAATGTTTTACATAACTTTATTTATTGGAAGATGTGGGTTTTGAGTTTATCATCAAAAATTGGACGAAATTTATACCATCTATAAATAAGTTCTTCAATTTTTTTCAAATAATATGGATATGTCGGATCAACGCCTATGATTTTTACCCATTTATTAAAAATCTTTTATTCTCTTTCAACCAATTTTCATTCCATCTTGATTTTAAGCTTCTCCAAAATAATCAAATCTAAACACGTTTTTTTTTTAAAAAAAAGCTATTTGGAAGTTCATATTTGGAATTTCTTCCGTATAGCCTGAGTATGCTGGTTGAAAATCTTCCGCAAAAATTAAAGAGCCGAATTATCCAAAAGCTCTGATATAAAAACTAGGGATATTAAATCACGAATTAATTTTCCCTTTTTTGAACTCATATTTTTTTCGATTATGCATTTATTTAACGCTCTAACTAATTGATCATTAATGTCACCAAATTCCATATCTTTAATGGCTGAATCAAAGCTTGAATAATTACCAATCGAAGGTATATAATGTTTAAGATATATTTTGAATGGCGGCTGAACGGACTCATTCAAAAAAATATTCTCTATTCTCGTAGTAAAACATTTAAAAATAAATTTGAATACAAATTCGTCGTTTATAAAATAATTTGACACAGGCTCATTTAAGATTCTATTAAGATGATCGATTTCTATCAAAAGAGATTTCTGAATGATTTTATGATTTAAAATTAAGTCTCTTTCGATCTCACACTTGTAGAGTTCTGGTGGCATGAAGGAATGAAGATTTTTGATCAACCATTTTCGATAACGATTTTTAAATCAAGCTCTTCTATGAATTCTTCATCGAAATGCTTGTAAATTTTTATTCCTATTTAATGAATTTCATCGGTTAGTTTAGTTAACTCCATTTGTTTTCAGTCACTTAAATTATTTTTAAAGATTTATTAGGCGAACATAAATCGATTTTATGGTGAGTTAAAATTAACTACAACCACATTGGGGGTTTATATTGGAATGAAAACAGATTTAGTGATATTAATTTAGACTTAGAAGCATAAATTCTTTTGTCTTTTCCAAAAATTGTAAATCTCTAAGATTATATTAATAAAGATAAAACTCTCTGATACGGCGAAATATATATTATATTTAATTTTCCAAAGTAGAATTTTAATTATCATTCCGGAAAAGGACAAACTCAGTTTATTATCGCGCCTTGAAATCTCCATTTTTAAGTGCTTTAAAAGTCTTATTTATTGCTCTATCTATGCCATTTTTTAAGAGTTCCTCTGGTTATACACGCTTAGGGAGAAGGTTAAAGTAGATAAACAAACAATTAAAATTAAACGTAATTAAAGGTTATCAAAAACGTTATTAAAAAAAAAAATACCTTACATTTTTTTAATTTAAGATTTATATTTGAAAATTATTTTTTTTTTAAATTAAAAAAATCCAGTTAAAAAAAATGTTTTCTGTTTTCTTTTAGAGAAAATAAAAAAGTCAGAGACAGTGTTATAAAAACTTATAGAAATACTAGATTCGAGTGGTTCTCAAACTTACGACACACGTGCTTGTGTGTTTGTTTAAACCACGTTTTTTAAAATCGAGTCAATTTTTCGAAACACTCATACTTTCTCTTAACAAAAAAAATCTTGAAAATATGTTTATAAAATGGAGATTTAGTTGAGTCAAGTTTTCGATTTTATTTTTGTCGCACCAAAAACATTTCGAATAATTTAACAAATTATGCCCCCTCAAGCACGGCCGTAAAAGTCCGTTTCACTCGTCGATTTTACTTTTTTTTAAATCTTATCTCATTTTAGTCGATTGTTTTAATTTCCCTCGTAACTTTTATTCTAAGTTACCTCGATTTGAAGACCCATTTTTTAATTCGTTATAACTTTTATAAAACACATTTTAAATTCAAAAGTTAATTTTTGATCATTCCATAACTCAATGCGCTCTGTCTGAGATTCACAAAACTTTAAGTGGCTGAATGTTTGTTTCCAAGGAAAAATGTTAAGTGTTTTTCAAAAAAAATAATCTTATGTGATTTAGAATTATCGTTTATTATCCACTCTTTTATTTGTAACTTTTGACTTTGCTCTACTTCATAATCTTGCAAATTAAAATAAACATTGACAAAAACAAATTTAATGTTTGATATCTATGATCAAAACAATTTTGGTATTGAAAAATTATGTGAAGAGAGGGTATAAATCCCCTAGAAAATTAGAGTTGGTAGGAAGATTCGCCTATAACAGTGGGGGATGTGAAGTTTTTTTCAATTCACTCATTTCAAATTCAGTTAAACTTGAATAACTTTTCTTCTAGACGAGATAAATCCATTCTGCAAATTGCTACAACTTGTAACAATTTTGCTACACCTGTGATATCCATCTGCTAAAACTCTGCATTTCTTATGCATTTTGCACGCCATTAAAAAAGATTACAAAAAATTGTGCATAAGAAATGCAGAGTTTTAGCAGATGGATATCACAGGTGTAGCAAAATTGTTACAAGTTGTAGCAATTTGCAGAATGGATTTATCTCGTCTAGAAGAAAAGTTATTCAAGTTTAACTGAATTTGAAATGAGTGAATTGAAAAAAACTTCACAGCCCCTAACAGTGTCGCATATAGCGTATTACTTATTCTTTGGGCCGAGTGTTGTTAATGTTTTATTGAAGAATGACGCGTTGTAAAGTTCATAGTGTCTTCTTTCTTTATAAAATCAAAAGCAACAATGTTACAGTGAAAGTGAAGCTTATAAATCAATAAACAACTATGTCTGTAAATAATTTTTCTATTTCCTTTCTTAATTGCAAAAATATTAAAGCTAATATTGCTTATAGTATATACTTAGTTCAAAACTCCTCAATTTGTTATTTAAATGAACTTTGGACTAAAAAGAATGAATTTAATTTAATTAATGAATTGTTGCCAAATAATAAAAAAATACTCCTCTCTATCACTCCGACATGCCAAACTACCCCACCAAGGGTAGACCTTTCGGTGGTCAATGTTTGATTCTTGATCAATCGTGTGATCTAATAGATCACGAATTTGTAAATAAACACTGAAGTTACGTTCACTTAAAGCTCCTAGGTTGTGGTCTTGTTAATATATACCGTTTTATTATTCAAAAAATGCTGCTAAATCCATTTCAATGTGTCAACTTGTCGAATTTTTGGTCAAATATACAAATTCCCTCATCTTTGTGATTTTTGATTTTTTCTGAATTTTTTCGGCTTTTATTGCCGTAAAAAGCAGCAACAACCATATCTCTCTCTATAAATAATAAGGAAAAAACGTCTCGTAGACACAGGGGCTCAAACTTCTTTTATTTGTAAAAAGTACGCCTTAAGTGAAAACGTTAAGCCTGAACCAATAAAGAATCCAAAATTCTGGGTGACGGCAAACGGATCGCCTCTTAAAGTCAACGGGCAAAAATACTTACCTTGAAGCTAAGATCTAAATCAGTCCAAGGCGAGTTCGTAATCGCTGATGATCAAACGATATTATTTTAGGAGTCGATTCCCTTAAATCAAATAATTGCATCATCGATTTTAACAGGAATATCCTACGACCAACAATCAACAAGGAGAACTTAAGGAAAAAGCATCCCCAATTATCTCGGAAGCATCAGAAATTGTTATCAACCTTTTATCGCAAAAACTCTTCAAGGTAAAAATACCTGTAGATCTCAAGAATACAGTCGTCTTGTTTGAATCAAGTGCAAGAGTGAGCGCTGTGGAAGGAGTATCAGAAAATAAGGAGGAAATAGAGATTGTTTTACTGAACAACTCCCCCTCTAACAAGATCATCCGTTAACACACAATTCTCGGGAAGCTCCATGAGTGCAACATCGTCAATACAATGGTAACCAACAAGAATTCGTCAACTTCATACAAGCTGAAATGGACATCGAAACGGTAAATAACATATCAGAATCCTCAAATAAAGATACAAAACCATGGAAGCCAAGTGAATTAATAGAATTCAAAAATACCAAACTGAACCAGGACCAGATACATAAAGTCAAGAATGATTGACAAGTACTGAATGTGTTTTTCAAAATATGATGAAGACATTAGCTTGGTTTCAGGCGACTATGGCGAACACGATATTGAGTTGAACGAAAACAAACCCATAAAACAAAGACCATATGTAATTTTCCACGCTAAAGAACAGGTAGTGAAAGAATGCGTAAAAAAGATGCTAAAAATGGATATCATTGAGCCATAAAATAGCAACTTGGCATCTCCTACTGTTCTCGTGAAGAAACCTGATGGCAGCGAGCAGTTTTGTGTTGATTATAGTAAGGTAAACGCCGCTACCATCAACGATAGCTTTTCAATGCCAAATATTGAAAATAGGCTTAACATACTGCATGGATCCAATTTCTTTACATCCTTAGACTGCATTTCAGGCTATTGGCAAATAAAACTTTCGGAAAGGGCTAAGCAGATATCGACTTTTATCTGTAGCTTAGGTCTATTCTCATTCAATGTCATGCTGTTCTGTCTTTGTAATGCAGGCGCAACTTTCCAAAGAATAATGGAGTTAGTGCTAAACAAGCTATTAAACTCTTTAGCATATATCGATGGCATCCTCACATTCTCGAAAACATTTGAAGAACATTTAATCCACTTGGAAGAACTTGTTTAAAAAAAATTGTGAACCAAAATCAAGGTTAAGACATCCAAATGCCGTATCGCTAGAAGTGAAAATATTTTCTCTGGTTATAAAACTCAAAACAAGGAGTTGAAATTGACGAAGGACGAATAAAAGCGATCCAAAGTCATTCTAAACCGAAAACTTCAAAACAAATAAAGAAGTTTCTCGGTCTAGTAGGGTACTATCGTCAGTTCATCCCAAATTTTTCAGGCATTAACTAGAAAGAATACAAGATTTTAATGGGATAATTCGTGGGATAAATCGTTCAATACTCTTATTAATCACTTATGGACAACCCCAACAACAAAAAGATGAGCAAAGGAGGGACAGAGTGATTTTTTACGCAAGTCGGTCTTTAAACAAAGCGGAGAGAAACTATAGCACCATTTAGCGGAACTGTTATCCATTATTTTCGCATTAGATTCAAATAGTATCTCTACGGGACAGAGTTTACACTACAAACTGATCACAATCCACTTACATACTTGAACAACCTGACACTCTCTTCATCCAGACTTAAAACTTTCTGAGTATAATTTTAAGATTGTTTACAAAAAAGGAACTCTAAATACAGATGCCGACGACTTGTCCAAAATTTACGAAATCGAGGATAAGACCGAAGAAGTTGTTTCTAAAGACGATTTCCTAGAATCTCTATTAAGCATATCTCAAGCCCAAAATTGCTACGAGGATAAAATAAAATACAAGAAAAAAGAAACTTTCAGATTCTATTTATACGAAAATATTAGAGAGTTTTTGAGGACAAAATCGGGTCATATCTCTAGACCGACGTTTAATAATCAAAACATAATAATCGATTGAACAAAATAATCTCTTAAACCCATTTTAATATCTTTAGATTATTTAAAATATTAATTATTCAAGCTCAAAAATGGCCCGTAAAAGTAAGTCTCAAAGAAAAACTGAACATGGACTAAGACAAATTGTCCGCGAAACCCTCAATTCGAGACCACGAAGCTACTGGTACCGTCAAGACTTTCGAGAGTTGGATGTCATTTACAAACCAGAAACTCCTAAGATTCCCGAATTAATGGTTGTTACTATGTTCAAAGAGACACGACTCAAGCGTGTACAAGTAGGGCTACGGAAAACGATGTGTTTAGGTTCAAAAAGTACAAAAAAAAAAAATTTTTTGGATTTAATGCGTGGACTAAAACTAAAAAATTTTAAAAAAAGAAATATTAGTTTTAGTCCACCCATTAAATCCAAAAATTTTTTTTTTGTTCTTTAAGAATCGTTTTTTAGCTAAATTTTCAGTTTTAATCTACGCATAAAATCCAAAAATCCATTTTTCTAATAAATTTTTTTTGCTCATTTAATGAGAGATAAAAAAAGAAAATTCGGTTTTAGCCCATCATAAAAACTATTTTTGAAAACAATTCAAGACACATGTTATATGACTGCAATAAAACTGAATTTTCGCTTTTTAACCCCGCAAGATCTCTCGCGAGTTTACGGTAGCTGTCAAAGCTATTGTTTAAACCACTCGGCCACGACATATCTTATGTGAATTAAAATTGCTCCAAGATTGACACTTTGATATTTTCCTCATGGACTTGGCATAGAATATAACTTTGTTTTAATGGATAATTTTATTTTCGATAAAATTTTTGAAAAAAAAATAAAACCCAGATTAAAAATATTTTATTCTTTTAAAGATTTATAATGCAAAATCTTTATTGTTAATTATTCGACGAATCTCATTTTGATATTTTGAATAAAACTCAACGTTTTGATTATCATATCCAATGTAAAATGCTGGACCTAAATGATATCTCACAGCTTCTTCATTTTTATACATCTCTTGAATGACCTTTTCGTGTTCTTTTAAGACTTTAATGGCGCTTTCACAATCATTTTTCTCAGCACATTTTATCGATTCAATGGATAAATTATCTGAAAATAAATATGCCAAAACACTCATTCGTTTGTAGTCACCATCTACGATTTTACAACCTTTGGGTCCTTCTTCGTCTATGGCTTTATAAAAAAAATAAAAATTGAAGTAAAAATTTTCCTTTTTTATAAAATAAACCAATGAGAAGGCTCATCCATCTTGGAATTTCGAGAATTTCATTTATTCTCTCAAAATAATTTTTTTTAAATTTGGGGCTAAAATCTTAAGCTATGTGCCAATAAAGATAAAGCAAAACAGCTTGTCTGTTGTATTGAAGACATCTCAAAACCTTCTCATTCTCTTTTAGGTAATTTAACATGTTTTCGATGTCATTCTTCTTTGCATAATTAGATATCTTGTCTTGCATTCGTTACAGAAAAAGCTCTGACAATTTGTCCAAGGTTTTGGTTAAAGGTAATGGAAGTGTTTGAATGGTTATAGGTTGTAGGCATTGGTTTAGTTCATCTTAAATGAAAAACAATTACCAAATAAAACTATTCATTTTTTCTAGCCCATGAGGTAGTAAAATAAAAAAATAAACTAGGTTACAATCGTCATCGAAAAAAACGTTTTCATCATTTTCAAAATCGCAACAAACTTAATTCGTTATATCGTTAATCCGTTATTTTTAACCATATCATAACGAAATTACCCATATCCATACCCGATACTAATATCCACATACACTTGTTGGAGGCTAGTTAGCCTACTTGAATTTGATGGAATTAAGAAATAAAGTGTGTTAGTTCTAATCTTTTATTCTAACTTTGTCATAAAGTACAACATTTCTAACATATTTTAATATAACCAAAAACTAATCTTTTACACAAAATATAACTTTAATTCGAATTCTTATTCATCACTAAGTCACCAAATCAAGAGTTTGTTTTAAAATAAAACAAATATAAATTATAACTAGGGTACAAGAAGTGTAGTGTTAGCTACGAACCACTAGTAAGTTCTTCTTGCCGCTAACACACTTTTATTTTTTGGTATTTTTAAATCATAATAGTAGTAGTAGTAGTAAAAATAACTGCGACCCGACTAAGTCGAGTTAAGCCGTGAGGCTGTGGCAGTTCTTTGTATTAGCATCATCCGACCGTTCCTTTGTTCTAAACCAAACATCAAGTTTCGCTTTGAATGAATTTTATGAAGTTGTGTCGACCATATTCTTCGGTAAACTGTTCCAATCATTGACCACTCTGTTTGTAATGTAGTTGTATCGTATAGGGCAGTTTTTGATAAGCTCTCTTGAAACCACTCTGGAGTGACCCCTTAAATTATAATTTTTCTTTGCTGAATTATACCTGATACCATTCATTAAGTTGACAGCTTCTAACCCATTAACGATCTTGTAAAATTGAATCAAATCGCCTTTTCTTCTTCTTGTTTCAAGTGACATAAGATTCATCCTTGCTAAGCGTTCTTCGTATTCAATTTTTTTTAAAACTCGGGATCATTCTCGTCGCTTTACGTTGGACTTTTTCCAATTGCTTCTTCTCATCCTCATAATATGGACTCCAGACGCTAATACCGTATTCTATTAGCGGTCTCACTAATGACGTGTAAAGGAGCTTAACCAAATTTACATCAAAATGCTCAAAATTCTTCCATATCATACCCAGTATCTTGTTTGCTCTGCCTGAGGAGTAGTGAACCCTTAGTTATTTTTAGACAAAATAGTTGGGATTTACTTGTACCCTAGCTCCAAATACCGGAGCTACTTATAATGGAGCTCCTAAAACTGAAGGTACTTTTTTTAAATCTAAAAAAAAATATTTTTTTTTTACAAAAATAAAATCTTGCCTGCCTTTCTACTCGAAAAGTTGAAATAATAAATTAATAAAAAAAACAAAATATAATCAAATATTTTTTCTTCGTCTTTTTGGCGGTTCCCACAACTCGACCGATCGTAGCGCCGGCCTTGCCTTGACTGGAGCAACAATGACTGGTGGTAATTGCACCGGAGCTCTAAGTACTGAAGGTTTTTTTTACCAGATCTACCAATACTTGAGTTGATTTCACTGGAGCTACTTGATCTAATAAAACGTTTAAGTTGTTTAAAAGTTTTATTTTAAAAAATTATTCTATAAGTTTAGTCTAAATGATGGCTGATATTATAAAAATATCACTAGGTTTAAAAAGAACAAATAAAGTAAATAAAATATTAACAACATAAAAGCTCATGCTTGATTGTCATAGCGATTAATTGAAACTTGTTGTAACTTGATAACTAGACATATTAATTTATCGTAAGAATTGAAAATAAATGGATGGATTTATGAGGGAAAAATATTAAGACGCTTTTTTACTTGGTTTTATTGTATCACAGGGAAGCTTCTAACCTTTATAATTTGAGGCATCTTAAAAATATTTTTTTTTTGTCTAAATAAATGAGAGAGGTGAAATTAAAATCTGACATCAATATATGTGAGTTTTAAGTTGTACCGTGTAAGGTGTAAGTGATCATAATGAACCCTTAATTATTTTTAGACCAAAGTCCCTACCTATCATATGCTGACGACTTGAAAATAATGGGAATTTTGAAAGACAATCAGCAATGTCACTTGAGCTTCAGGAAGACTTAGATTTACTATGTGAATGGAGTAATATTTGGTCGATGGAGCTTAATTTATCAAAATGTAAAACAATGTATCTTGGTTGAAACAGGCCTAAGTGTGGATATGTAATGATGAACTCGGCTGGTTCACACACACTAAGTGAAACTAGTCAAGACAATGACCTTGGTGTTTTTATTTCAAATGATCTAAAATGGAATAAGCAATGTTCTACGGCTTCGGCAAAAGCAAACAGTGTTCTTGGCCAAATAAAGAATTAATTTTCGTACCTTGAAAAAGAAACAATTGTTCCGTTTTAAACGGCTTTAGTAGAATAAGCTTCTTGTGTTTTTTATTACTTGTTCCCATTATTGACTTTCTCTATAGTCTAGGTTTTACAGTCTGTAAAGAGGACATTTAAGGCATTAATTTTAGCAGCTTAATTTTTTTTCCTCTCAATTTATTTTTTTGTTGAAAGTATATTTTTGTCTTGTCAAATTCTTTGCATCATCCGAGTCTGAAAAAGTTTTGATACGGTGAAGGTTACGCTTCAATAGCGACACAGTTATTAAATTTCCTCAAATAAATAAAAAAAATAATAAAATCAAAATTTTTATTAATTAAATTTTATTTACAAAAAAAATGTGTTGACCAATAGAAAGGCTTTATTTATCAATTAGGGTTCCTCTAACATTTGCTTTTTTAGCTTCGTACTCTTTTCTTGTTTGCTCTTCCATTAACTTTCGTTTATTCATACCTTTTCGTTCCAATTGAATTTCAATAATACGAGCATTTTCAGTGTAACAATTTTCGGCTTCTCTCTGCAAAAGTCAAAAATGATAGAAAGAGACTTTGTATAATTTAAAAAAAACACTTACCGCTTCAATGTCTTCATCATCTTCTTCAACAGTTGAAACAATAACACTCGTGTTCTTACCTTTATCTTCTCTTCTAATATTTCGAATAACCTTACTTGGTTCAAATGTAATATGATCATAAATATTTGAGCTGGTCGATTCTTTAGTCAATGCTTTATTCAAAATAAACTTTGGATAATTTGGTCCATCGTCAAACTGATAATAAATTGGTAAATCACATTTTACACATTTTTTTCTAAATTGTCGTTCAACTCCTTTCTCGCGTCGAATATAAACAATGTCGTCATCTTGTGCAGTCATTTTATGGGCGTGTTTTTTACTGTCGATAACACGAGCTTGATCAACTGGACGTAATGGAAGTTTTTCAATTGGAGTATCGATTACGAGTATTAATTGTCCACAAATGCAATAGTAAACAATCAAAGGTTTATCATCGTATTCTTCTCTTTCTTCTTCTTTGTTCAACAATTTTTCCATGCTTTGACTAGAGGACATCTTAAAAAAGATTTTCATTTTGGATTTTTTTCAAATAAGGAGACTTTGGACCCCAAAATTGAGATTTCATTATTAGGATTTTTGAAAAGCCGACTTGATAGGCTTAATCTCCGCCAAAAATTACTTAAGAATACACAGGATTTAGCTTGTCAAATATTTTCTTCCCTGAGTACTAAGACCTAGAAGTTGGCCATCCGGCAAAAGTTGGGTTTCTTTTAAAGCTAATAGCTAATGATTGAAAAGACATATTATAAAAGTCGACCATGATAAAGATAGCAGAGATCTGAAACTACTAAAAAGTTCTATAATTTTTATAGAAGAACTACTTTTGGTTCAGTTTCGACCCAAAAAAAGCAAAAATTGGGTTTTTTAGATTTTAAAGTTATTTTTTAATTCTTTCCCTTACTTTTTATGACAAGATCGACACACAGTTTTAAAGCTCATCAAAAACTGTACAAACTGACAAATTTTGGCGGTTCATTTTTTTCCCTTCAAAAGTTACTCTTTAATAAAGCTAAATTCAGAACTTAATTAAGATATTTAGAAAGAACTAAAAAAATTTTTTCATGCAAAAACTTTCATTTTTTATTGCTTAGTATATTTGGGCTTTAAAAAAACATTTTTTTGAGAATTTTTTTTATTAAATATGTATCCCTAAGGTTATTGCTAAAACACGGACTACCACTTTTCCTTTGAATCGCCCAAAGTATAAAAAATCACTAGAAAATTTCAACGAACCAAAAGCCCGGTGGTTAACGGATACAGATTTTCTGGTAGCCTATTTAGTGCTCTTTCATGCTATATAGTTGCCTTTTTTTTAAAACCTTAAACTCGAGTCACAGCTTCTTTTAAAGACATGATAGCTAAAACCATAAGTAGAATCATTATCTGGACAAAAGTTTTAAGAAAATTTCTCCAATTTTTATTCAATTGTTAAATTAAGCCAAACGTCTGGCGCCGAAATTGATGTATTTAAAAAGCAAAGAAAGTATTCATTTGTTATAAACTTTTTTTAAGATTTTTAAAAGTTAAAAAAAAAGGAAACTATAAAGCATGTAGAAATTTTCTAGTGATTTTATACTTTGGGCGCTCATGTAGTCCGAACTAAAGGTTTCAGTGCTTAGTTTTAGTTACATCAAGATAGAGCACAAAAAGTTGTACCATAAAATGTGTGCCCTGAACCGGACAGTCCTGTTTCTGGAAAAAAATGATGGTTTATCTGTATTCTAAAAATTTCAGGTCTGTTGTTGCTTTTAAGAATCTGTAGCCCGAATCGAATGTCCTAGAGCTTAGCTTTTAATTTTGCAAGAAAGAAAATTAAATTTACTATCAGAAAATCGGTGTCCGGAAACTGGCGGACCTTTAGGTCGGCGGAAAAGTGGTGGTCCGTTTGTATTTTTTGGAATCTTCTCCCTTTGGTTGTGCCTGTACCTCGAACCGAAGGTCCTGGAGCTTAGCCAACTGGTCCACAAGAAAGAGCACAAAAAGATGAACAAGAAAATCGGTCTCCGAAAGCTAGTTGACCTTTTATTCAAAGGAAAAGTGGTGGTCCGTGTTTTAGCAATAACCATCCCTAAGCACATACCCCAAAAAACTTTATAATTTTTAAAAATTTAACAAAGGACAAGAAGTCATCGTTAAATAGAAAAATTTTTGATTTTAAATAATCAAAAAATTGTTTTTTTAATGCCCAAATGTGTATTCTAATGTAAATTTGCGGAGAATAAGCCTATCAAGTCGGTTTTTCAAAAATCCTAAAAATGAAATCTCGATGTTTGGGTCAAAATTGTCCTTAATTAGAATAATTTAAAAAAAATTTTTGAAATGAAATCAGTTCAAAAAACGGTTGTAAATTGAAATCGGTTTCTAAGATAAAACCGGTCCTAAAATCGGTTGAAACCGTATGAGCTAAAATTTAAATGTGAATTACAATTTTATAAATCGATTTTAGAATTTATATCTAGCCTATTCTTTTTTCGAATGATGTTGTTTTGGAGTGTTCGAAGAATTTAGAATTATTGATTTGATACTAACTTAAAAGTTAAAAAAGACTTGAGCAAAATCTTAACTAACATACAAAACGACTTTCAGTTTATTTCAGAAGTGTTTTGACACTGCGTCTTTGAAATTATGGGAAAATTGACATGTAACTATCATTTCGATGAAAAATTTAGACGTATTAGTCATCGATTATTCGGTTAGGAAAGTATGATAATCGACTTTTGAAACAACTGGACAAGAAAAAGAACATGAAACACTATAAAAATTCTCTAATGTCGTTTTTAAATAGGAAAATTAATTTTAATCAAATTTAAGAGTTTGATAAAAAGAATCTTTAGGGTCAACCAAAAAACCTCCTAAACTTGAAATCCGGCAGCAAAGCAACGGGCGGCGACTAGTGATTGATTTATTTATTTTTAATGAAATGTTACCTATGTGAAGTTTTTTCTCAATTTCTCAAATTCTCAATTTCTTAAAATAATTTGAGAAAAAAAATACCTATGTGAAGTTTTTTCTCAATTTCTCAAATTCTCAATTTCTTAAAATAATTTGAGAAAAAAAATTCAGTTATTTCTCAAATTCTTAGAATCTAAGAAAAGTTGAGAAAAGTTGAGAAATCGAAGAAAATAATTTTGAGAAAAAAATTATCAGAGTCCCTGAATTTTATGCTTTGTCGAATCCTTACGCTGCCCTATCCTCACCCTAAACCCAACCCCTAATCCCTATCTCAATACCAACTTAGTCTTGAAAAAGATACCAAATCTGAATTATTAGATAAAAATCTAAAATTATCATTCTTTGGCGTATTTTTTGATTAAAAAAACCTTGTACAGTCAAACCTCGTTAATCCGTATGAAAATAGCCCCATTAAAATCGTCATACGGATTAAAATATACGATTTAAAGAGGTATTTTCTATTGAAAGGAATTACAGTTAGCCTGTGATTTCTATACGGCCGAAAGAGATATTCGGATAAAAGTGGAACTTTGAACTTTGCTTATTCTTTTTTTCTGAACATATCTGCAGCAAAACAAACATCTTTATCTTTTCAGAATTATGAGACCTTCTACTATTAATGAGAATTTAACAATTTTGTGAAAGGGAATGTTCCCTATTGCTTTCCAATCTTAAGAAAAGAAACTTTTGTTTATCTATTTTTCTCAAAATGTACCGTTCATTTTTTTATTTCTCAACTTTTCTCAACTTTTCTTAGATTCTAAGCATTTGAGAAATAACTTGAGGTATCGTCAATGAGCCTGGTAAATTCCAGCTGAACCTCAAAAAGATCCGTCTGAGCTAATTATAATTTAGATTAAAATTTTTTTTAACTAGGATTTGAATGAAAAAAACTCTCAGGCTAACAATCCATTTCGGCTGAACCGAGAGGGGGGGACCCCCCTCTTTTTGATCTTTTTGACCTTTTTGCCATTCAGTCCCATGTATTTTTCCCTCCGTTTGAGGTATGTTTGAGAAATTTTGACAAAAGGTTGGACCGAGAGGGGGGGGCCCCCTCTTTTTGGTCTTTTAAAACTATTTCCTGTTTGTTACACGTATTTTGAAAACCAGTAGAGAACCAGTTGAAACTTTTTGAAAAAGGTTAGAAAAGTTTGAAATATTATGTAATGGAGCGGAGAAATAGATATTAAATTATTTTTTTTCATTTTTTTTTCTTAGAAAATAGACCTAATCATTTGATACATTTGACTCAGGAGCGTTAGGCAGTTGAACCGACGTCGACGGCCGTAATTTGGATTGGCCGTCGACGCCGGTTCTAACTACCCTGATAAATCAAATGTAATTGGCTTTTTTTATAAGCTTGTCACAGTCCCCCCCTCTAATCTCAAAACCCCGAGGATTCACAGCCCCTTTGACATTTTTCCCTTTTCTTTTTTTTGAATCTCTTTCAAATAGTTTCAACTGCTTTTCAAAATAATTGTAAAAGTTTTTCAAATTGGCCAAAAAATATAAAACTCTCAAATGGATTCAACTGGTTTTCTAATGTTTTTTGAGTTACATGCAAAACAATAGCAAATAGTTTAAAAAGACCAACCCATTTCTCAAAATTTCTCAAACATACCTCAAACGGAGGGAAAAATACATGGGACTGAATGGCAAAAAGGTCAAAAAGACCAAAAAGAGGGGGGTCCCCCCTCTTGATCCAGCCTTTTCTCAAAATTTCTCAAACATACCTCAAACGGAGGAAAAAATACACGGCAAAGAATATAAAATTTTTAAAATTTTTTTTTCAAATGGTTCCAGCTGGAAATTTTTGCTCCGCTTGACGATAGGTGAATAACTTTATTTTTTTCCTCAAATTATTTTAAGAAATTGAGAAAAAACTTCACACTGGTTGAAATGTTTAGGTTTTTGAAATTTATAAGTAAAGCGATCATTACAATTTTCAAAAAACACTGATACCCATAAAACATTCTCATTCTGTTAAAAGATATTGAAAAAAAACATTAGTCTTGAATGTTAAATTTTTTGTCTAATAGGGTTTATTTTATAGAACTCAGATTTTAAAACTAAATTATTGCATGTAATTTCCAATACTGGTCTTTCACATGTTCCCTAAATGAAAGTTCACGAACATTCATCCCCATTTAGCACTAATTAAAAAAGGGAGAACTGTAATTATTTGAGTAGAAAAGTTTATCAACTATTTCTGATTTCAATAACGTCTACGAATTTTTTTTTGAAAAATTTACGTTAATCGGCCGACGATCGCTTCTTTTGGCGAGCGGATCGACGAGCGAAACATGATGTCGTGCTCGATCGATCGAGCAAAAGATGTATGTTAGACCTTAGATTTCTACAATATTAAATCCCTAAAACTATTATTCCCTCGTTTTAATTTGATAATTGAATAAAAAAATTACCTTTTTTATTAATTTTACAATTGAATTGGAATCTGAACAATTTTTTTTATAATCTAAAAGATAAAAATTACAAATTTTTCAATGTTTGAGATTAGTAGCGGTTAATTTTCACTTAGAATAAATAATTAATAGTATAATTTTTTTGAGTCACTTAATTTTTAGAATAAAATAAGTCTTAAACATATATTTGTGATTTCAAAATTCAAGAGAAAAATATTTTCAAATAAAAAGTTAACTTAAATTTGAAATTGAATGATTTTCCTATCGAGACTTGCAAATTAAAACAATTTGAAGTTTGCTGAAATTTAGTTGCATATTAATCAACCCTATGAATGAAAATATTTTTCATATTTGTTCTTGTAAGCATTAATTGAAACATCATTCACCAGATCATGTGGAAGTTCATTCCATTGATTAGCTGCTCTGTTTGTAAAAAAATTGTGCCGAGGGGGACATGCTTTGACTAGTTGTCCATATTTACGCTTACTACTTGTTGTTGAACTTGAAGGACTATGTTAGTTTCGAATTTGGAACTTCAATTAGGGGGTGATACCATTCTAAGATATAGAGATTATTTTTGATTTTGAATAGTTGGGTTAGGTCACCTCTTTTACGTCGCTCTTCAATGGTAGTTAAACCTAAGAGTCTAAGTCAATCTTCATAGCTTTTGTTAGCAAGTCTTTGCACTCTTTATATGGCTTTAATGTCTTGCTTATTGAAGGTACTCCATATTTCAGATGCATATTCAAGATGGAGTCTAACATACGTCGTGTACAATATTTTGAATGTGTACGGATCGCAAGCTGTGAATGTTCGTTTAAGTGTAGCTAATGCAAAATAAGATTTGATCATCCCATTTAAGGTCGTTTTTTATTATGAAGGCCTTTGTTGTTTCTAAGATGTATATCGAACATTGTGAGTCTAAGACACATCTAAAATGATATTCTATATTTTGATGAATACCAAGGGGCATAAATTTACATTTTTTAGAGTTAAAATTCATCTTCCATTGTTGAATTCATTCGATTAGTAGTCAAGATCTCTTTACAAAATTTTGTTGATGGAGTGGGTTTCGTGTGCAAATAGTTTTACAAGATGGTTTAGGGTATCTGTTCGTTTATGGAAACAATGAAATAATGGCCAGAGGAATGAACCTTGGGGAATACCACATATCACATCACAATTGGGAAAATTTCAACCATAAACTGTAGTTTTCCTTTTTCAGAAAAACTAGGTTTTATTAATATAAATACCCTGGTTTTGAAATGTTAGATAATCTCTAAAAACGATTAAGTAATGTTGTATCCGTATGGGTTTTGTTATCTATTGGATCGATTATGGAATCCTGTAATTATACGATTATATTGTGTAAGAATAATCAATTAATAATTTGTGATCTCATTGAACGATTTTTTATGGATGGTTTATATACACGAAATGAATGAGAAATTCGATTTTTGTTTGCTTTAATTGTAATTTCGAATGGTCACTATGAGAGACAGAGAGGCTAATTAAAAAATTATAACTTTACTGTGTTTATCCGCCAATCAAAAAAAAAAAAATTTTTTTTTCCTTTAATAAGTGTAAATGTCAATTAAGAAATAGAAGAGAGATAAGTATTTTTTTTGTTAACGGTGCTTAACTTTTCTTTCGACAGGTAACAAAACATTTTTCTCAAATTTTAAGAATAATTATGAATGGATTTGAAAATGTATGCTAAATGTCCCTTTCGAAAGGGCAACAGTGCCTGATTATCTATCGTCAGGGTTATAATTTCAACGATTCTCATATGTCTCCAAATCAGAATATATTTTTATTTTCTTAATCTGATAATAATTTATGTTTCAATTAAAAATGACTAATTGATTAATTATTTTTGTTGATTGATTTGAGTATTGGATGAGTTAAAATTATCCTCACGGGCCATTCAATGCAGAAAAATATCTGGTACCTGCTTTCCTTACGCGACTCGAAGAATATGCCTATACGCTTTGTTCCAAAGTTATTCTCTAACTCTGCAAATGTTTATTTAAATCCTACCAAAAGATTTATAAGTTTCTGAGGTTCTGACAATGCAAAAGGTCCATACTAGCTAAGAAAGTGATTTTCGGTCTATCATTCGTAATCTAAACATATGAAAACAACGGAATGGCTTTTGAGGGATCTTGACACATTCAACCCCCCAAGATCTGAAAAAAATTATTTTGGACACCCTTTTAATCAAAGATAAATTTTAAATTTATTTTTTAAAACTTGAATGAAAATGAAGACAATTAATTTTTTTCCAAATGTTTTCTTTTACGAAGATTACGATTTTAAGGTCAAAATTGGAAAATTTTTGTTTATATTTTAAGGGCATTCTTGCTTAAAACGTAACAAAAGAGAATTTTTTTTTTATTTTTCATATTTTAATTTATTTTAATTTGCACTTTAATTTTCTTTTTGATAACTGAGGCTTGTGCTTAAAAATGTTTATTGCTTTAAGAAGAGAGTTGATTTTCGCCTCGTCTTGAATATGCCGTAAGTATGTGGTGTCCTTCATTTAAAACTGACACTTCGATTCGTGAAATCAAATGCAAAATCTCGAAGATAGAAGATTGAGGGGTGACTTGATTCAAACGTATAAGTTAGTTAATGGTGTGGAGAAAATCAACTTAGTTAATGGAGTTAATTACGCCAAAAGTCTGTCACTTAACCTAAGAAGGTCAAACGACAAGAGACTTGTTAGAGAAATCAACAAAAAGAGCTCATGTCGATATAATTTTTTGTCGGGGCCATACCATTAGATAGAAAAAATCTACATTGAAAATTTACATAGAAAAAAAATGCAATTTACCTAGAAAAAATTTACATAGAAAAACTACATATAAAAATTAAATCGAAAATTGACGGAATTACCATATAAAGTGCCACAAGTTCTTCTTCTGAATAAGTTGGAACTATTAACCCGATGGCGTGAGTTGAGTCTTTTGTAGCGAAACGAACGAACGATGAAATTTCTGTAAGAACAGAAAATTTTAAACCCAAATTAAGAAGACGAATCCTAATGAGACAAGTTAATAAAATAATCAGGCTTGTGAGCCGTGGTTGCTTAAAATAAAGAGTCTGCAATGTAGCTAGTGTTGCTTTCAGCTCAATGAGGTTTTATCTTTCAGTCAGGGAAAATAATTCAAATGCTATGTTGATGAAAATTTCGGATTATCGAACTTCGGATATACGAGGTTTGGATGTACTAGTTAAATCTGTCTATTTTAAGAATTTTCTATCTATTTCGAAATGATTTTCTATGTAAAGGATTTTCTATGTAATTTTTCTATCTAAAATATTTCTATGTTATTTTTCGATATACATTTTGAATTTTTTCTATATTTTTTTTTCTATCTAAAGGTATAGAGCCTTTTTTGTCAAATAGAATAGTCTCTACTTGGAATATGTTATCAGCTAGTGCAGTGTCAGCCAAATCGGTTAAAAAATTCAAAGCGTGTATTGATAGAGAAGTGTTTAATTTAAACTGCAACGACTGCAATGGCCCATAATTGGGCTAAGCGCTTAATTGCGCTGGTATGGACACAGTTCATACTGCAGTTTTTTTACTACTACTACTACTACTATATAATCTAAGAATCTTAAAAAGAATATTAATTAACTCAAGTCAGTAAAATTTATTCAAGAATTTTCATTAAGAAAATATCATTGTGAGTCGGACTTTTTAATCACGGCTGCTATGTCTCTTCAACAATTCTTGTCTCTTGAAAAATTTAAATTCGTCGACAATGCTCACCGTTCGGCTGTCACTAAAATCCTTAAATCCGGACATGGACAACCGGACACGGAATTTTTTTTAAAGTCTAAAATACGGACTGAGGATTCCGTAAGTGAAAAAAAACAAAAACTTAAGTTTAAACATATAAGGTTCGCGTCATGCAAAATGACAGCACTATCTAAATCGACCATTTCCGATATCATATTCGTAATCTAAGCATATGAAAACCTAGGAAAACTGCTTTCATTAGGGGGGGTAAAAAAAAATTTTGGACTGGGGGGTCTTGAATTTAGGATTCCTTCAAAAACGTTGTTCCAGTTTTTAAGCTTTTTCACTAAAATTTTCAAACAAAAGTCCATATATTTATACATATTCTGAAAGAGAACACATTTTTGTACAAGGTTAAGCATTTTTTATGATCAACCTGATACCTTTAAGCTACACTTTATGGTGCAAAAAAGAAATTTTTTGGGTTTTTTTATGGTTTTTTTGATTCTGCTCGAAGGAATGACCCAAAACCCCCATTTTTTATTATTCTTCTGAAACTAGACAAAATTTGGAACAAAACTGTGGTTTTACTTTTTTAAATTTATTTTTTACTTTTTGAATAATCGAGGCCAAGAAAAATAAAAAAAATCAAAAATCACTAAGATGATGGATTTTCATATTTTTGACCATAAATTCGTAATCCTCATGTAGGAAAACCCTAGAAAACATACATGATTGATAAAATTTTTTTTCAATTTTCCAAAAAATTCCCTTTTTGGAACCATTTTCAGCACCCAAAATCGAAAATTTTAAAAAACATGTTCTTTGTGAAGAATTTTATGATTTCTAGGGTTTTCCTACATGAGGATTACGTTGGGTACCGGGGTCAATGGGATCTTTTTAGCTTTCAGGTGGTATCTCAAGATCAAAATTATCTTTTTCCAATAATGAGTTCTTAAATGTTTAAGTTAACCACCTTATCATTAGGCTGCAAAAGGCAGATGACTAGGGATAAAATTTTTGATTTTTTACCCCCATGAAAAAAAAATTATATTTTGGGGTTTTTGGCGTCGTAGATTTCGATTCCGATGTCAAAAATGACAAATTCAGATAGCACGGAAGTTTTGAATGTCTTGAACCTTATTTTATAACGCATTACAAAAACAAAACAAATTTGAAAAATTCTAATTAAGTTTTGTTTTTACTTAAGTTAAGCAAAATCGGTTCTCTAAGCTTACCAAAAAAATTAATATAATAATACTGATGTGCAAACTGAGTTAAAAATTCTCTCTTTTGTTTTCTTTGATTCAAAAATGTATTTAAAAAAAACAGAAAATTTTTGAATCAACGCTTGCAAGCATTTCTCAACCAAAAATCCTATCATTCCAACACAAAAAAAAATTATTTCATTTCTAATTTGAAATTACACAAAAATGTCTTTGGACTCATCCCAAACAAGAACTATTTTTAAACAACGAACAAAAATATATTTTTTGTTTAACTTAAAACAAAAGTTTAGCTTTTATCAAAATTCAATTAAGAATACTTTTTTATAAACTAACTCCAAATTTACACCAAATTCGAGATTATTTTTCAAACATGTTCACTTTGGCAACCTCATATGCTCTAGAGTAATTTTTAATTCTTGATTTTCTAAATTTTTCACCCAACTCAAGTATATTTGTTCAAGTTTCGTCAAAAATATTTTCTTCTCGGCTAGTGAAACGTACAGTGTTAACATCACAAACGAAACAGATGAAGTCATTGTTGTCACAATCACGGATTCAAAAGGACGTCCCACTAGATTTCACTTGGAACCAAATGAGGCTAAACACACTAAAACTTATGAAGCTTCAACAGTGACCATTAGTGCTTACAGAGAAAAAGGTGGTCACCCAGACGAAGCTTTAATTACAATTTACGAGGGAAAAAAGAAACAAAAAAATGCTCATATTATTCGCAAAGGCGATTCAATCGAACTAGTTCATGTTAAAGAAGAAGAAAAAATTAAAGAAAAAGAAGAAAAAAAAGAAGAAGAAAAAGAAAAAGAAGAAGAAAAAGAAGAAGAAAAAGAAGATGAGGATAAAAACGATTAAAACAATTGAAGGGTTCAAAATAATTTATTTATAACTAAAATATTATTTTCTTGGGTATTAATAAATAAATAAATAAGTATAAAAAGATTCTAAAAAATTCTTTTTTTGTTGTTTTGCTTGACGATACGAAAAATAGGAAATATTTGATTTTGGTTACATTTTGTCCGGATTTTCGGCTAATTCCAAAATTTGATCGAATGAAAATGGCATAAACTGGTAGCCTTCTCCTTTGTAGAATTTACTCTGAAATTCGACCCAATGAAGTCTGAGTGCGTGTAAAAACGCCGATAAGCCTTCCATAAGCAATAAAACTCCCACTGTAAATGCAGCCCATGGGTAAAAGACCAACCATAAAATCACAAAACCTGGTGTTGATCCACTGCTAAGACCAATTCTTAAAATCATTGTCCACAATACTTCAGACAATTCTGAAAACAAAAAAATTATTTGAAAAATTTCTCTGTCATTAAAAAATTTAAAATTACCAGCGTGAGCCAAACTCAAGGCCCATAGACGTAAATAAGAGGCAGTGTGTGAAATACAACCTAAAAAGTATTCAATTGTATGGATACATTGTTCGACTGCTATTTCGCCCATATCAAACTATTAAATAAAATTATAATTAGTTTTAGCTTTGGGATATTTTTTAACATCTAAAAATTGCACACTCAAAAACATTAAATGCTCTCAATAACTAGAAGACCTATTTAGGGTGCCCCTAATTGATAGACAAATATAGACGACATCTAAATACATCAAACACTTAAAAAACCTTTTCATCGATTTCATCATCGTTTTCAGCTAATAAACCAGTGTCACTAGTGTTAGTGACATACGTAGATTCTTGATGAGTAGAGTCAATTCCATTAGATGCTTGATTATTAGTAAGTCCTATATTGTCTCTTACATCATCTTCTAATTTCATACCGCTCTTTTAAAAAAAAATAAAAAATAAATATTAATTACGTGTTCATCTTCGTGATCGTCATGACTAATGTCCGGTGAGCTTTTTCCAGCTGGAATGTCTTTCAAAACTTTTAAATCAACCCCTTCTGTTGAATCACTGGAACTTCCATCGTGATTAACAGCTACAGGATTAATGTGGCCTGAATCGGATAATCTTTGACCAATCTACAAAATTCATTTCCATTTTTTTTGTTTTACAACATTTAAATAAATTTAAAAAAACAAAAACTTACTTGAGATTTACGTTTGTGTCTCAAATAAAGAATTACTGGCTTTCCGAGTAACATTACTGGAATACACAAAACGGCTATGATAATTAAAATCTTTTGTACAATCGATTGACCTGGGTACAAAGCTTTACAAGGATCATCATCAGCTGCTGACTTTAAAAAGAACATGTTGATCAATTCTATACAGAAAAATGTTTAAATTATGAATTCAAAATGGCGAATTGATTCAATAAATACCAATTAGAAGATTAGGAGCACATTGAGTACTGTCTGGCGAACCGGTGAATCTTATCCATTTGATGAATATCATAACGCAAAGATAAACAAAAATGAACAGCAAAAATATCACTTGGGGTAAAAATTCGAAGAAAACATTCACCATTCTACCAAAGAATCTGAAAATTTAAATTTTTAAATTTTATGTCTCAAACAATAAAAAACTCAAAATTCTGTTTACAAGTGATTCAAAAGCGATAAGGAAAGACCAAACATCATTTGCATTATACCAATTATAACCGAGAATTTCATTTTTAATGAGTTTGTGAAGGCAATTTTGTTTATTGACTGGGCCCAAATAGGATCAAGACCAAATGGATACGGATTGCCCGAAAACATTTTAACCTCATTTCTTGTGTGATTTATGATCGGATTTGGGTTCAAATCCAATACAGTTACTTTTTCAAAATCGAAATCTTTACCCACTCCAACTTTCCAACTTGACCCAAATATGTTCATTGACTTTGAAAATACATCGTTATAAATAACGCCTGTGTATATACTGAACAAACCCATAAGAAGTATAATGTATCGACCGCCAAAAAATATTTGCCATACTTCATTTGTTTTGAATTTATTTTTGAGTTGAGTCTCTCTTACGACCATGAAAATTCCAAAAAGTGACATTATTAGACCATGACCAGCATCACCGAACATTACAGCAAACAAAAATGGAAATGTTATTGCAGTAAATGGAGCTGGATTAATCTCACGATAGCTTGAAATACCATAAGCATCGACTATATTTTGAAATCCAGTTGAGAATTTGTTCAATCTATGATGTGTTGGTGGTTGTTCTTTGGTGTCCATGCGATTCAAAATTGATTGGATATGACTTCCACTCAATTCCTATAATTTTTAGAATTAGATTTTACAATTGAGAATATTTTTACGATGTCTTACAGTTCCTTTATCCAATGCCAATTTGATTCTTGTCAATTCGCTCACAGGTGCCCAACACTCAGCGATCAAACATTTTTGATTTACTTCCAAATTGAACAAGTTCATTGTATGATAAATGGCTTTCATTTTTCTAACTCGACAGAACCATGTTTTAAGATTTTGAGCAGCGTTTTTCAACAAACTTTTTCTTAAATTCAATGATTGGTCTAAAACTGTTTTAAGTTCTTCTAAACGTGTCATAACACCAAGGCCCATTTCACGTCGCTCGCTAGCCGTCTCAGGACACGGGTAAATGGTTGCTTTAAAACCATCGCAAATTTTTTTAACTTTTGATTTAAGTTGTTCGCCTTGAAAGAATAAAATGAACACTGTCTTGTACACTTGAGTATTCTTAAAAGAGAAAAAATATTAATTTTCAGAGTCTAAGAAGGGTTCAAAAAAAACGAGAGCCTTTGAGCTAAAAAAATAAAAAATAGACCAATACTTTTAGTTAGGCTTTAAAAATTGTAAAAATGAAAACACTGACAAAAAGGGTAACAAAAATATTTTAATCTTGCTTACTGTCTTTGGATCTTCGAGTGTTTCTTCGATTTCAGCAGTTCTCAAAAATACATTACCACGACATATTCTCCACAACATCAATTCAAAAGATGGAACTCTTTCTCTATCAATTACACCTGCTAGAAATCCTAGTCTCAATGGTTGAATTCTTTCTTGAGTTTCCATTTGTAAAACAGTTTGTTCTCCACTTTGAATTCTGTCTTGTTCTTCAAAAAAATTTGTCGCTTTACTCAAAATATGACGCAATTCTTGCAATTCCAAATAATTTTTTTTCAAAGCATCTTTATTCGAGTTTACTTCTTGTAAATCGTGTTCCAATTGTTCTAAAGCTGATTCTAAATCGTTCATTTCTTTTGGTTTTGGTGCTTCACAAAACTCTTGTGGTTCGACAAGCACAATATCTTTGTCATTGTCTTTAACAATTTCGCTGTCGAGGAAACGCAATTTACGTTCCATTTCTTCACAACGACGTACTTCATTCACAAATTTACGTTGAAATGCATTTACAGTCGGATTAAGCTTAAATCACAAAATTTTTAGGTGTCAAGAGAAGAAATATTTATTTTTTTATGAAATATTACATCTCGAAATTGAACAATTCCAAGCTCACCCAATTGAGCGACACAAGAATACGCTGCCTCAGATTGAAAATAGATTTGACACAAGGTCATATCCTCGCCTCTAAATAGAGAGCTCATCTTTTTTGTTTTCTAAAAAAATTATTATTTGAGAAATAAAAAATTAAAAGCAACTTTAAAAAAATTTCATTTTTTTTATTTAACACTAAAAAACCAGATTTATCACATAATCACGCTTATGTTTAAGATTCTTGTTCATAAAAAAATCAAGATTTTTGAAATTTCAAGTTATATTATTAGTCGTTGTTGTTGTTGTTGTTGTAAATGCACAATGAATAAAGAAATATATAAAGAAAAAGAGAGCATGAGGGGTTCCTTGCATTTTATCGATTTTTTAATTTCAACAAGATTTGGATTTATATCCTCCATTATTTTAAATTATGATAAAATGTCATTTTAAATTATAATTTAAGCGACTCGAAATTTGTTTATCTTATGGAAAAATGAAAACAAAAAAAAAACCTAGATTACTTTGGAAATGAATTCATTCAAAAGACTTTGATCTTACAATATAATCTAAATTTATTTATTTAATTTTTTTACATAATTCTGTCCAAAGTATTTTTTTTTCTTCACTTGCAATCTGCATGAACATGAACTAACTTAGCAATGATTTAAAAATAAACTTTTTGTTGTTGTTGAAACGAATACACTTAAACAAAAAATAAGAGTAGAGATTTCAAGCATTTTTTGTTTGAATTAATTTTTCAACTTAAAAAAAACAAATTTTACATTAGTTGTTTTATTTTTTTGTTTATTCGAACATCCGGTTATGAAGACAATGTCCGAGACAAAAGAGTTAAGATCACGTAAAATTGTACTTAGTCAACCTTCTAAGGAGAATAAAAATGCTACTAAAAGTAAACATTCATGTAATGATGTTGTTCATCCTTATGAATCGTAAGTTGATTTCTTTACTAAAAATTAATAAATGCTGAAATTAAAAAAAAGTGTGGATTATTTTACCATGGTCTATGGGTGACCTAGAGAAGCGCTTTCTAAACATTGTATTAAGGCTTTTATTTTAACTAAGGTACCTTTAAACAGTTATTAAAAACACGTGTCCAAGTTGATTAAACTTATTTTTAGTTGTTCAAACAAACCAAAATTCAATTTTTTTAAAAAATTTTTCGACTCCTCTTTTTTAACTTGATCAAGTCTTCTAGTTGTTCTAGTTGTATAAATTAATGCTTAAAAATAAAATAATCAAGTTTTTAAATTTACATTTATTTGTTTAGAATTTTAATATTCGGGTGACTAATGAATTTTTTTTCTAAAAATTGCGTTCAACTTCTTTCCGAAATTCTTTCATTTACCTTTTGTAATTAGATTTAACCATATTTTTTAAAACAAAAATTCTTGGGACTTAAAATTGATAAGAAGCTTTTGGTTAAAATTGATAAGACTTAAAATTGAAATTTCGAAGTTTTAAGCCTTTGATGGAACGCTTTGGATTATATAATCGCCTCATAAAATGCATTTGAAAACCAAACCTTACTTTGAATCTGTTACCAGACGGTTTTAAAATTCTCGATTCATAAAAAAGGGAGACTTTAAAATCACTCTAAAAAGGTTTCTGTTAATTTTTGAAAAAACAAAATTTTGAGCATAATTTTAAACTTTAAAATAATTTCAACAAGAAAAATTTTTGAGTCAAAATTTACATAAACTATTTTATTTTTTAAAGGTTTCACAAAGTAAGAGACTCTTTATTGAGCTCCGCAAGTGGATATACAAACTACAGAGGAATACTTAATCTATGTGTTATTTTACTTGTTATGTCATCGGGTCGTCTTGTACTCGAAAATATTTTAAAATACGGTTTTCTAGTCAGACTAGACATGCCTTTACAATTTGCCAAAGATCCTACAGCTTGGCCGTCAATGTTAGCCATAGTTCTATCAAATATATTCATATATTTTGCTCTATACCTCGAAAAAATACTTGAAAAGGTAATTCAAGTTTGACTTAATGCATGACTTTGAGAATTAGTCTAACACCTTTTTCTTTTGAAGGGTAAAATTGGAGAGGGTACTGGTAAACTATTTTGTTTCCTCAACATATTTACAGCATTATTTGCTCCGGCGTTTTATCTATGGTACCGAGAAGCCAATCCAGGTAACATAACAAGCATTAAAAAAAAAAATAACTTGTCTTATTTAATTTTTTTTTAAGTGTCATCATTTTTCGCGCTTGCGTGGTATACGTGTTTATCAATGAAACTAGTGTCATTTTTTCAAGTAAACAGATACTATCGTACACAACGAAGAGAAAATCCACAAAATTTAGATAGTAGTCAATTGAACAATATTGAAGATGATGTTATTAATAATAACATTGAGACAACAGACTCGAAAAAAAACACTAATGAAATAGTACAAGATCCTTTGATCGAGTATCCCGAAAATTTGACAACAAAAAATTTGTATTATTTTTTGGCAGCGCCAACGTTGTGTTACGAAATAAATTTTCCACGATCTGAACGTATTCGCAAAAGTTTTATAATACGTCGATCAGCTGAAATTATTTTTCTCTCGGGTCTTTTTCTATTTCTAGTTCAACAATGGGTGGTGCCTATTTTACAAAATAGTAAAATACCGTTTCGTGAGACCAACATATTGAAAATAATTGAAAGATTACTTAAATTAGCCATACCAAATCATGTAATATGGTTGATTGGATTTTATTGTTTTTTTCATTCGTTTTTGAATGTTTTGGCCGAGATATTAAGATTTGGCGATAGAGAATTCTATCGTGATTGGTGGAATGCCGATGATGTTAATGTTTTTTGGCAAAATTGGAATATACCGGTTCATAAATTTTGTTTACGACACATCTATAAACCTCTACTTGCTCAAGGTATCACAAAATCACAAGCTAGTCTAATCGTGTTTTTAATATCAGCATTTTTTCACGAGTATTTGGTGAGCATTCCGCTGAGAATGTTTCGAATTTGGGCATTCCTAGGAATGATTGTTCAAGTAAGACTTACAAATTAAAAATAAAAAAATTTAAACTTGTTTATTTTTTGTGTGAAATTTTATAGATTCCGTTTGCAGCGGTAGTTAAAAAATTTTTACATGGTAATTATGGTAATATGGCCGTATGGGTTTCATTGATTATTGGTCAACCAATAGCAATTATGATGTACATTCATGATTATTACATTGATTATTTTAAAATTTAGTCGTTTTCTACATTTTTTTCCATTATCGTTTAAGAAGCTTTAATTATTTTTGTTATTTTATTTTTTTTATTTTCTATGTATTTTCTTTATCCATAATTTGCATCATATTTTTTTGAATAATAAAATGTTTTGAAAGAAATCTAAACGTCTTCTTCTTCTTTTAATTGACTCATTTCTAAGATACTAACGTTAAAAAAAATTCCTTATTCTTTTATTAACTCGATGAGTAATCATCAATGAATTTATAATTCGAAAAATGCGCTCATTTTACAAATTGATGAATAATATTTAAATTTTAGTCTTCCTGAAAGTTGTTTTTTGTTGAGACTTTGTTTTCAAGACAAGTTATCAAAGTAGTGAATTCAGTTGACGTAAATTTTCACTATTACAATATTAAAGGTTTCGTATTTAGACCAAAATATGTTGAACCTCAAAGAAATAACAACGTAGGATGAAAATTAATAAATCTACAATATTTTCCTACATAAAAGTTTTTAGATTATATATGTAAAATTACTTTTTGCCCATTAGAATATCTAGCCCTGCATCGATGGCTTGTACTTTGCTGTTTTTTACAAAGTTAATAATAATAATAATAACAAAAAAAAATAAAGCTATGATGTGCTGAGCACATGAAACGAGGGTTTAGCCTCTTATAATAGCTTGCTAAAATCAATTTTGTCAATTTTGTTTTTAAAAACATTAATAGTATTTGAGTTAACAATATCTTTATCAAGTCGATTCCAAACATTGACCACTCTGTTACTGAAAAAGTTGTATCTTTGCTCACAATTCTTTACCAGTTGTCTTTCCATTGCAAAGTCATGACGTCTACGTAAAGTATTGAACGAAAAGCACTTTCCGGGTTGTTTTTAAAGACCAAGGGTACATACCAATTATCTTGTCGAACCCTTTGATAACTTAAACTTATCGAAGAGTACTTATCAAAAACATTCTGATATCAAAGAAATAAAAATCGTTATAAGATGTCCAAAATATTCGATTTTAATATGCCAAAACTGAAATTTAACAATGCTCATATGCGGCTTCCAAAGCCAACAGAATTTCGGGTAAAATTAAGAACTCTTTCGTATGTTTAGATAAAGAAACATTTAGACTCCTGTACACAGGACTTGTAAGACCGCATCTTGAATGTGCCGTAAGCATCTGGAACCCTTCAACGAAAGCTAACATAAATATTATTGAAAGAGTCCAAAGAAGAGCGACGAAGCTAGTCAAATGTCTGAAAGAGAGGCCGTATCAAGAAAGGCTTATGGATTTGGATTTAATGACCTTATTCAAGTATTTAAAATAGTCAACGCTCATGAGAAGGTCAACCTAATGAATGGAGTGTACCTATCCAAAAGTTTGAAGCTAAACCTAAGAAGAAAACACGACATGAAACTAGTGAGAGAAATTTATGCGTGGTTCATTCAGATACAATTTCTTGACGAACAGAGTGGTCTCAAAGTAGAATGTTTTAAAAAAGGTGTTACTTGGTTAGTTGCGGAGTAAAAAAGGGTTTATCCTCATCCCATTAACTCCTTGTACTAATGGGGTGAGTAATCGGCATAAAATTTTTTTTAGTATTTTTAATCTAAAACAAATTCTGAAATTTTTTTTTCTCATTTAAAGTTCGCTTTTTTGCCTCACCCTTTTGTGGTGATTTATTGTGAATTTTCATTTTCGAGACCGAGAAGAAAATTTTAATTTTTTAAAAATTTTATTTACAATTCTAAAAAAACATCATTTTAAAAAATATAAATTCAAAAATTTTTTTTTAATTATTCAACCGAGTTGATCCTAAGAACAAAACACTAAAAACAAACAAAACACACAAATAAATTGAAACGAATTTTTCGAAAAAAACTAAAAATTAAAAGAGTTAATTTCGTGTTTTCGATTTTTTTTGATTAAATGTAATTTTTGATCTATCTGATTTACCATAATTTACATTTTTTCGCCGGGTTCATATTCGAATTGAGTGGGCATTTAAACGCTTCGGAAAACTCATCTGAATTCGAAATGCTACCTAATACACGGAATCGAGGCGGTGAATGTTGGTCAACCGATAATGATAAATGCAACGAATCCGAAGTTGCTTTTGAACACCATGTCTAGATTAAACAAAAATTTGATCTTTAGCATGAGATTTTTTTCTTTCTAAATAATTACTTGAGCAAATGATATAAAAAATAGCTGACGGTGAGTCAAATTAAGCAAAGGTAATGGCTTTTCTTCGCCGTGTTCAATCACCCACTTTTCATAAGCAAAATAAGCTGATCTTAGACCACCATTGTCAGCTATGTTCTCCCCAAGTGTTTGATTTCCATTAAGAAAGTCTTCGTCTGTAACTCTATATTTTGAGTATTGATCTACCATACATTTTGAGGCCTCTTTGAAATCTTCAATTGTTTTATTGTTCCACCATTGATGCATCATACCGTTTTTGTCATACTCACGACCTGAGTTATCAAATCCATGAGTTAATTCATGACCCATTATTGAGCCTATTGAACCGTAATTCACCGACATCGGACTTAAAAAATTAAATTTGAATAAAAAAAACCCAGCTGAAACAAAATTAAAACAAAGTCTACTTTTGAGGATGAAAAAAAGGATCTTTGAGTATGCCACTTGGGAATACGATTTGGTTTCTAGTTGGAGAATAGTATGCATTCACAGCTGCTGAAGTCATCTCCCATTCGCCACGATTAACTCGTGTCCTATAAGATCTTACTTCAAATTTAATCGCAAATTGAACTAAACGAATTTCATTTCCAAAATAATCATTTTCATCAATGAACAAATCAGCATAACGACTATTAAGTAATTCATCATTTTCAACAAAATCTGGGTATCCTATTAAATCATCAACACTGTTTACTTTTTCTTCAGCCAAGCGTCGTGTTTCCTCGTCCATCCAAGGAATTTGTGGAAAGTTTTCAATGAACGATTGTTTTATTGATTTAATCATTTTTTGGGCTTCTGGTTTCGAGTTGATTGGTGAAACACGAATAAATATTCGCGTCAATGCAAAACCAAGACCGAATATAGTGTCTGTATGTTCAAGACATGTTTGCCATCTTTCGGCTGAATTAGACCCTGTCAAAGCTTCACCTAAAGCTGTGAATTGATTTCTGTAGTCTTTTGAAAGCAATGGTAAACTAAATCTTATCAGTTGAACGATTATTGAAAATTTTAAGGTCTTAAGCTTTTGTGGATCTGATTGATATTCTTTTATTAAATCGTTAAGGCCTGTAAAGTACTCTAAGCCCATGACAATTATTTCATCATTATCACTTAAGACTTCGTTAGAACCGTATTTTTTTAAGACTGAGTTCAAAAACTCTTTCCAATTGAAAAATGAACAGTGCTTAGTAGTTAAATCTATCATGCGAACTCTCGCGTATGCATTCTCAACATTTCCGATTCTTTCAGCTGGTACTAAAAAAAATAAAAACTCAATAAAAACTCCAAGTCTAAGACAGCTTGACAAAATTACGCATAATATTTGCAAGTCTACTTTCGAATTCATATAAATTTTCGATTTCTTGAGTGGCATTATCTACTTTATCGAATAACAAATTGATCACACTGACTAGGGTTTTTTTGTAAATTTCAATAACCTTTTAAAAAAATTTGAATGTCATGAATTATCATGTGTAAAAGTATGCTAAAATCTTACTTTACTGTTTTTTTCTGTTGCGTTATTTATGTAAAATGATCTGTCCAGTCCTAATGATCCTTGAATTATCTTGATAGAGAATAATTAAATTAATACAACAGAAATTCAAGACCTTTTGTTTGGAATAAATTTATCAGTTAATTTGAACTGTTATTGCATAAAATAACAAGTTCTAATTGTTTTTTTTTGTGAGTTTTATCATTTTGATAGGAGCTAAACTTTTCAATAAGATTTTATTTTAATAATAAGAAATTCAACTTATAAAATGTCATGATTGTTGTCAGAAGCAAAATTTAACTTTAAATTTACTTTATTACCTCTATATTGCTAAAACTTGAATTTTTATCATCATCCAAAACATTATATTCAAACAAAGAATTTAATCCAAAATCTCTCTGTACCATTTCTAGCATTTCATTAAACGATGCATTTATTTGCAATTTGTTATTCTCATCTTTAAACATTAATTTTGTCAATATATCCATTAATGGCTGTGAACCAAGTTTTTCAATAGTTCCATTTTTGTCCATACAAGACAAGTAGAATTTTTTTGTTTTTTTATTCTCTAGTTGAAAATTTTCAAATCGAAAAGAAACTGTTGCTAATGGGAATAGGTATAATCAACACGAGAATTGATTAAGTTGAAATAAAGTTTATAAAATACTTGTAAATCATTTAAAAGTATTAGTAGTTGCGATATATTTTGATGATAGATGCAGTAAAAATTGTTTTAACTGAAATATTCATGTTTGGATTATAATGATTTAACAAATGAAGTAATTCTCTTTTGCACAAGTTTCATTTTGGATTCAAAATTGACAAATAGAAGCCACATAATAAATTATAACTTGTCGAAAAATAGCGAACTAAAACATCATTCGTAATTTACAACCTCAAAAATACACAATAATTATGATTTTGTTTCATGCATTGGGTTCCAATGGAAAAAGAAAATGTTTTAGTCAACTTATTTTAATTGGTTGTTGCAAGTCTAGAATTATTTAAAACGTAAAATTTACTTGTAAAACTTAATATTCGGAATTCGTTTTATACTAGTCGACAAAAAAATCTTTTATTTATTTTAAACAATAAATCAGACTAAAACATCAATATTTTATAAGACTTGATCATGCATAAAAACGAATGTAAACGAGAGTGATTTATGAATTGCATGCAACAAAGAGCTTAAGAATCGAACAACAAAAATTAATGAATAAATTTAAAGAGGTATACCTTGTTCAAATCATTCAATTCAAAGACATCAAAATCTTGTTGTTCATGATTAAAAAAGTTTGTTTCATTCAAACTTATCTAGAGATAATCAACTAAATGAGATTTTGAAAAAAAAAATTAAAAATTTGATTAGCGAATCGATCAATTTAAAGATTAAATAATAATCAAAAAAAATTTTTTCTGTTCTTTTTGAAGATTTTTTTTCTCTCTCTCTCTCTCTCTCTCTTTAACAGAGATAAAAAAAAATATTCTTAATTAAAAATATGATTTATTTAGGAAAATCAAATGAATGATATTAATATATATATATCATCATTAATTATTATTTATTATCAGGAAAATTAATATGCCTTAAATAAAATGAAACGATTTTCAAAAAAAGTTTCAATTTTTATTTTAAAATTGTTTTCTTTAAAATTAATTTTAATCATGGATTTAACATTTAATTGGCAACCTGAAGTTTTGTACGATTGTATTATTGTACGATTGTCTTATTGCTTTAAAGAATACTTTTCTGAAATTTTTTTTTCACATCTTGTGTACAAATCAATGTACACAGTGTACAAGATAATTTTGGACACCAACTCTTAAGAAAAATCATTGTACAACCCTACCCAACTCTTTTTCTTAAAACCCTCAAGGAGTCAAAAAGTATTTAAAAAAATTCAATTTTGATATTATTTTCTAATTCTCCGCTAAAATGTACACCTTGTACACTCAATTCTAGAATCCTAAGTTTTTTTCCTTTAAAGTAAACTTGGTCTGTATAAATATTGTCTAAAAGGACATTAAAAACAAGAAAAATAAAACAATTATTTAGTAGGTTGATATGGGTATCAAAATGCAGCTCTCGGGATGAGAAGTCAGAATCAATCAAGAAAATCGTTGAAAAAAAATAATTCAAATTTTTTTATATACTCTAAAAAAATTAATTTTTTCAGCTAATCATTTCATATGCGAGACTTTATATTTTCTTCATAAAATTTGAGTATTTTATTAATTTCACCTATCGAAAAACTGGTAAAAGCTTTTAATTCTTAAAATTTTTGAAACTTGTTCGATTGATTAAAACGTACAATTTTGTACTATTCAAAATTGAATATAATCTTGGTCTAGATTGAGAAAAAAAGTAAACCCAAGAATTGTACAATATGTACAAAAATGTTGTACACATCCCTATAAAATCGTACCTTTAATATTTGTTAATCTGAAGTTGCTTGTAAAAGTTTTCTAATTTTGGGATGTTTATTGCTGTACTATTCATATCTTTTAAGAGGTATAAAGTTGATACATAATGGAATAGTTGTACAAATTAAATCTGAATATGTTTATAAGGTTCATTTTTAGGAAAAAATATTCTACCACGAATAGTACGCGAATCGTACAGAACAATCGTACAAAACTTTAGGTTGCCCATTTAATTATCCATGTGAGTAAGTTTACATTTTAAATTAATAAAAAAAATTGTTCTGATTCAAAATTGAATTAAATCTTAAATGAAAATAGGCACCAAAAAGATCTGAATGACGCAAAATTGAAAAATATATTTCGCAAAAGGAATTATTTATCAATATTAGTACGGTCCCAAACGGATACGGTTCGCTACTCAAAATTTGAAAGTTCGGTACATCAATCCTCTATTATTGATGCCGTGGACGTGCTAATAGAACCCTTGGGGTTATTCGAAATAATTTCAAATACCTAGATCTAAACATTATGAGATTGTTATACGGTTCACTTGTAAGACCCCATTTAGACTACGCCATTAGTGTGTGGAGTCCATTTCTGGAGAAGGATAAACAAGAAATTGAAAAGATACAGCGCCGGGTTACAAGATTGATTCCAAGTTTTTCAAAACTAATGTACGATGAAAGACTTATGAGATTCAACATGACAGATTTGGACACTAGACGACGAAGAGGTTATTTAGTTCTTTAAAATGTTTAATATATCAAGAGATGGTCAAGAGTCATACAATTTAAGGGGTCACTCAATGGGAATTAATAGAGAATTGGTTAAGAACTGTGCAGTTCGTTTTAATTTTTTCACAAATCGAGTTGTTAACGACTGGAATAGTTTGTCGCAGAGATTAATCGAAGCAACTTCAACTGAAACTTGCTTTTCACAAGGAAATCCATCATTTGATTTCAATTTTTTATGTTGTTATGTTGTTAATATCCAGCAATAAAATAAGATACTTGAAGTACTAAAAAGATGCCTATTAAATAAAATTAAAAATGATTTATAATGTTTAAAGTTTACTTAAGTACTAAAAGGATGCTATCCTAGTCAGAAAGTAGAAATTTTTCCATCCATATCTGAATAAAACGATTAAAATTAAGTTCATATAAAGGATATTTTGTCAAAAATTCTTGGAAGAGGATGGGAGTTATTCTTTGAAAAATCTCGTTAAAAGGTCTATTTTTAATATCCTCAATATTCCATCATCATCCAAAAATCTTCAGAAAAAGAGTCTTAAAAAAATTCTGATTAAATAAACCTTTGACTTAAATAAAAAGCGGAAGTGATTTAAATTGCTGATATAATGATGATTTTAATATTTATTTTTATTCTTTTTTTCTATTAGCGTAAAAATAATATTGAAATTAAGCCCTTTTTTGATTTTCGTTAAGCTATTTAAAAAAACATTAACTAAAATTGACTCCATTAAATAGATTAATTTTCTCTTAACCATTTACTGGCTTAATAATTTCTTTCTGAATTTGGAAAGACTCTTTTTTCAACCCGAGTTAGGTGACAAGGATATTTGCGGCCTAAAACAACAACAACATTAAAGCAATATTATTTTCAAAACCAAACTACTTAACACAATTCAATTAGTTTTCTTCAAAAAAATACTCGAAATTTTAAACATCAATTAAATCATCTTACATTTGAATGTTGGATAAATTTGGGAATTCTCACTTAAATTACATTCAAGTCACACTTATATGACCCACCATTTTGTACTGATAAAAATGAAATATGAATCAAATGAAATCGACTTCAATGAAAAGAGGCTATTAGGTCTTAAATTTTCAAGTGATTTAAGTGTATTAGTGACAAAAGTGTGTAGTGATATAAGTGTGACTTGACTGTAGTTAAATTCATTCCATGAGTTTTTAAATTTGATTCATTTTAAATCAAGCATAAAAAACATTCTCATTTTTTTATAATTTTACTTTCCATAAATTGAATTGAAAATTAATCGTCACTTTTTAAAATTATTTTATTTTTTTCCAAGAAAACAAAAATATTGAAGCAAATTTTGAAGCTTACTAATGCTGAGTCTTAAAAAATAATAAGTGTTGTTGAAAGAATGATAAAATTGATTAAGAAAATTTATTTTTTTATTTTTCTTAATTTTTTTAATAAAAATACTAAACTGAACTTTGATCAAACAATTAATTTTATTTTGTTCCTTATTCTACTCTTTGAATAAATTTACTTTAATAAAGGGTGCTTTCAGTTCCATCTATTCAATTTTTTGTCTTTATAATTGTGAATCATGTATTTATAAATGTTAACTAGAAATAAAAAGTACTTGGGAAATCGCAAAAGCATAACTTTTTCGAGCGCCTAAAAGCTGCTTTTTTTAAATTAAAAGTTGTCCTACTGTCGAGGACACGATACAGTATCCTGCGGATTGGAAACGATTTCCTGCGGTTTCCGGCTTTTTCCATTCACAAGAAAGTCTTAACTTACAGTCGTACCTCAGTTAAATCATCCTATTTGTCCGTGGGGGTCAAACATGATATAAGTAAAACTTGATACCCAGTTAACATAAAATTAATGAAAAGTTAATGTCATTTCGAAAAATAACATTACTGTAACATTAATGGCTGGGTTTCAAATCCAGTGATGTTCAATCAATGTCAAAAAAAGTTTTGACATTAATGTTTCATTTTTATTTTCAATTAAAATGTGTTTCGAAATTTTATTTTTATCGTCTAATTTGGTAAAACACAAAATTTCCGAAACTTTTTAAAAAAATCGAAAAATCCGTAAAAAAAATTTATATTTTTATTCTTTTCATTTAACTTACATTTTGGTCAAAAATGAAAAATCAATTTTTGAGACTTTAAATGAAAAGAATTTTTTTTTTTTTACGGATTTTTCGATTTTTTTTAAAAGTTTTGGAAATTTTGTGTTTAACCAAATTTGACGATTATTTACGTAAAATATCGTTAAATTTCGGTATTTTACGTTAAATGACGTTTTCTAGAATCAGTCATTTCACGTAATTTATTGTCAAATTTTGTGATTTAACTTTATTTTACGTAAAATGTGGTGAATTCATGGTATCGTAGCACCACTGTATAATGAGAAATAATGTTTTTTGACTTTTTTGTACGCATGATATAAATGAAACATGATATAAGTGAACATGATATAACTGGACAAAATTTCAATCTAAAAGTATTGACTGCCGTTTGTCTTTTTTTATTGGATGACATAAATGAGGCTTGATATAAGTGCATAGTGATATAACCGAGGTTTGACTGTATTTTCTTATAAGACATGAAACAAAATCCTTAATAAACATATCTCTCTTAACTTTTGTTAGAGCATGTTCCTGTATAAAGTGGATTATGAAATTTTTGACCAAAAATACGTAAATACAAAAATTTTTAATAAAAAGATTTTTAAAAGTTTTCCAAAAAATGACCGAATTGGTCAGACATATGAACAGATTGATTATTGATAAGGTATTGGGTAAAAATGATTTTTTACATGTTTCAACTAGGATCTTTATGTTGTTTTCAATTAAAATGTATTTTTCTCGTTT
Organism: Brachionus rubens; assembly: GCA_022207745.1. Taxonomy (NCBI): domain Eukaryota; kingdom Metazoa; phylum Rotifera; class Eurotatoria; order Ploima; family Brachionidae; genus Brachionus; species Brachionus rubens. The sequence goes on along the minus strand of JAJVHD010000022.1, from coordinate 1,378,682 downwards.
TTTCGGTATTGTCTAGCACTTACACGGATTGTCCTGCGATTTCCAGATCAGAAAATAAGCAAACCTAAAATTTGAGATGTCACCCGCTTTCCGATGATTTTTTTGTCACGCTTTTTTTAGCGTGAAACAAACAGTTATAGATTTATAAAATCCGGAAATCGGTCCCAATCCGCAGGGAGTATTCTATCGTGTCCACTACAGGAACAGTTGATCAAAAACGACCTAAATATGCTCAATGTTGTTTTTTAAAAAAACCTTTAGATTATGAATTTTCGTGCATAGAATCATCCTTACTGTAATTTATTTCCGGGATGTGCTCTTTTTATTTAGCCTTAGAACAAGCTGAGTTAAGTAACATTTCAATCGAAAAATTCCAATTAGATTTTTGTCTCATAACCGGAAACATGTCATGTGGGAGGTTAGTAAGAAGCTTAAGAAATATATTTTTTCGTTTTTTCAAGATCGGAAATAAAAATTGAACTAAAAATTTTCTCTCATATGTAATTTAGTATGAATCTTGGAAAATTATCATTCTTTTGTCAAAAAATCAAAAAAAAAAAGGTCTTATCTCAAAGGTATATTCATTTAGGAAACTTTCTCACTATAAAAACTCTTAATTAATTCTAAAACTCACACAACCTAAAACAAAAATTAAAAACCAATTAATTAAAAGGCAAATTTTCTTTTACTTTTTTATTATTTTACTTCAGTCAATAATCTAACAATCAAATATTTCATGATTTTATAAATTAAAAAAAAAAAAAAAACTAATCGCTTTTTTTTATTTATATTGTTTATAAGAAATTTGTTTAGGAGCTTTTAAAGGTTTAATAATGAAAGCAATAGAATAAATATACCCAAAAGATTTTTAATTCCATTAAAACATCCCTTTATTTTTACCTTCAATGTGTGCGTGTGTGTGTGTTGATAACTATTTAAAGATAATTAAATACGAAAGTTATGAGCATTTTTAAAAATAAATATAACCATATCCATACTCATCATCAGTATTTTATATTTTTATTATTTATAGATACTATAAAAATAAAAAAATTTGAAATTTTGCTTTTTGAAAGATAAAATTTTTTATTGAAGAAACAATTTAATTTTTTCTTGTTTATCCGTTATCTAAATATTCTTGAATTTAGTTCTCTCTGATTTGGTGTTGGCATTATCATTCGAAATTTAAGAAAAAAAAAAAAACAGCTAAAAAACTTATCTGCTCTTGCTGCTGATACAGAACATAACTGCAAGATTTAACTCAATAAACATTAATCATTGTTAATTATTTATGTTACTTTAGGAAAGAAAAAATAGCTAAAATTTTTTGTTTTACGACGATAGTTATCGTTTTACAGTATGGTATTTTTAAAGTCTTATCAATTAAAGTTATGTTATGTCATGAATAGTTTTTGTTTTGTTTTCTCAGGAAGATTATAGCTTAAAATTAAATTTGTTTAACAGTTACCGTATTTATTGCTAAAACCCAATTTGCAAATTATGCCGTACAATGTTATTAAAATTTAACATTAATATTTTAAAGGTGCACTCGGGTATTAAAACTCTATTCTGTCGTTAATTTTAAGTATTGACGCCTTGATTTTGACCGAGAAACTTTGTTTAGTTCAGGGTCAATACTTGCAAAATTGGCAAATTGGGTTATAATGCTCGCATTATTAAATACGGAAATACAGTAAATCTTTTTTTTTAAGTAAGTTTAAAACATTTCATGGAAAATCAGGTGGATATTCTATTCTTGAAAAAACTCTCCGTGTCCAATTCTCTGCTTCAAAATCCATTTCCAGTTCAATTTTTTTTGTCAAAAGAAATGTTAAAAAAATAAAAGCATTCAACATTACATAAAGTAACTCATTTCGGCAATTGAATTTAAGTCAATTTTCATTTAAACAATAATGAAGGGTATAAGTTAACCTCCCTCCCTTCAAAACGTATTAATTTTTGTTGTAAAATATATGAAGCCGAAAATAGTTAAATTTCAGTCATATCTGGTTAAATATGAAAATCCAAAATTTATAGTGACAGCTTTTATTTGCATTAGACTTATGCTTAAGTTTGTCTATCTAGGAATCTTAACACTAATTTTAAAGAAATAAAGAAGTTGCTTTAAAAAAAAATAAACCGAAAATATCTAAGATTGACCCTTTCTTAAATACAAAACTTCCATGTCGTCTGAATTTTTTTCTTTCTCTAGATAACTCTAGATAACCACTCTTTTCATGGCGGTAAAAAATCAAAACTTTTTGCCGCTCCCCTCATATTTTTTGAAAGCTAAAAAGCTTCCATTGACACTGAGACCATGGTCTATTGAAAAAAATTTTTTTTAAGCCATACTCGATAAAAAAGGGAATTTTGGACGTGTAAAACATGCAAGCGATCAAATAGCAAACCCTTCTGTCAATTCTTAATGAAAGGTCGTACGCTTTGATATCCTATTAAATCAATTTCATTTGTCTAAGGTTCGTGAGGCCAATGAAATCGGCCTTCGTCTATCCCATTACGCAGTCCGAAATCAAACAGTTATTATTTATAACTTTTATTTACGATAACCATTGATAGAGCATCTACTCATGGTTGCTCATATTGTAGCACGAGACGGTTGATTGAGGCAATGCTCTCCTCTTTTGTTAAGAAAAAAAATACACTTTTTTAATTCCGCTTCAATTAGGATCACCACAACAATCGAGTTGGATCACAATACTGAAAATCCTCTTCCTTTTTTTATTAAGCGGAAGCGTATGAGACCAATACCTATCCGCCTAATTAATTAGATGACTAAGATTAATCATTAAGTCAGCTAAAACAAATCAAAATTCGATTATCCTCCGATCAAAGTTTTGATATCAATGTAGCGATTTATATGATTAACAGTTGTGGTCCAAAATGGTTCAAAACGGATGGGAAAACTGATATTTTTTTCAACTAAATGATGAATTTTTTGACAACAGGATGATATGGACATTTATGCAGACCTGAACGATAGAAAATATTTCTAATAAATTAATTTTCAAAAAACGTTAAAGTGCGACACATCGTAATTCATCGAATTTTCAGATGGTTTAGGTGCCATAAAATCCGAATTTTAAACTGTGGCACAACTCAAAATACGACTTTTACGATAGTCCAAGAAATTTTTACTTAAAATGATGATATTTAATTTTCAACAATACCCGAATTTTCAAGAGAATTGAACTAAACCAGTAAAAAAATTTTTTCGATCAAAAACGACATGTCGTAGAACTTGAATTTCGAGTTTAGCGGCATCACGTAAATGCCGCGGCTTTACGTTAAAAAATAAAAAAAAAATACAGTGTAACCTCGATTTTGTTACCCTCTTTTTTTGTGAAACCGTGATTTTGCAAATAATTTTAATGTACTTCTTGTTTAAATTTGTGAAATTTTTTGCATTTACCGAGACACTTCGCAAAATCGAGGCTGCACTGTAATTACTCGAAATTGGCAATTTTGAAAGGAATTCAGGCATTTACGATTGGTTTTTAAGCTTTTTTCTTAAGAAAAATGCAATTTTCAATTTTTTTTATTAATAAAAAGATACGAATTGACCGATTATAGTCATTAAAATAGTCATATACTCTACTTTCACCAAATAAACCCCCGAACATTACTGAAAATTCTTTTTATTTATAATGCATGATTTTGTGATTTTTTTTGGTACAATGCGAAAATTTTTAAAAAAGACTTTATTTTAGTAGAGCTAAAGTTTTTGTTCTCAGCCCATAATTTTCATTTATCCGTGTTTATTATATTTGAAAAGTACTGTACTGATATGGGTACGCCATTAATTCAGTGGAAGTACACTATGTTTGAATTAAATTTTTAAATTAGACTTTTAAGAGTTCCATCAAAATATAGAATAAGATTAATTTTTTTTGAGGTCACTCCGTTGGTGATTTTTAAAGCGTTATGATAATTCAACAGCTATTTGTCATTCCAAGAATAATTTAGTTTTTGTTTTCGTGTTAAAATTGAATCTTTTTGCTTTTAAGATTTATTATTTCGTAAGTCATAAATGATTTATCAAACTAATAAGAAGCCATACTCTTGATATCATTTTAACAAAGTTCGGTCGAAATTTATCAAAATAAATTCGAAAAGTTTGCCACTACAAAAACAGTAGTCTATTTCGAAAAAAATAACTAATGCTTTTTGAAATAAAAATTACTTGAATCAAAATTTTAAAAAAATATTTTCAATCAAAATAAAGCAAATGTTAAAAACTTATTTTCAATCCTCTAATTCCAAATTAAATATTGACCACACACCACATTTACCAAAATGCTAAATTTAAATTAAGTTACATTACTTTTAATTTAATTTGTATATTTACTATCATACCTTTAAATCTTACTATTAGTTTACTATTTGCTCAAAAATCTATCTCACTTGTCTAATCTTTTTTTTTATGTTGACCGCACTCACTTGAGACCCACATTTGCCAAAAATCTTTTTACTAAAGGTTAAATCCGTTTCTCTTTTCATTTTTTTTAATCAAACAAAAATTTTTGAATTCTTCATTGAGATTAAAAATGACATTTTCAAAAAAAAAAAAATTTTTTTTTTCAAGCTTCTTAACCAACATAAGCACACACACAACAACAACAACAACAACAAACCTAATTCAAAATCTAAATTTAATCCCGTTCATTCAAACATTCTTTCAATCACATAAATCTCTTTCTCTATTTAAATTATTATCTATTATTAATTCATCAACCTCGTATATGAGACTCGTTACTAGTCCTTTACCCACCCATTTTTTTTAAATCTCATTTTCTCTTTTGAAGTTTAGTTTAGAAAATTTACTTTGTTACAAATGATATTTTGGTGTCTTTAGTTTAATTGATAATTAGAAACTATTTAAACTATTTCCACTAACATAAAAATGAATAGAGATCGCTACAAACACAAAAAAGATTAAAAAACTATAAGAAAAAAAAATGAAAATTTGTTATTTTAGGCCTTAAAAAGCCATGTGTGTGTCTCTTGTTCGTGTGTAGAATAACCTCAAAATCTTAGTTTAAATACCATAGATTTCCTCTTTCTATCTTACTCTCTTTGTTCTTTGCGTCTTCGTTTCGAATATAAATTCAAGCTTATTTTTTACTCATTTTTCAAATTTAAAAAAAATAAAACATTTTTTTGTACAACATTAAGTAAAAGAACTCAAAACATTAAAAGTATCCAGTGGTTCTTAAACTCCTTTATGAATTAGTACTCATATTAAGGTTGTTGATATTTAATTATTACAATGTAATATTTGACATTTAAATGAAAGCACAAGTTAAATAAGGTTGTTAAACGTCATTCACTTTTGTAATGAGTATAAATTTATTTTTTCTCATTAATCAAAAGGTTTAATTTATGATAAAAGCAGAAAAAATTTTCCAAGTTGGTAAATGGATACTTTATTTTTGGATAAATTGAATTGATCGCAGTTGGTTTAGTAAAACTCTAATAACAATTTTTGGCCAAGCTTTTAATACTGGATTAAAAATTAATTTTAATTTTATTGTAAGCATTAGGGAAAAAGCTTTTAATCCTATAATTTAAGTGGACACAAGTAAGCTGAGACTAATGAAACCCAAAAACAATAAATTAAGAATAGAGTAGTGAAAGCTCAAATCATGTATGATTAGAATTAAATTTCACTTGTTTATAAATTTGACCCGTTAAATTTGATATTCAACTTAATAAATCCCGGTTATAATTAGCTTAAAAGTCACATAATGATTACACCTATTTTAAATATCTTAATTATCTTTATTTTTCTTAAGCTTTATGGTTGTTTTTTCGTTTCTATAAAACCAAAACATTTTTTATAAATTTTTCGAAAATTTCTAACTTTTGATTTTTGATTAGAACATGAAAAAGGTATTCGTATTTATTCTTCTGACAGTTTATTATTGCGATGCCAAACGGCTACCAAGCTCAAATTTAGCTAAAAAACACAACGATGTCATTATATTAACTTCAAATAACCTAAATTGTCATTCATGTCCAAACACAAAATCTAAAACTCCTGAATGCACATGTCAATCATCTAAGTGTATTCTTAAATCTTTCAGCAACAATTCAACTTTAGGTAATTTAATTCATTTAGGTTTTAAAAATAGGATCTTAATTTTGTTCTTGTGGTAACAGTTGCAGATCGATCATGTAATGGCGAACCATGGGTTAATAATTTATTGTACGATGGTTGTTTGTCGTATGCAAACAAATATTGGTGCGTATGTTCATCGGACTATTGTAATGGTGAAAATATAACTGCCATTCGAGGAAGAGACGATTGTTCTAGTAGTCCTTGTCCTCTTGGCTCAGTATGTTTAGATACCTATGATGGATTTAAATGTATGTGTGCACCATGGGAGCCTTCGTGCACATACTCTCAGCCTACTAATTGTCCGTGTAAAAACGGCGGTCTTTGTGTTCAATTACCAAGTGGTAATGTTGGTTGTAGTTGTCGTTATGGTTTCACTGGTGACCAATGTGAAAAAAGTAAAATTTTTCTTTTTTTAATTAGGATTAAAAATTTTCGAATAGCTTCAGACTAAAATCGGATCTTATAAAAAAAATAAAATAAAACTGGTCAAAAATTTTTTCAGTAATAAAAGTACGTAAACGAAATCTTAAGGCTAAAAATAATAAGAACTCTGACGATAATGAACAAATTTTGAATTTGTCAAGTGTTGATAGTATACTCATCGATGAGGACTATGATTTGGATATCGAGAGTCTTATCACGGCTCAAAATAAAGATAAACCTAAAACCTTAACGCTAATTACTAAAAAACCTGGCGAAAATCAGCAGGATTATTACGATTATTATGATTCGTTAAATGAGGTTGAAAACGATGAAGAGGGCGACAATGACGACGACGACGACGACGATTATGATTACGACGATGATGATGACGATGACGAAGAGCAATTTGATGGACCAACTTCTACTGTTCCTCCTGATTCTGACTACGAAAATGATGCTCCAAATTTTGGTAATTTAGAAAGACAAAATATTTTTGTCTGTTACTTATTTTAAAAATTTTTATAAAGATTTAGATCCCTGTGAACCAAATCCTTGTAACAGTGGAAAATGTGAAAAAAAAACCCAAGGCTTTGAATGTCGATGTCCTCCAGGCTCATACGGAAAACTTTGCCATCTTTGTAAGAGTTTAAAATCAAATACAATTCCTTGTCATCAAATAAATAAATGTCTTTTAGCGTCTTTTGGTGTTTGTCCAGAAGTTAATCCATGTCAAAATAACGGTGTTTGCATTGACTCAGACCCTATTTTCAAATGTATATGTCACGCCGATTTTTATGGTACTTTCTGTGATAAAAGTAAAGCTTAACATTTTTGGCGAATATTTTAAATTGAAATCTAATCAATTTTTTGAAAAGAAATTGATCAATGTATATTTAATAATCCTTGTAAAAATAATGCTACTTGTCAATTTGCGCATGGCTTAATTAAGTGTCTTTGTCCTCATGGATTTACTGGGATACATTGCGAAAAAAGTGAGATATTTTTCAAAATAAATTTTAATTTTAGAAACATTTTAAGAAATTATTTAAAAGGGGTATGTGATGAAATGAATCCATGTTTGAACAATGGTGTTTGCATAATGGACTCGAGTTATACAAATTATATTAATAAAGACGAAGATTTGATGGGTGTAAAATGTTCTTGTAAGCCTGGTTATGAGGGTACTCGATGCGAAAAAGTTCGTTACGTAATCGGTTGTCCGCCAATTAATCCGTGTTTGAACAGTGGTCGTTGTGTCGCCAAACCGTTCGGTTTCGAGTGTATTTGTAAAAAAAAACATACCGGTAAACGTTGTGAATTGGAAAAGATAAAAAAAGAAAAAATCGAAAAAAAAACAACTCAAAAAATACCAAAAACTAAAGCTAGTCCACCTGTTAAAGACGAATGTCACAAGCGTCGTATTCTATGTCGTAATAAAGGTGTTTGTCTAACGACAATTAAAGGCGTTAAATGCCAATGCTTACCGGAGTTTACGGGACAAACTTGTCAATACAAAATATTTAATAAAAAAAGCATCATAATCAACCAGTCTTTATAAGGTACATATAAGACTATAATTTTATTTATCGCTGCTTGTTTGTTTTTTGGCTTTTGTTTTACCTTTTTTTTTAAAATAAACTTTTGAACAACAAATTTCCGCTTATGCTTCTTTTTGTTACGCTTTGCATCTTTTCTTTTAAAAAACATTATTTTAATTTTAAATTTTTTTTTGAAGGTTCGATCGAGGATTTGTTAAGTTAAGGATTAAGGTCTTTTCTATTATTTAAACATTTTGTTTAATTTAACAGGAGATTTATGCGCGCCAAATCCATGTGGTAATGGAGGTACTTGTTCATCAGATGGAGTCACTATTAAATGTAATTGCAGGCTTGGATTCCAAGGAGACTTGTGTCAAATTTGCGATGCTTGTCAACCAAATCCAGTAAATTTTATTTGAATTCTATTTTTTTTGAACCAAATGTTAATTGTTTATTTTAAGTGCTTAAACCATGCAGTTTGTGAGTCAGATGGTATGGGTGGGTTTTCTTGTAAGTGCCCGCCTGGATTTACTGGCAGAACTTGTGACTTTCGTAAGACTATTAAACTCTAATTCAAATTTTATTTTTTTTTCAAAATTTTTGCTTAATCAGCTGTATTGAATCAACCATCGAATCCTTGTTTTCCTAATCCTTGTCGTAATGGTGGTCAATGCTCACCGGTCGGAAATGAATTCATTTGCGTGTGTCCACCTGAGTTCACTGGAACACTTTGTGAATCAACTCCTATTGTTAATGGTAAAAACTAAATATGTTCTCTAAAACTGATTATTTAAAATCCATATGTATCCTTTAAGACCCTTGTCAACCAAACCCATGTTTAAATGGAGCAAATTGTATCGTGACTGGTTATTACTTTCACTGTATGTGTCCACCTCAATTCACTGGTCAAAAATGTGATATTAGTCTAAAGCCACCAAGTAAAAGTTTTGATAAAATATTAAAAAAATTTATGTCAAGTTAAAACTTGATTGTTTAAAAGATCCATGTGAACCTAATCCTTGTTTAAACGGTGCTCAATGTATGCCAGGCTATAACGGTGGCCCAAGCTGTATCTGTTTGCCAGGCTACTCTGGTCAAAGATGTGAAAATCGTTCTCCATGTTCATCAAATCCGTGTCAAAATGGCGGAAATTGTGTTCCAACTGGTTTCGGTTACAGATGTGAATGTCCATTAGGAACAACAGGTCCAAACTGTGAATCAAGTAAGTCAACACAGTCATTTGAAACAAAAAAATAGTGTGTTTTTCAATTAATTTGTTACAGCGGATCCTTGTTTATCAAAACCATGCAAAAACAAAGGAATTTGTAGGCCTTCTTTAAATAGGTTAGAAAAATACATTTGTGAATGTGACCTAGGATTTACCGGAAGAAATTGTGAACGTAAAATTTCTCGAATGTTTTTTTTATATCAAATATTTTAAAAAAGAGTAAACTTCAAATTTAGGCTCTATTTGCGATCCAAATCCTTGCACTAATTTCGGAGTTTGTTGTCCAAGTAAAGACGGATCCTTTACTTGTAAATGCTTAGCCGGATACGAGGGATTTAGATGTGAATTTAGTAGGCTCAATTATTTAAAAGATGATTTTATTTTTTAATCTCACATATTCTCACAGAGGATCCATGTAAGGAAAAGCCTTGCCTTAATAACGGGACCTGTTTCCGAGAAGGATTAGACGGATTTAAGTGTAACTGCCTTAACGGATTCATAGGAGATAAATGCGAAATTCGTAAAATTAATAATACAAAATATTCAAATTCAATTTCATTTTTTTAAATTTAAAATTTATTTTCCCTAAGGAGATCAATGTTCACCGAGTCCATGTCAAAATAACGGTCGATGTGTAAACCAAAATGGAGGTTATAAATGTATATGCAATCCAGGTTTTACTGGTGAAAGATGTGAATATTGTGATGCTTGTATGCCAAACCCATGTCAAAATGCTGGTGTATGTCAATCGACTGGAATGGCCGGTGGTTTTAGATGTATTTGTCCACCAGGATTTTTAGGTCGCTTGTGTGAAGAAAGAGATCCATGTATGAATAATGGCCCATGTGGAATGTACGGTAAATGTGTAGTAACTGCAAACGGTTATCAACAATGTATTTGTAATCCTGGATGGAGTGGTCTAAGATGTGAAATAAAAGATCAATGTAATCCTAATCCATGTATAAATGGACAATGTATACAACAAGGAAATTCATTTATTTGTCAATGCCCACCAGGTTTTAGCGGACAAAGATGCGAAAATCGTGATCCATGCATGCCTAACCCATGTCAAAACGGTCAATGTATAAATCAAGGTTCAAGTTTCATTTGTAAATGTCCTCCAGGTTATTCGGGTCAGAGATGTGAGATAAGAAATCCTTGTGTTCCAAGTCCTTGTCAAGTTGGTCAATGTATCCCGCAAGGAAATTCTTATGTTTGTCAGTGCCCACCAGGATATTCAGGTCAACGTTGTGAAAATAGGGATCCTTGTATGCCGAATCCATGTCAAAATGGACAATGTTTACCACAAGGTAATGGTTTCGTTTGTCAATGTAAACCAGGTTTCACAGGCGCACGCTGTGAAGTTTGCGATCCTTGTATTCCTAACCCTTGTCAGAATGGTCAATGCATAACCCAAGGTAATACTTTTGTATGTCAATGTCCACCAGGATACTCAGGACAACGTTGTGAAAACAGAAATCCATGCATGCCAAGTCCATGTCAAAATGGTCAATGTATTCCACAAGGCTCAAGTTTCATTTGTCAATGCCCTCCAGGATATTCCGGTCAAAGATGCGAAAACAGAGATCCATGCATGCCAAATCCATGTCAAAACGGTCAATGCATACCACAAGGTGGATCATACATTTGTCAGTGCCCCCCTGGTTATAGCGGTAGAAACTGCGAAAACAGAGATCCATGCATGCCAAATCCATGTCAAAACGGTCAATGTATTCCACAAGGGTCTAGTTATGTTTGTCAGTGCCCACCAGGATTTAGTGGTCAAAGATGTGAAAATCGAAACCCATGCTTACCTAGCCCTTGTTTAAACGGGCTTTGTTTACCTCAAGGAAATTCATACATTTGTCAATGTCCTCCAGGTTACTCTGGACAAAGATGTGAGAATCGTGATCCTTGCAATCCAAGTCCTTGTTTGAATGGTCAATGCATACCACAAGGTGGATCATACATTTGTCAGTGTCCACCTGGTTTTAGCGGACAAAGATGTGAAAACAGAGATCCATGCATGCCAAATCCATGTCAAAACGGTCAATGTATTCCCCAAGGATCAAGTTACATTTGTCAGTGTCCACCTGGTTATAGTGGAAAAAATTGTGAAAACAAAGATTCATGTAACCCGAGTCCATGTTTGAATGGCCAATGTATCCCACAAGGAAATTCATACATTTGTCAATGCCCACCAGGATATAGCGGTAGAAACTGCGAAAACAGAGATCCATGCATGCCAAATCCATGTCAAAACGGTCAATGCATACCACAAGGTGGATCATACATTTGTCAGTGTCCACCTGGTTTTAGCGGACAAAGATGTGAAAACAGAGATCCATGCATGCCAAATCCATGTCAAAACGGTCAATGCATACCACAAGGTGGATCATACATTTGTCAGTGTCCACCTGGTTTTAGCGGACAAAGATGTGAAAACAGAGATCCATGCATGCCAAATCCATGTCAAAATGGTCAATGTATTCCACAAGGTATGTTTTATATTTAATTTCCAATTGTCTAGAACCAATTAATAGATCCCACCAAAGTTTGACACACCATTTTTAAGAGCCTATCTATAAATTATTAATTTGTTAATAGAGATCTCTTCTAATATAAATGCGTGAGAATATACTCCATTTCTTAAACTAATAGCCTGCTCTACTTATTTTCAATCATCCGTATATTTAATGAAATTTGGTAACTTATGATTTCTTTTGTTCAGACCATTTACAAGATTTACTACTTTTTATCCCGTTGAGAAATAAAAAAATGAACGGTACATTTTGAGAAAGATAGATAAAGAAAAGTTTCTTTTCTTAAGATTGGAAAGCATTATGGAACATTCACAATCTCAATAATAGTAGAAGGTCTCATAATTCTGAAAAGATAAAGATGTTTGCTGCAGAGATGTTCAGAAAAAAAGAATAAGTAAGTCAAAGTTCCAGATAGCAAGATTTTTTTAATCCAAAAATACGCCAAAGAATGATAATTTTAGATTTTTATCTAATAATTCAGACTTGGTATCTTTTTCAAGACTAAGTTGGTATTGAGGTAGGGATTAGGCGTTGGGTTTATGGTGAGGATATGGCTGCGTAAGGATTCGACTAAGCATAAAATTCACGGACTCAGATAATTTTTTTCTCAAAATTATTTTAAAAAATTGAAAATTTGAGAAATTGAGAAAAACTTCACATAGGTAATTAAATCAAATATCAAAAATCAAACTTCTCACAAATCTATATTTTTTAAATTTCAGCGATTTAAAAAAAAACTCTCAGCATTTATTTAGATGATGTTAAAAATTTATGAAGTAATTAGAGATTTTTTTTAGACATTAAAGATAAAATATTTCCACGGTTCTTAAATGTGCAACTTTTAATCAATATTTGTAAATAATATACACCTGTTAATTGGCATCTAAGGTTAATTAGTTTTAAATCATTTATGATATATAATTTTAAGAAAATCGTAAGCACTAAAACCTTTTTCTATTCTTTGATAACAATAAGCGTCATAGTTTAGAAGTATAGTTAGAAAAGAATCCTGAAATGAGAGATTATATTGACCATTCCATCGTGACTCATGACAAAATTTTGCAAAAATGCGCTAAAAAAAATCGCAAAAAAAGGCAGAAAAATGCAAAAAATGCGAAAGATTTTCTGACTATGAGGTGCAGGAACCCACCAAATCGAAGATTGCCCCATATTTGTTTAGCAATGAGGCTGAAATTTGTTATTTCATTTTATTATTAAGTAAATTGAAATTTAAGTATAGGTTTATGTTTTAGTATCTTTATTCTTTCAATAAATTTTAATATTTTTCTTAACCACTCGAAAAATCGTCATGATTTTCGTAAAAAAAGATCGAAAATACCCGAAAGCATGCTGGAAAATACAAAAAGATTCAAACTCTGATGATCTTTAACAAGCTACGATGCAATCAAAGTTTTAGTTCAATACGGTGCATTGTTAAAAACAGTTAAAACCATGTACTTATATCTTTCAGAGAAAGAATCAGTTTAAGATCCTTTACCTTCTTTCGTTGTGAAGCTCATTTACGGCCTATTAAAAAACAAGGCCATGATAACATTTTCTATTCTGAGTTATTTCAGGTTCGCTTTTTGCTATAATTAACTCATTCATTCAAAAATATTTCATGGATTCATAAATATGGCCAATTCTTCTGTTGCAAGATAAATTTACTTTCTATCTTTTTTTTTATTCAATCGAAAACGATTTTATAGGTGTGTTTTAGTTGTTCATCTCGAAAATCTCCTATCATAATTGTTAATGTAATAGTAATGAGGGGATGATGTGAAATCAAAGGAGATGACTCATGAGTTAAAATTTTTTTTTCTAGTATCCCTTAGAAATTTAAGAAGGCCCAGTGGTAAACAAAGAATAATTTTCAATTTTTAAGAAAAAAATTTTCTCTCTACGCTTAAAATTTTGTATTTCCTCGTTCACCATTAAAAGGATATTCTAGTTTTATTTGATAATATTAGTCAATTAAGCTTGATTTTGTGTTCAAACAATATTCTCTTATTATAAAACTTTAAAATGAAAAGAGACGATTGCATTAAGTTCTTTTTTAAGCTCTAACTAGGAGGGTTTTCTTCGTTTTGAAAATTTATATATAATAATATTATTTAAGGTAATGGTTTCGTTTGTCAATGTAAACCAGGTTTCACAGGCGCACGCTGTGAAGTTTGCGATCCTTGTATTCCTAACCCTTGTCAGAATGGTCAATGCATAACCCAAGGCAATACTTTTGTATGTCAATGTCCACCAGGATACTCAGGACAACGTTGTGAAAACAGAAATCCATGCATGCCAAGTCCATGTCAAAATGGTCAATGTATTCCACAAGGCTCAAGTTTCATTTGTCAATGTCCACCAGGATTTAGTGGTCAATATTGTGAGAATCGTGATCCATGCATGCCAAACCCTTGCCAAAACGGTCAATGTATCCCACAAGGAAATTCATACATTTGTCAATGCCCACCAGGATATAGCGGTAGAAACTGCGAAAACAGAGATCCATGCATGCCAAATCCATGTCAAAACGGTCAATGCATAGCGCAAAGTGGATCATACATTTGTCAGTGCCCACCTGGTTATAGCGGTAGAAACTGCGAAAACAGAGATCCATGCATGCCAAATCCATGTCAAAACGGTCAATGCATACCACAAGGTGGATCATACATTTGTCAGTGCCCACCTGGTTATAGCGGTAGAAACTGCGAAAACAGAGATCCATGCATGCCAAATCCATGTCAAAATGGCCAATGTATTCCCCAAGGATCAAGTTATGTTTGTCAGTGCCCACCAGGATTTAGTGGAAAAAATTGTGAAAACAAAGATCCTTGCATGCCAAGTCCATGTCAAAATGGCCAATGTATACCCCAAGGAAACGGTTTCATCTGCAATTGTCCACCTGGATTTTCTGGTCAAAGATGTGAAAATCGCGATCCATGCATACCGAATCCATGTCAAAATGGACAATGTCTTCCTCAAGGTAACTCTTTTATCTGTCAATGTCCACCTGGATACAGCGGTCAATTTTGCGAAAGCCGTGATCCATGCATGCCAAATCCTTGCCAAAACGGTCAATGTATTCCACAAGGATCAAGTTATGTTTGTCAGTGCCCACCTGGTTTTAGTGGTCAAAGATGTGAAAACAAAGATCCATGCATGCCAAATCCTTGTCAAAACAACGGACATCCAGTAAACCAAGGTCAATCATGCTTTTGTGAATGTCCGCCTGGTTTTTCAGGACAATATTGTGAGAATCAAGATCCATGCGCCAACTCGCCATGTAAGAACGGTGGTCAATGTCAAACAGTAGGCAACTCTGTTCAATGTCTTTGTCCAACAGGTTACACAGGCCAATACTGTGAACTTCAAGATATCTGTAACGTAAAAAATCCTTGCATTTGTGGTACGTGTCAAAACGATCACTCAAATCCATTAGGATTTAAATGCTTTTGTCCACCAACTTATACCGGTCAAAGATGTGAACGTGCATTGAATTGTTTAGACACTGGTTTTGAATGTCAAAATGGTGGTCAATGTGTTCCAAGAGTCTTAGGTGATTATGTTTGCTCATGTCCACAACCATACTGTGGCTTCACATGTACAAATGTAGTTCCTCATTGTACAGCTTTTATGGGATCTTTAAGAAATGGAGGTACTTGTAGTCCATCGTTTTGTAACAACCGTGGTACTTGTGAACTTATCCAAACAGCCAATTCAACATTGACATCAAATAATTTCTTGTGTCACTGTTCGACTGGTTGGACCGGTCCAAAATGCGAAAAAAGTAGCTCAAGACCTTTTAGACACACAAGCCTTAATTAGATAGATAAACAAAATACTCTTATCCTCTTTTCTTTTTTTTTATTTTGGTTCAACTCATGGATATAAATTTTGTTTTTATTTACAGTTAGATTTTTTAGTTTAAAGACTCAAATCAAACATTGGTGAAACACCATTATCTATTCCATTTTTTTTGGTATTTTTTTTGTTCAATCTAAAATACCAAAATCCATTTTTTTTTCTCTTAATTAATTTATTATTTCAATAAAAAATGTATTCATTCAAAAAAAGTTTTTTTATTTAAATGGAATCTAATAATTTTGTTTGCTTTTTTTTTTCCGCAAAAGAACGAACAGAAAAAATTTTTTCAGCACCTATAAACTTAAACATAAATAAATATCTATTTGAATTATTCTTATTCAAGTTCAACTAAAACTTTTCCTTCTTCAACTTGTTCACCAACTTTTGTATTTATCTTTTTTATTTTACCCGCTCTTGATGCTATCAATTTATTTTGCATTTTCATTGCTTCAACTGTGCATATTTCACCACCTTCGTTTATCATTTGACCTACTTGAACAGCTACTGATTTAACAATACCAGGCATTGGTGACAACACAACTGATGACAAATCAATTTGTTTCTTTTTTGGCATGTATTTTAACATGTCGTAGGCATTTTTTGGCAATACTTTCAAATTGTACTATTTTATGAAAAAAAATTTATTTAAATTATAAATTTAGTTATTCCTTGTGTCCTTTTGCTTACTTTTGTTCCCAAATATTGCAAGTTAACATTGCCACTGGCTTCTTTTGAAATTAATTGTAAAGTCAATTTTTGATTATCACTCAATTGAGTGTCAATTACTTCATCGAACAATGTAAACGTATCATCAACAGTTAAAGTATCAACATCATTTAAAGTGACCAAAAATTTATCGCCTTGTTTTGTCACTTTACATTTGTGCTCATGTTGGTTATTATCGATAACATAAAAATCAAATGTATTCGAATCATCTTGTTTAACACTTGAATTCGATATTAATCTACATCTAGCAATATCTTTAGCATAAAGGATAGCAGCTACAGCGACTAGATTATTAACTTGTTCTTTGTTCAAAGACTTGCCCTTAAAACCATCTGGATAGATCTTTTGTAAGTATTTTGTGCTTATGTCTCCTTTAACAAAATGGTCTTCAGTTATAATGTCTCTCAAAAGAGCAATGTTGTTTGTAACACCACGGATAACGTAATTGTCCAAAGCTTGTACCATAGTGTTCAATGCACTTTGACGATCTGGACCATATGTTACCAATTTACAAATCATAGGGTCATAGAAAATGCTAATCTCTGAGCCTTCTTCAATACCTGAATCACAACGAACATTTTTTAAATTTCGCACTGGTTCTTTGTAAGACGAGAGACGACCAATCGATGGTAAACCAAAATTTTTGTATGGATCTTCAGCGTAAACTCTTGACTCAATAGCCCAACCGTGTATTTTAATATCGCTTTGTTTTATTTTAAGAGGATGACCTTTGGCAACTCGAATCATTTCTTGAACAATATCAACACCAGTAATACATTCAGAAATTGGATGCTCTACTTGAAGACGAGTATTCATTTCAAGAAAATAAAATTTACGTTGTGAATCGACTAAAAATTCACATGTACCAGCTGAACTGTATCCGACAGCTTTGGCTAAAGCAATTGCTTGTTCACCCATTTTACGTCTTGTTTCAGGATCAATAAAAACACTTGGCGCTTCTTCAATTACTTTTTGATTACGTCTTTGAATAGAGCATTCTCTTTCGTTCAAGTATAAAGTGTTTCCGTGTTTATCGCCAAGAATTTGAATTTCAATGTGACGTGGGTTGTCTATGAATTTTTCTACCAACATTCTATCATCACCAAAACTTGAAGCAGCTTCGGATTTCGATAGACGATATCCTTCAATGGCTTCTTGGTCATTCCAAGCGATTCTCATACCTTTACCACCACCACCAGCTGAAGCTTTAATCATTACTGGATAAGTTATTTGATTGGCTATTTCGACACAATGTTTTTCGTCCGTGATTACACCATCAAAACCTGGAATTATACTTACACCAGCTTGTTTGGCAAGACGTTTACTCATAATTTTGTCACCCATGGCCATAATAGACTTGCTTGAAGGTCCAATAAACTCGACACCCATTTCGGCTAAACGTCTAGCAAATTCCATATTCTCGGAAAGAAAACCGTATCCTGGATGAACGGCTTCTGATTTTGTTTGACGAATAGCTTCAATAATAGCATCAATGTTCAAGTAAGATTTAATTGATTGAGCTGGACCAATACAAATGGCTTCATCGGCCATTTTAACGTGTAATGAATTGTAATCAACATCACTGTGAACAGCAACTGATTTTATTCCCATGGCTTTGCATGATTTTATTACACGACATGCTATTTCACCTCTGTTGGCAATCAATATTTTGTTGAATTTCTATGGAAAACAAAAAAAAGGATAATAAAGATTTAAAGACTCAAGAGAATAACTGTTTAGGTCATGGTCTCATTTCTATAAAATCGTGTGTTGTAGAGCTGCAAAATTTTAGGGTGTGGCTATTAAAATAAATACTAACTGGTTCATCTTTGTCAATTTTACTAAGAAAATAAATGCTACGATCAATTGGTACACCGGCAGCTGTTGATTGATATCGAAGCAAATTGTTCAACAAAAATGATTGTTTGGTATTTGACAAGGTCCTAATGAAGTTTGTTTGCATTTTGAAAAAATTTAATTTAACAAAAAAAAACACAAGCGTTAGTTAATTTTGCGAAGCTTTTTTATAATTTTTCACAAAATTTGAAATTTCTTTTTTTAATAAAAGTCTAGAAGAAAAAATGTTTCGTGAGTTAAAACGAAACAAAGTTAAATTTAAGTTTGATAAATAAAAGAAAAAGTGATTTAAAATTAGAAAGATTGATTTTAACTTTTAAATTCGAAAAAAACGCTTTCGCTTAATTAACTTAAATTTAGACTTATTTTTTTTATAATTTGAATTATCGAGTCTATTTTTATTCTCCTGTTCAATGTAAACAAACGCGGAAACGCTTACCAACGTATCAAAGTATTCTTGATTAAAAATAAAAAAATTACGTTTTTTTAGAATCACACTCTAGATGAGCTTCCGGAAATGTAAAACATCCACATCATCTAAAAATAAGATTTTTATCTCATAATCGTAATCTAAACATGCGAAAACTAGATCCAAGGGTCCGATTAAATTTATTATAGCTCACTGGTTAGACCGCATTTTGACTACGCTGTTAGTGTGTGAAGTCCATTTATCGAAAGAGATAAAAAAGAAATTGAGAGGGTACAGCGCAGAGCTACATGGCTTGATACAGATTTTTCAAACTTAGAGTATGAAGAGAGACTTAGTCGATTCAAAATGACAGATATGGACACAAGAAGGCGAAGAGGTGAATTAATTCAATTTTTTAAAATAGTTAAAAAAATTGAAAGGGTCGAATTTGTGAATGGTATTCCACTAAAAGTAAACAAAGAAACATACAACTTAAGAGGTCATTCGATAGGGATAAAAAGAGAGCTGTTTAAAAATTGTGCAGTCCGTTTCAATTTTTTCACTAACCGAGTTGTTGAAGAAAGGATCAGTTTGCCTTAGAGATTAATTGAAGCAATGTCAATCGAGAATTTCAAATCAAGAATGGAGGTTGGACAAGCAAAAGCTTGCAAAAAACTGCTAAAGCCAAACTGCTCCACTCGATTTTCGAGTCGCAGTTAAACTATTACTACTACTATCTACTAAAAATTTTGTTTTCCTAGGCTTATTTATTTGTAGATTATGAATGTGAGCATAAACGAGGATAAATGCAGCATCCAGTTTGTGTTTGATCGACTACCAATGCGATGGGTCCTTTTGTAACACTACTTTAAATGAGCCGAGAACGAGAAAGCTCTTTAAAAAACGCCATTTTACAGCTTGATTTAAATTTTGATTGAAAAAGCATTATTGTTATTATAAGCCAAAAAAGACATTAAAACGGCAACTGTTTTTTAAAGAGTTGAAAAAAGCTCTCTTTTAATTTTAGGTCTCTTAAGTCTAGATAAATTTTCAAAAAATTTCTATAAACTGGGATATACAAAGTGGCGTTTCTTAGCGTTTTGACGATAAGAATGGTAGACCTTGATGACCTTGACATGTTTCAACACCCGAAATGACAAAAAATGCAAAATTAAAACTCAAGAAAAATTATAAAATTGCAAATTAATCATGTTTTGAGATTGTACGTCAGGCTAAATTATTTAGCATCCAATTTTTCATATTTTGTCATCACTGAGAAGACTAGAAGTTTTCAATTGAATTTTATTTTTCTTAAATTGAAAATAATATTTTTAAAGCACAATTTATTTCTCAAAAAATTAAACGTCCGATAAAAACAAACAAATAAAAATAAAATCAAGCGTTTAAACCGACCTTTAAAATGACAATTTTTATTCGATAAAATCACTAGATCATTTTTAAACATTAAAACAAATTAAAAAAAAAATAATAAAATAAATTTTGACTGAAATTCTAATGCTTTTGTTTGATTTCTTTACCATATTTGCTATCTAAAGCAAGTCCCAAAAATACAAATACACTTCCGAGCCATTGTCTTGACGACATTGGATTGTTAAATATCAAAACTGATCCCAAAATGGTAAAAAATTTCCTAGTTGTTGTTATAATTGAACATTTTAAAGGACCAAATGAAGTGATTGTTGTGAAGATAAAATGCTAAAATTGAAAATTTAAGTCAATTTTGTTTCAAAAATTGGTAAATTGAAATTTTTAAAATTACTTGTCCGATGCATCCGAGTATGCTTAACAATATCATATTTCCAATAACAAATGGATACTTTTGAATGAATATTCCAAACTCAAATATTTCGCCAGTTAAAATAATAGCAAAAAATAAATAAAAACAAGACCATAAATTCATGTTATACATCATTGTGTGAGGATTTGTGCGATGAGATCCGTTCATTTTGTCTTGAATGGCACCAGTTAGACCATCCATAGCCAATGATATTAACAAAAGCATTTCTCCAAAACCGATCAAAGCAAACGGATGATTTGGCAATGGATCATCAATTGGTTTTGTTTGCTTTTTATCTTTATACATGAACATAACAATTCCTAAAACAATCATTAGCACTCCCAAATATTTGGCTTTGTGGTATCTTTTACGAGCTATTAAAACACCAAATATCATTACTGGTACTGGCTTTATTGACTTTCCTAATACTTGAGTTGGATATGACACGTGTTGTAAGGCTTCATTACTTGCCAACATTGCACATAAATATGTTAGAGCACAAACTGGAAACATCCATTTACTTGTTGAGTCTGTTGACTCTTTACTATAGCTTATTACTTTTTATTAAATACACGATAAGACAATCATAATCTCCTTTTTATTTTACTTTAATTTAACTTACTCATTTTGGAGAAAATAGCATTGGCAACACATTGAAAAAAAACAAGGCAATATGTATACGTAAATTTTTCATTAGACTCACCATATTTGGTTCTTGTTCTTTAATTTTTAAAAGTTATTAAAATGAATTTAATTTTTTATCTAAAATACCGACTTTTCACAACATGTCCATTCCTGAAAGTTAATTTATTTTAAATGGCACAAATGAGGGTAACTTTTTTTATATTTTATCTGAAGAAAAACATGGATTATCTTGGGTTTTAGGGGTTTAAAGTTAGATTTAAATTGCAAATTCATGAGCTTTCAGAAGTGTACATTGTGAAATATCGGTGTCATTTTACAAAATTCCCAGCTTCACTAAATTTTAATGTTACACGTCTACATATAAGAATTCAATAAGAATTCATTTAATAACGATGAATATTTGTTTTACAGTAAAGAGGTAGATAGCGATAGTTTACATTAAAGAAAATACGATAGCTTTTTTTTTAAAATAAAAATAAATCAACTTACATCCATTCTTGAATTATACCAAACAAAAGGTACGAGAAAAAAATTCCAAAAAAGCTGATTGCAAGTTGCTTGTTTGAGTGTAGTGCTTCGCTTGCATGAGAATGCTTTGCCATTTTAATTTTAACACTGAACCAATTAACAGAAAAACTAGATTTAGAGAAAATTCTATTTTTTTCTTTTACTATTTTTCCTAAATAAATAACGAAAAAAAAGTCATTATTATTTATAAATTTAAAAATATAATAATAAGTACGTGTCACTTAATTATATGAAGAAATAAAATTTAAAAAATCAAAATTTTTCCTATATGAATTATTTTTGTAAATTCAACATTTTTTTCAATCAACAACTAAATCACAAAACAAAATTTTCAAATGTTTTTTTTTCAAATGAATACAGTAAATTTAACCAACCTCTTCTGGAATTTTTTTACAATTTGTTATGACTGCAGTCTTACCGGTTATTGCTAAAATACGGATCACCTGCGGCTAATTCCTTGGGACTCTTAAAAGCTAAAGAGACCTGAAGTTTTTAGAAAACTGACTAGCTAAAAATTTCCGCAAAACAAAATCCGTAAATTTTCTGTAACAACACTTTATGCTTTATTTTTTTATAACTAGAATAAAGCTCTGGGATCTATAGTTCGAGATTCAGGTGCGCCAAAAAAATAAAATCAATAGAAAATTGCAACGGACCACCATTTTACAACCAATCCAAATGCCCTGTAATTTACGAATACCGTTTTTCTGATTGAGCTTTTTTTACTTTTACTTTCTGTTGTTCCTTTTAGGAGTCTGTAGTTCGAATCGAATGTCCTAGACCTTAGCTTTTATTTTAGCAAGAGAGAAAATTAAATTTTCTGTCAGAAAATTGGTATTTGAAAACTGGCGAACTTTTAGGTCGACGGTAAAGTGGTCAATAGCCTTCTTACCGTGTAAATCGATATAAAACACAGTATGTTGGATTATGAGTCCATGGTAAGCTGTTCGCATGCGTCGGTTGATTTCGTCTTTTAGAAATGGCCTAAGTCAATTGATAATTCCCGAAACGTGAGAATTGTAGAAATACAGCTCCACAATAGGATATGTATGAGTCATGGTCTCGTTTTTTTTTCATAGGAGATTTTTTTTTCATTCCATCAAGGGGCCATGAGTGTTTAAAATGAGAATAAGTTTAATATTTCTTGAGAATTTTATTTGAAGTTAAATTTGAAAAAATAAAATGAGATTATTTAAACGAAACAAAAAATCTTTTCATCTTTTTATTTATAAATAAAACAAAGAGAAAACAGCATCATTCGAAATGATTTCATGTTAGAATAAATCTTCCAGCAAGCATAAAGTGATCTGACGAATAAAATTTATTTGGTATTAAAAGATCTTTGCAATAGTCTTTATTGTATAATTCTAGACGAGCTAATAACTCTAAATCATTCATTCTATCGACAAAACGGATCATCATAACAATCATCTAATTCTAAACTCTCTAAATGTGCATCATTCTCTTTATCGCCTGAATGATACAAAATAAAATCGACTGGCCTGTGACAATCTTTTACACAAGAAGTTACTTCAAGTACGCCATCTTTATCTCGATGACAATAAGTCGATTTAAAATTAAAACAATGCGATAATACATCACTACCAAATGTACATTCAATAAATAAATCTTGACCACTTTTATTATTCAAAATAGCTTGTAAATAACGTGAATCAACATCTTGCTTAAATTGACATTGGTCACTTATTCCAAGTCGTTCGGGAAGTAGCGTATTTTCGATTGGAAAATTACTCCAAATATCATCAAGTTGTCCACTTATTTCCAATCGATTTAATGTTTTATACGATTCAAGTTTTGATTCGGACAAAAATTTATAAATTTTTGATTCACTTGATGAGTTAAAATCGCCACACAAAAATGTTGGATGATAAACGGCAACTAATTTTTTATCAATTATTTTTGATTCTTTGTACGCAACTCGGTCGATGTTTGCCAATAAAAGTTGTAATTGTGCAAGTTTACAATCACCGCGTTTTGGATTAAACAATATATGAGTAGTGGCAACACATAAATATTTTGCTTCTTGTTCATTGTCAGTTTTTTCATTTATTAGCTTCAACAAAAGGACAATACCAACATTCTCTCTGTTTGTATTTGTTTTTTAAAAAAATGTTTAAGAATTTTAATTTAAATTTTCCTACCGATTTAAAATTTCAACCCCAGGTATTAAAAAATCAACTTCAACTTTTTTAATTAATTCAAATGATTTACGTCTAAAAGCTATACAACATCCATCAGGTTTATTGTCACCACGCTTTTTGTAAACAGTTTCAAAGCACATTTGTGATAATTTTCTTTTAAAAAAACTTTCGTAATCATCAGCTTGCATCTCTTGAAAGCAACTTATCTTAAAAAATATATAAAAAAAATCTAGTGAGTGGAAGCAGACCTTATTTAAACTTACATGGCTATTTATTTTTTTTATTTCTTTCAACAAATTTTTTTTTCGATAATCCCAATCTAAATATTTTCGATCGATTCCATTATACAAATAAATATTGTCTTCTAATAGCTGAGGAGCTAGTAAATTGTAAGAAACAACTTTAAAATGAAAGGCATCTCTGATTTTTTGATGTTTCGGTTTCGATTGTTCGATTTTTTCACCTAGTTCTGTAAATTGCCATTGTCGACGGGGTCTTGGAGGTCCTTTTTTGGTGCTTTCAACTTCACGCGTATAACTTGTAGCTTGATAATTTCTCGAAACCGATGTTTTATTATCAACAAAATTACTTTGAAATTTGATTTTTTTAAATTGATTTCTTTCGTGATCTTTTTAAAGTTTAAAAAGTTAATTTTTTTGTCTAAAATCTATGAAATTAAATTATTAAAAGTACATGAGCCGTATCTAGGATTTGAAAAAGAATTTTGAGATGCTTGAGGCTTGTTTGAAAATTTTGATTTTATTTTTTCCTCTTCTTGTTCTTCTACTTCTTCAATTGCATCTTCGTCATCCTCGAAAAATTCTTGTTTAATTTTTGGTTCATTCTTTATTTGTCGAAACATTTTTAATCTATTAAAACATTAATTTACTTTTAACTTTTAACATTTACATTGTATTATTCGAAAATTATTGTATTATTCTTTTGAAGGGCATTTTAAGCTCAAAATTATGTGACTTGGAAAAGTTACGCTTGAAGAAGGCAACAAAAACGAAACCGAAGTGCACTCTATTGATCTAGAGGAGTATTTCCATTTTCAGATTTTGGCTCCTTTTGGAAAAAAAACAATTTTTAAGCTCAATTATTCAAAATCAAAAGAAATAAATAAAATTTTTTTGAAATTTATTTTGTCTGGTAATGAAATAATTTTGATTAATAAGTTAATTTCGTACCTTTACCTTCAAGCAAAGAAAAATCTCTCAAATTTTAATTCAAATATTTTGTTTTGTCAATACAAAGAAAGTCTACTCTATTCATGTTACAAATGGAACCGTCTTAATTAATAAAAGTTCAGAACGTCTAAACTTCAAGTGATATCAATCCCCTATTTCTATTAATTAATTCTTAAAAAATATAAAGTGAATATTTAAGAAAAACCAAAAAAATTATTCAACTTAAAATAAAAAAAAAACAAGCAGCGTGATTTAAATGTTTTTGAACAAAAGTAATAAATATTCGCTCTACTAGAATGAGATGCGCGTTTCAGACAAAATAAAATCTTTGTTTTGTGACGAAATTTATAATTCTTTGAAAATAAATCAAAAATGCAACCTCTGCTTAAACTTACTCACGTTAGGCTTAAGGCGCAAGGCTACTATTTTTTGTAACGGTTATTTAAAGAAAAGAGTCTTTTTTTAATTTTTATTTTCAAACGTTTAAAACAACTAAAAATAATTTTTAAGAGAGATTAAAATTTTATTTTAAATCGCTTGGACAACAAATTGTTTATTCCATTGTTCGAATAACTTCTCTTGACAATTGTTAATGTAAACATCCAAAAAATGAACCAATGTCGTAAAATTTATCAACTCATTTTGTTTCTTTTTATTATCATCATCGTCACATAATAAATCAAATTTTATATTCAAATTTGACAAGTTCTTTCCATCTGTTTCATTCAAAAATTTTTCATTGTATGAAAATTGAACTTTAAAATTAACTGCTTTGTCGTTTTTTGAACTTTGGGCTAATTTTTGACTTGTCATCTTTTCCAAATTCAACTCGTCTAAATTTTGATTTTGTTTAATCAAATCTCTTTTGACCGCTCGCCTGCCTTGCCATGTGCTTTTACGTACACTCAAATAATAACTTGCCAAAACTTTGCCATCTTCTTCGTCTCCATTATTATTTAAACTTTCATCAATAACACAAACGTAAGTTTGACTTGGCTTTGTTGGATCATCTGATGTATTTACACCTGTTCGTAATCGTTTTGGAGAACAGTTAAGACCTAACAAATCAACTTGATCACATATTTGATTAAGCATACGAGTACGCTTTTTAGGTTTTTCGTTAACACTATTAGAGTCTAATTTTTCGAATAATAAACAGTCAGTCATCAAATACATAACAAAATCAATTGCTTTACGTAGACTGATATTCTCTGGACCGTTGTTTGGTTCCTCGATTTTAAGGTTAATTAAACTCTTTTCAATGAGTTCTTTACCGTTTACAGTTGTTATTGGAAGACTTTTTTTAGTTGTTAATAGAATAAGACCCCAACCTTTCGATCCTGATCGTTTTGGTTCTTGGCCATATTGAAGTAGTTCATTTGAACCCTTACATTCTGATTGAAATTTTTCCAAAGTACTTTTTGGTATGCTAGCCGATAAGTTGTGAGACAAGTCAAATGGATCTTGAATGTTAATAAATGAAGATAACTTTGATAGCTCGTTTTTTTGATCTTGTAACACAATTGTAGCATTTCGTGTCAAAACAATTTTTTGATTAAAATTAAATTGAGAATAGAATTCAAAGAATCCTTTCAACAAATCATTTCTTGAGGGTAAAGAAACGTAATGTTGTGATGATATTGCGGACTTGATTTTTTCAATATTATCTTCAAACGCACAATTCCAACCATGAATTTCATTCACTTTGTCTTATGTTAAAATTAAATCAAAGATTGTGACAAAATATAAAAAATAAATAAGTTTACTTGTAATTTTAGACAAGCTTTCAACTGTTGGTAAATATCCAATTTTGTTTGTTTGTAAATAGTTTATCAACATCCACATAATTGTGTAGCTATTAAACTTGTTAGTTGAGTACAAATTTTTTTGTTTAAACCAATAGCGTAGAACAAACACAATTTTTACGAGCTCTGGTTCTAAATCGAAGTATACTTTTAACAACTTGCTGTTTTCACAAGCTAAGCTATACAAAAAAAAATAGAAGAATTTAATATTTGTAGCAAGTTTTTGGACAAAGACGGTGGTATACTTACTAGTTGTTTAAACTTAGATCACAATTAATGTTTGCCTTGTCATGATGAAATCTTACCACAGGACATCGAGTATTTGTTATTGTTTTAAGACTTTTTATGTCATAGTAAAAACGTTGAAGTATACGAGATAATATTTTTATTTGATGTTCCACATCAAATTTTAAGAATTCATCATATTTTTTGTCATTCTTTAACAAAAAAAGTTTACAGTTAAAACAGGAACCAAATATAAGGCGATTATTTACTTACAAAGAAAGATTTTATGACTTCTTTTAAAGATTGTTCTTCTTCTTCATGACTTTCATTATCTTCTAAATTAACATCTTCTTCCAACTCTTCTGTATCCATGTTCGACGAATCAGAGCTTTCATTTTTACCATTTTTCAATTGTTTGACTAGCACTTTTGGTTGTTTTTGTTGTTTATGTTGATTCTCAGTCAAGTATTGATCGAAAAGGACACTCATGTCCATATCGGAACCTTTGCATGCGAGACCTGTAAATGTAGAGCCGAATGTTGTTACTTTAAATTGATTTTGATTCCAAAATTGAGAAAATATTTCATTCAATTTTGAGCATATTTCATTTCTTAGTTGCATTTCACTTTCATTTAGCTTAAAGTGCTCGACCAAAGCGTCAATTTGCTCATTAAATGTTTGACATTTTCCAATCAAAGTGTTTATTTGAAGAGCTTCTTCTTTTAGTTTATCCAAAGCTTCTTTCTTTTTGTCGTGATTTGAAACAATTTTTGACACAAATTGTTTCATTTGCCGACGCGATACTTTGAGATTCTTTCCATTTACTTTGTGTTCATTTGAAGCCAAAGCTAAATCTACACTCTGTTCATTCTCGTATTCGATTATAGCATAAGCGTTCTATTACAAAAAAAAATAATTTTTTTTAAATATCCAATTATTTGAGCCGAGCCATTACCTTTTCATGATCAGTGACTATTTTGTTTATTTTTCCGAATTGAGTGAAATGTTCTTCCAAATGTTTAATAAAAGTTTCTTTTTTAAGACCACTTACAAAAAGAGATCGCTTTGCACTACTTTCACGATCTTCTTTTATTTGCTCGATTTTTTTGTGACGTTTTCCGTCTAAATGTTGCTTCAATTGATCGTCTATTTGAAAGAAAAAAATTTAAATTTTTAAAATAAAATTTTTTCGAAATCAATTTTGTTTCAAGTGATACCGTTACTGAACTCCAATTGACACAAAACACAAGACAAAGTCATTTTTGTTTTATTTTAAAAAAATTTTTTTTTAAATGTTTCAACAATCAAAAACATGTAATGAATTAAGAGAAAAAAGAGAATGAGGGAAAACAATTTGATTTAGAGGTCTAGGACTTAGAATTGGCTTCAAATTTTCAAATTTTCAAAATTATTATTAATTTCTTAATATTAAACATTTTTCCCAAATTTAAACTTGCAAATTTTAATTTATTTTAGTTTTGTTTTGCTTTTAAGAGTTGAACATTATTTTAGGTTTGAATAGAAAGTCAAATTAATAAAATTGAGTTAAATCTTGTAATATGAGTTAAAATGTCACTTAATATTTATATAGTAGTAGTAGTGTTGAGACTGCAGTATAGAAATCTATACTAACACCTTTCGGCATTTAGCTCTATAGGAGCTGTGGCAGTCTTTCTTTTCTTTATTCGTTTCATATCAAACACTTCTCTGTCGATACCCACTTTGAAACCACTATGTTCGTCAAAAAGTTATATCTTGATGTTGCTGGTTTACAAATTTCTCTCTCTAGTTTCATGTCATGTTTTCTTCTTAGGTTCAAACTGGTTGTTTACTCCTTAAGTACTCCTATTACTCACTAAGTTAATCTTCTCATGACGGTTGACTATTTTGAACTAAGCTCATTAAGACTAAAGCCAAAAGCCTTTCTTGATACGATTTCTCCTTCAAGCATTTGACTAGTTTCGTCGCTCTTATTTGGACTCTTTCAATAATATTTATGTTAGCTTTCGTTGAAGGGTTCCTAATACTTACAGCATATTCAAGATGTGGTCTCACAAGCCCTGTGTATAAAAGTCAAAATGTTTCTTTGTCCAAACATACAAAAGAATTCCTAATTTGACCTAATACTCTATTGGTTTTAAAAGCCGTTGATGAACACTGTTTGTTCCATATTTAGATCATAACTTTCTTTTTAAGTTCTTCTTCAAATTTCTTAAAAAAGCTTTTACTTTATTTTGAAAGCATACTGTAATCAAATAAAAAATCAGTCTTAATGAGTCATTGAATGTTTGTTAAAATATTTTCTTAATTACGTCTTGACAATGAGAAGAAACAAAATAATGTTTAATTAATTAAAATTCAACTTAAATTAAATTACTTTTTTTGTTTAATTAAAAGTTGAATTTTCTCAAAAACTCTAGCTTTTTTAAGTTTTTCTTTGTGCGTTTGTATTCGACAATGAATATTTATAAAGACTTTGGCCTTGTATGGTTTCTTAGATTATTTTTTCAATTGTTAAATGGTCTCATTATGATTATCGGTATTTTCCCAATTGTCACCAATATAACAAACGAAGTTTACAACGACAAAGAATTATATCTAGTTGGATTTTGTTTAGTTTTTATTTGTGTATTTGGTCTTACCGGTTTTAAAATTCAAAACCACATTATGTTATGTCTATACGAAATTATGTTAATGACTCTAGCAGCTTTGACAATAAAATTTTATATTGATCTAAAGCATAGCCCTCAAAAGTTTGACCAACGTGTGGAAAACATATTCCAAAATACAATTAATGAAATAATAAACGAGGCTTCGTATGGCAACGACGATTTATTTCATGAACGCAATTGTGAAAAATCTAGACATGTTTCAAGTTTATTTGAATGCTGCGGTGCCAATGAACCTGGAGATTTAACAAATCTTATTATTTCAAAATGTTGTGGACACAATTTTAAAAATGTCGGATGTTCTCGACCTCTAGCCAAATTTATTAATTCAATTTTTCAGATTTTATCTTATGTTGTTTTTATTACATCTCTTGTTTTAGCTCTTGTTAATCCCTTTTTAATTTATTTTATGGTTCCTTATGAAAACTATAGAAAATTTGTGAGAATTTATTAAATAATCTCGTTTTAAAGTAAACTGAAATACTTGATACTTGATTAAATAAATTGAAAAAAAACCATAATGATTCTATGAGATCTCTCTTAATTTTCTAGAAACCAACCCAAGGGTGAATAATTTCCGGGTCTCCTATATTAGGTGAACAAGTGTTCACATAATATGTGACCAAATCATGTTCACGGGTCAGGTGAACAAAATGTTCACCTATTTTTTTTTATACAATCTGGTGAACAAAAAAATTCAACTGTAAATTTAACTAAAAAATAGGTAAACACAAATCAAAATAGGTGAACACAAACAGAAATATGTGAACACAAATCAGAATAGGTGAACACTGAGCAAAATGTGATTATGGAAAATTTACAAAAATAAATTTATTCCTTTTTTAAAAATTTAAAATTGAGTCAAACAGATAACTTTTTTGATCTCGGCTGTTCTTTGGTCATAAATAGGTTTTAATTTTGCCTTATCCTAGATTAAAGTGGCTTTAATTTTAATATTTTTTAGTTTTGATTTTATATTCATCAAATCTTCATCTTCACAAACTACATCGCCAGCATCATTGAAACTATTATTTATGTCATGATAAGTTATTGCCGAACTCGATTCTGAATTTAAAATACCATTTTTAACCGTTTGTTCTTCATTGACGTCTTCATTATCATCTAAGGCATGTTCATCTTCGGCTTCACTGTCAAAATCATTATTTGTTGAACGATCATCGTTTTGTAATGAACCAAAAACAGAACCGCTATCTTTCTCTGAGCCAACCTCTGAGCCATCAGAATCAACATCCTAAACTGTTTTGTGATTAAATAATGTTTTAAATTAGGTGAACATAAATCTTAATAGGTGAACAAAATTTTTTTAGGTGAACATGAACAGAAATAGGTGAACATAAATTTGTTTATGTGAACACATTCTGAGTTTTTTTGTTCACCTGATTGTATAAAAAAAAATAGGTGAACATTTTGTTCACCTGACCCATGAACATGATTTGGTCACATATTATGTGAACACATGTTCACTTAATCGAGGAGACCCTAATTTCCTAGTTCAAAAACTTTTCAATAATTATCAGAAAAAAAAGGATTGATGAAACATTTCGATCAATGGTTTTATTTTTGTTTCAAAGCTTAATTTTAACTTTTGGGTGTTACTTTTTGATTTGGAGATAAAGTGAAAAAAAATTAAATTTTGCAATTGAAAAAATTTATTGTCTAAAATAAACTATTGTCTAAAAAAATTCAAATAAATACGCTATTTTTTGACAAACATTTGATTGCAAATAAATAAGATATTTTACGAAATAAATAAATAAATACTTGTGGACAGAGGTTTAATTTTTTGTTTTGTTTGTGGTTAAGAAAAAAATTGAGTTAAATAATTTACGTAAAATTCATAAATAAATATTGATTGACTAGAAATTTTGCTAAAAAAACATTGAATAAAATGTAAAACCATTTAATTTGAAAAATGACCATTCAAGTGTAACTCAAATTGGTTGGTTTCTTGGTGAGTACCGCATACTGGGCATGATTCTTTACGTTCGCCATAGACAGTGGTTTGAGTCAATTGGTTGGTTCTTGGTTGTTGTTGTTGTTCTTCTTCTTGTCTTGAAACAATAGTCAACAAGGTTTTTTGTTCTGGTTTTTGTTCTGGTCTTTGTTGTTGTTGTTGAACTGGGGTGACTCTCAATTGACCGAACAATTGTCCGAATTGTTGCTCTTGTTGCAATTGTTGTTGTTGTTGCTCAATTTGAGACATGTATTGTTCAACTTTTTTGTCAGCTTGGTTCAATTTCATTTCCAAATCTTGTTTAGCTTGTCTTAAGCATTCTAATTGTTGTTGAACTTGTCTTTGTTGTTGTTGTTGTTCTTCTTGTCTTTGGACTAAGGTGAATTTTTCATCAAAGCAGCCATTGTCTAATTCTTCCAAGGTATAGAAAACAAATGGAAAGTTGTTGTTGATTTCTTGTTGTTGTTGTTGCAATTGTTGTTTTTGTTGTTGCAATAGTTGTTGTTGTTGTTGTTGTTGTTGTTGTTGTTGTTGTTGTTGCAATTGTTGTTGTTGTTGTTGTTGTTGTTGCAATTGCTGTTGTTGTTGTTGCTTTTGTTGTTGTCCGTAGATGATAATTTCTCTGACTTCTCTTTTCATTTCACGGACTTTTTCCAACAAAGTTGGGAATTCTTGTTGTTGCTGAGCTTGTTGTTGTTGTCTACGTTCGATTTGTTGACATAATTGTCTCAATTGTTCAACTGATCTTAATTGTTTTTGGGTTTGTTGGCAGATTTCAATTTCCCATACATTTTGGATTTGTTTTTCGACTAAACAGTCTTCTAATCTGACTATTAATTTTCTGATTTGGTCAACAGTTTGTTTTTGGCATTGTTGGTGGTATTGTTGTTGAGCCAAAGTGTATTCACCGAACCATTGTTGTTCACGAGCTTGTTGTTGTTGTTCGACCAACATGTCTTCAAACATCAAAACTTTTTGTCTCAATTCTTGGACTAATTCTCTTTCTTGTTGTTGTCCTTGTTGTTGTCCTTGTGGTTGTTGTTGTTGTTGTTGTTGTTGTTGAATCGAAGTGTATTCTAAATCAACAAATTGTTGTTGTTGTTGTTGACCAGATAATTGTTGGACTTTTTGCAATAATTCTTGGACTTGTTGAACTAATTCTTGTTGTTGTTGACTTTCTTGTTGTTGCTGTTGTCTTTGTTGTTGGGATTCTTGTTGTTGACCATATTGTTGTTGTTGCTTTTGTTGTTGTTGAACTTGTTGTTGGACGTGTTGCAATAATTCTCTTAATTTTTGAGCCAAACCCCATTGTTGTTGTTGTTGTTGTTGTTGCTTTTGTTCAACTTGGTATTGTTGTTGCAATTGTTGTAATTGTAATTGAACCTTTTGCAATTGTTGTCTTACTTGTTCATATTGTTGTTGAGGTTGTTGTTCACCTTGTAATTGTTGTTGCAATTGTTGTTGAACCTTTTGTAATTGTTGTTCTTGTTGTTGTTGGACTTGTTGTCTTTGTTGTTGTTGTCTCAATTTTTCTAATTGTTCTTGAGCCAATTGTAATTGTTGTTGATACTTTTGGGCTTGTTGCCATTTTTGTTGTTGTTGACCTTGTTGTTGTTCATCAACTTGACATTGCAAGTATTGTTTCATTTGTTGCTTTTGACCTTGTTGTTGTTGTTGTTGTTGTCTTTGGATTTGTTGAACTTGTTGTTGCAAGTTTTGCAATTGTTGGTTCAATTGTTCCATTTGTCTTTGTTCACCTTGTTGGTATTGTTGTTGTTGTTGTTGGTGTTGTTGCAATTGTTGTGGTTGTCTTTGGATTTGTTGAACTTGTTGTCTCAAATTTTGCAATTGTTGGTTCAATTGTTCCATTTGTCTTTGTTCACCTTGTAATTGTTGTTGCAACTCTTGTGGTTGTTGTTGCAATTGTTGTTGCAATTGCTGTGGTTTTTGTTGTTGCAATTGCTTTGATTGTTGTTCCAAAGTTTTTTGTAATTGTTGGGTTAAGCTTTGGACTTGCTCTTGCAATAAACCTAAGGTTTGTTGTTGACCTTGTTGTTGTCCTTGTTGTTGGACTTGTTGTTGTTGTTGTCTTGGTTGAATTTGGAAGATCATTTTTCAAATTAATTGAATTGTAAATTGGTTTTTTAAAATTAAAATCTAAATGAAAGTAAATGATTGTAAATATTTGGAAAGTACAACTTTTAGCTTATTATAAATTTTATGTAAAATTTTTAATTCTGAATCATACTTTTTTTTCTTCTGATTCAACTGTTTTTATAGCAATGCAATGATCAACCAAATTTTCAATTCTCTTTTCGTTTTAAGCTCTTCTTTTGTTCACTATTTTTTTTTCGAATCAGTGTTTAAATGCAATCACGTTTTTTTTCTGAAAGAGAAAAGAAAAAAACTGGCTATTCAAATTAACTTAAGCGTAGGAGACTTTACAGTGTGTTTAAGCAAACATTTTCTCTTTATTTTTTATTTCTAGTTGCATAATGCTTAAAGTCTTATCACTTGGTTTAAACATGATTCGATTGTTCTTATTGTTGTAGTTGTTGTTTTTATTTTCATTTTCATTGTTATGAAAAAAATTCAAATAAAAGAACTTTTCATTCTATGTCAACCAAAAACAATAAACTCGTAGAAACGATGATTTACATTTAAAAAAGAGACCTTGTGAATAGCTTGGCCCGAAAATATTTCAAATGTTTTTTTTTCATTTTAGTATTTTTCAACATTAATCAAACATTAAAATCAAAAAGTCAGATAAAGCTTATCCTCAAATCAAAGTCGACTTACTTCCAACCGCTTAAGAATGATTCTACTTACAAAATGATTCTTAAGAATAAAAATACAAATAAATTTTCTCTTAGAGCCGCCATGAAAACCTTGGCTTCTCGAAATCGCTCCATGACCAAGCAATATTTTGAACACGTCTAAATTTTTTTGCTTATTAGTCATTTATTTTAGACCGACTGGACATCTCTGACTGAACGATTTTACACTTTTAAGAGTTTCGTTTAATCAAAACAAAAAGATACTTGATATCAAATCACTCTGAATTCCCATCGATTTCCAATCAATATAAAAAAACATGGAATCTTTTTTTTCTATGTAACCAAGGTCCGATTGTTGTTCAGTCCGATTTTTCATCCAAAGATTCTGGTGAGATCTAACTCAGAAAAACCTAATGGACAATAAGCGCTTGGGTTATTGTGAATAAGTATTTAAGTAAAAAACAATTTTTAAGTGATAAAAGAAATTTTCAGTCAGATTAGTTCAGGTGGACATGTGAAAATCTCAGGAGCATAAAATTCACTTTCAATTTTCAATTAAAAGCAAGATGAGCGCTATGCTTTTGGATCAAAATATTCAAAAACAATTAACATTCTAAAAATTGGACTGATGACTTAAGCAATTAAATTATTTGCATCAAATAATCAATTTGATTTGTAAATAAAAGTTCCCTTAATGTTCATCATCTATCTCTCGGCTGCATCCTCTCTCCTATCCTATCTCGAGGCTCAAGAACGTGTACACAACAACGCCGAGAGTCAACGATGAGAATAAAAAATTAAAACTTTATCTTAATTAGTTAACTCTATTCGAATTTGAATAAAAATATTGAAATAAAAAATTGATTTGTTTTATTAATTAAAAAAAATTAAATTTAAAATCAAGAGACAACAACTTTTAAAAATTTTCTTTTATGAACTACAAGTGAGTTTTACACATTTTGTTGGCAACGGTGGTTTCTCATAAAAATTAGTTTCGCTTTTTTCTTTGATTAAATTTTCATTGAAACCAAATAAAATTTTCTCAATTGGCTCTTCACTAAATGGATTTTCTATTAGTTTAAGTAACATTCTGGTTTCAGTAAAATCGTTTTTATCAGCTTTTTCAATTGCTTCTTGTACAACATGATTTCTTAAAATAAATCTTGGATTATTTGAATTCATGAGTTTAACTCGTTCGATTTGTTTTTCTTCATCGTTGCCGTTCATGTCTTCATAGACTCGTTGAACATATTTATTTAACCATTTTGACCATACCTCTTTATCAATCCTTGATTTATCCTCAGCACTTTTTCCTTTTAGCTTCTCGTATTTTTCAATAAATTTTAATTGGTTTCTCAAAAAGACTTCACTCAAACCGAAGTAATCCAAAATACCCGGATTGTCTTCCATTGCGCTCATCAACTTGTCTATAGTCCTTGAAGTAAAACGTTTTATTGCATAAATATTGAATAGTTTTTTAACAGTTGATAAAACTTACTCTTTTGGCATTTTTGGTTTGAAGAAAGATCGAATCTCGTCAATCGAAGCACATTCATTTAGAATTATTTGCAAATAATTTTGAATATCTTTTTCTTTATTGTCTGGTGAAGTAAACTTCAAAAGACTCAATTTACGGAAAGAGTTTGTGAAATCGGCGCCTGTTTCGTACATTGTCTCGAAAAATTCATCAATTAGATTCCTTAAGAAACATTATCAATAAGAATACAATTTTAAATTGCTATATTAGGAATTTACTTGTCTGATTCTTTGATTGTTGACAATCCAAACTAAAAAAGGAGAAAATAATTCCAATAGATCCCAATTACAATTAAAATTAAAGTTACTTACTTTTCGTCTCATTTTTTCTAAATAACATTTGTTAACCTCATTCTTAAAATTTTCTTTGACATAATCTTTGAGTTCGTTTAAATCAAGAACAGAACTAAGAGCTTCAGCTAGTTTAATGCAATTCCATTCACAAATATCTATTTGATTACGATAAGTATATCTGCCAGAAGTATCGCTTCCATTAAAAATATGATCCGGATCGTATCTGTCTAAGAACCCAAACGGTCCGTAATCAATGGTCAAACCCAATATACTCATATTATCAGTGTTTAAAACACCATGAACCCAACCATTACATTGCCACTCACTGACTAATCTAGCGGTACGATTACATACTTCTTTAAATACTTTTTCATATTTTTGATGTTTATCTTCTGATTTTAAATGCGGATAAAATGTATCTGATACGTAATCTAACATTTTAATCAAAATATCATTTCGACCAAAACTAGGTCCTTTGCCACCGTAATCTGGATCAACAGGACGGAATATTTCAAAGCTTCCAAAACGTATAAAACTCTCGGCGATACGCAAAACAACAGCGCATCTTTCCAATCTTGGATTACCATCGTAAAAAATGTCCCTGATCACTTTCGAGTCGCTTACAACACACGAGCCCGCTCGCGTCGTTGGAACACCTAAAAAATGCATGGCTTCACTGCACATGAATTCGCGTAATGTTGAACGAAGAACTTTACGACCATCGGCTGAACGAGAATATGGAGTTTTACCAGCACCTTTAAGCTGTATTTCCCATCTCTCATTTTTGCTATTTATTACTTCTCCCAAATAGCTAAAAACGAAAAAATTCGAAAATAGAAGAGCTTGAACAAAAAGTTTATACCAAAAAATTTTTACATTGCAGCACCATCGCCTAACTGCCCTGCAAATATTCCGAATTGATGACCACAGTAACAATGTGATGCTGTTTCACTTCCAGGCATCAATTTGTTCCCACTTAAATATTCGGCAGCTTCTTTTCGCTTTTAAAAAGAAATACAGAATAAAATTTTTTAGAAATAATTGTTTATTTTTCTTAATAAAAACCTCAAGTTGCTCTTTGTCTAGGTCAAGTAGCTCCATGGCTGATTTTGAATAGACGACCATTTGTGGGTTCTCAAGAGGAGTTGGCTTGAGCTTTAAAATAATGAGCTAAATAATGTCAGCCAAAAAAAATTTCATTCGAGAAAAGCAATACTTTTGAAAAGCAGGCATTTGTGACTTGACGAACGTAGTTTTCAGTAATCGGATCGATTGGTAAAGTTCTTAGAACTAAATTATCAAATTTAAGGGTCTCAAAAGTTTTTGTCGACATTTGTCTTTGAACGAACAGTTTTGTTTTTGGTTTTAAAAGTTTAAGGATTCTCATTAAAATAATAGAATTGAAAAAATAACAAAATAGCTCATCAAAATTTAAATAGAATTCACAACAACAATAAAAAAAAAGTAGTTATGGGACCAAGAATAGGAATTAGGAATGTTTATTAGTTTGAAATATTTCTCAATTTTGAATGAGTCGAAAATGTGCAAATAAAAGTTCACTTTTGAATTAATTCACTTTTAGAAGTGTATCAGACTTCAAAATAAAAAAAAGAGAAAATTCATGAATTTATAATTTTTAAAATTTATTTCTAAATACGAAAAATAGATAAGTTGATTGTTTCGTCGAATATAATTATTTTTTTGTTATTTTAAAATTGACTAAAATGGGTTACGATTTGAATCGTTTTGAAGGCGTTGTTGATGAGGAACTCATTTGTTCAATTTGCAGCTTTGTACTTGAGGATCCTTTGCAAGTATTTATTTTGAATATTTTAAGTGAATCGAATCCTCCATTAATGTTATTTTTTTTACAAACAGTCTCCTGAATGTGAACATGCATTTTGTAGTAATTGCATACATCAATGGTTGCATCATCAATGTATTTGCCCGATAGATCGCATTCAAATTCAACCTAAAGATCTAAAACCAGTACCTAGAATTCTAAAAAATTTATTATCCAAACTTAAACTCAAATGTGACTATTCTGATTATGGTAAGTTTTGGTTTTGGTTCAAAGACAACCACTATAGTCACTATTCTAGTAGTTTAAAATTAACTGCAGTTTGCGGCTAATTAGTATAAATCAAAAACTTGGTTTAAGGTATTCTGATTTTTTAAAAAGGATGTACTGCGATTGTTCGATTAGAAAATCTAAATTCTCACCTACAAGAATGTGAATTCAACCCAAAGAAGCCAATAGTGTGCAGTCTTGGTTGCAATATAATCATACCAAAAGACGAACTTAAAGTACTACATTTTTTTCGCATTGAAAAAATTTAATCAAATTTTAAAGGTTTTTTTTTCGTACTCCTATAGAACCATAACTGTATCAAAGAATTGCGTAAAATTGTAGACGAACAACATCACAAAATGTCACATTTATCCACTGAATTAGTTCGTCAAAAAAATGAACTTGATGTTTATATTAAAGAATTTAGATCCTTAAAAGTAACAAAATTAAAATTCATTATCGTTGAATGATGCTCTAAAATTTTATTTTGTTTTTCAAAGAATTTTGTAACAAAATATGTAAAGTCAAATCAAATAACATCTAGCCTAGTTGCATCTTCTCCAACATCTTCTAGTTTACTTGGTCTAAATCTAACCGATGATGATGACGATGACATTGTTCGTTGGAGTGCTACATTACCAATAGCTAAAGTAATTCGATGGGGTGGAATTATAAGTACACCTGACACTGTTTTACAAACAGTTATTAAACGAGCACTTATAGAACACGGATGCCCTTCGAGTATATTGAATCAATTAATGGAAAATGCGCACGAAAAAAATTGGCCTTTAGGTCTTAGCACTTTGGAAAATCGACAAATTAATCGAAGTCAATACGCTAATTTTGTGTGCAAACGTGTACCTAATAAACAAGCCGTTTTAATATTAGCATGCGATAATCGTCACATGCCAAGTCATATGATTGTCGAACCTGGAAACTTGTTAATTTTTGCTCATGGCGTTGAATAAATTCTAAAAATTAAAATTAATTTGTACTAGTCATTTTATGTGTCAGATGATCTTTAAGAAAAAATGAAGGGCTCCTTTTTTTGTTTTTTTTTTCTTTAAATGATCTTAATTGCTTAACCGTAATTGTATTACTCAACAAAATTGAAAAAAAAAAAATTAATTTTTTTAAATGTTGAAAATTTTGTTAATAAATAAATATTTGTTTTTGTAAGAAAAAATATTATTCAATCGAATCAATTTTGGTCTTGTCTTCATTGCCAAATGTTGATATAAGTAGAACCTTTATTTTACTCAGAAGAATAAAGATATATATTTTCCGAGTCTATTTTTCCAAAAAGAACATCTAAATTAACTTTATCCAATTTTGAGCTAGTTAATCTATATATTTCATCATTTATTAGACTTGACAATTTGCTATTTACCTGATGATTTAATCGATTTACTTCAGCACAAGCATATGTTAATTTGTTTTCTAAAAAATTTAAATTTCGTATTGTACGTTCGTCTTTGTTCATTTTGTCAATCATTTCAAACAATCTGGTAAAGTCAATCGAATCAATAATTTTTTGTTCACTTGTTTCAATTGAATCATCAATATTTGTGTTTATTTCTGTTAACAAGTCATCAAAATATTCCGATACTAGATCATTTAATTTTTGTTTTTTATTTAAAGCATTTTTCTTTAAGTAATCAAAATAATTTTGAATAAATAAAGTGTTTATTTTTTGTGGGTCATCGAGATTCGACAAACAAAATTCAAGTTCACAAAATGTTTTCTCTATTTTTGTGGTCAAAATTTTTATTTGTGCCATACGATTTTTGATTAAATGATGTGGGACAAATGTGTGATAATCTTCTATTGATTTTTTACAAACAATACATGGAATTTCACTAATGTCGGATTTATTAATGTGAATCGAGCATATTGTGATACCACAAGGTAGTACCAACGGATCACAATTGTCAAACTCTGAATAGCAATAACCACATTTTGGGAGTGTCGAAGCAGCCTCTCCTGACATTTTCCAAAAGAAATTAAACAAAACAAAAAAAATTAAAATGTAACCAAGTTATTTTGAACTAAAATTGCTTTGAATTAAAAAATTTAAGAATTTTAAATAAAATTTTCTAATATCTTCTTATAATACAATCTAAATTTTAACATAATTTAGAATGTATTAGGAGAATTTATTGACTTTTCGCGGAGAGCAAGCATATCAGCTAGACATGAATCGAAAACATGACAGTCATCAGAGAAGCAACTCAACAACTGATAGCCTAGTTTAACATTAAACCGGTTTCTTCTAATATTTTCTTGGATCAATTAGCTACTGTAAAATGAAACAATTTATATTCCAAGTCTAGCTTTGAAGGAAAAAAATTAAAAACCTGACAAAACAAACTAAAAATTAATTTTATTTTTGAAAAAAACAAAAAGAATTAAACAAATAGAACAAATTATTGAAATTAAAATATGATAATTTGAAATATTTCAAGAAAACAAAAAAAAAATTTTAAATTTAAATTTCTCATTTTAGGATAAAATCAAAATGGACACAAATGAAGTAGACATATTTAGAGACACACCTGTGCGTTACATGGGCTATGCCAACGAAATCGGCGAAGCATTTCGTTCAATGATAAGTACGAATGCGGTACGTGCAACTTATGGAGTGGCATTTGGTTACGTTTTCTTAGACGTATTGGATAAAGCAAATAAAATATTTAAAAACGAAACAAAACTTGCAGAATCCACTTCGGATATAAAAGAATCTCCAAGTATGAAAACAGCTAAAATTGCGACTGATTGTTTGTTGTGGCAAAGTTTTGCAAGTGTTATTGTGCCTGGTTTTACAATCAATCGCATATGTAAGCTAAGCTCTTTCTTATTAACAAAGACTAATGTCAGTTTAAAAGGAGTAAAAATTCTAACAACTTTGATTGGACTTGGATCAATTCCTTTTATAATTCACCCAATAGATCATGGATGTCATGTGGTAATGGATAAAACAATTAGACCGTATCTCGGTATTGACCCGCATTTAAAATAGCTCTTATATGTTAAATAAATAATTTGATTACAAAAAAAAACATGATTGAATTATTTAATTTGTCTTTTAA
Organism: Brachionus rubens; assembly: GCA_022207745.1. Lineage (NCBI taxonomy): Eukaryota > Metazoa > Rotifera > Eurotatoria > Ploima > Brachionidae > Brachionus > Brachionus rubens. The sequence goes on along the minus strand of JAJVHD010000022.1, from coordinate 1,337,191 downwards.
AAGACCAGACCCTTAGAACTTTTCGAATTATGCTTATGATATCAACAAAATGAAGTAAACTTCTATCTTGTTTTCAAATCATAAACAAAGTCCATAGCTGTAACTGTCTCCTTTTTTATGTCTTTATTATCGAGTGTTCAGCGAAAACCCTCTTCTTATAAAAAGGTGGACAAATTGTCTTAAATTTGATATTAACGAACCTTGGTAATTTTCAAGCATTTACATTAATAAAAAGGACACATACTGTGTCAATATTCTGGGTATAAAAAAGATTTCATTCACTTTAACGCGTACAAGATTTTATTCGAAGCTTATTTGTAATGTGAATCGAGTCTGGGCTCCTTCAGAAGATAGATATTAGACTAATTAAATGCTGAAATTATTCAACTTCACAGTAAATATAGCATTATATCAATATAACTAGAACATTTGTATATACTGTGTCAATAGTCACTTCGTAAAACAGGTTTACATTCGCCATTTGTTTCGATTTGTCTTGGTACAGTTTCTTTTAGATAAAATTGGTAAATATCAATAAAAACATTTTGAGAAAGCTCAAAATTTTAAAATTGATTTGAGACTTGAATCATAGCATGTTGTCGCTTTCAATATCAAATTAAATTTAAAAAATGTATTCGAGATGACAATGTTTAAAAGAATATAGTTTTCGAAACAGAAAAAGATACTTATATTTAAAAAAAATCTGCATGTCTTTTTAAAGACAACATGTAATGGAAAAATAATGCGAAATTTCCCCTAGTCTCAATCTCCTTTACATCTCATGGAGATTCTCTATATGAGATCCAATGGAGATCTTTTTAGTTTCTTAACAGAATCTATCGAAGATTCACGAGAGATCTCGACACCATTTTCTCTCGCACTTCTCTTGAGATCTAAACGAGGAAGTATTTTAGATCTCAAAGAGAATCTCCTTAAAAAATTGTTTTTTCTCCCAGTCTATATATCAGCCTTTATTAATTCCAAATTATTATACTTTATTCAAAACTCAAAATCAATTATTTCTGTTGGTTTCTGTTAAGTTAATGGGTCAACAAGTACGTCCAAAAAATTTCTTTCGAGTCTGTAACGTAGATCTCACTTAGACTCAATGAGAAGACATGAGATCTTGTCAATTTTTTTATTTATCACTTGAAATCTCATAGTTTCTCATTGAGTCTCAAGTAACTAACATAGCATAACTAGAATCTCATAAAATCCTCTGTAACGTGATCTAAGTTACAATTCTCAGGTGAGATTAAGACGAGGAAGGCTGATCAGGGGATAATTCTTCACGAGATCGGATTAAGGACTTCTAGAAAACTGAATTGTCATTAAATTGGGGAGAGAGCAAAAGTTTTTAAGAAAATAAGCGGAAATTTTCGAAGTAATTTTTTAAGTTCAAATAAAATAAAATCAATTTTGAAAAAAATATCATATTTTAACGAGTGCTTAATACAATCCCTTGTTTTTTTTTTCATCTTAATCAAATTAAATAATTGACTCAGCTCTTTTTTTATCACTTGCGCTATTTCAAAAAAATTATTTTAGCTAGTAGAAGGGGATCGGGAATTTCATATCTAAAATAAAAAATTGAATAGTTATTTGATAATGTCGCCAAAAGAAAAGTTCAAATAAAAACTCTCGCCAGTTTTTTGTCGGCTAATCTAAGAATATAAAAAAAGTTTTAAATATTTGAAAAGAAAATCTGCTTGACCTTTGTAACGTTTGAAAAATTAAATTTATTTGAATATAAAAAATAAAGATGCATAAAACAATACAATTTCGATGTTTAAAAAAATACAAAAGGTTAAGGTCAAATTCTGATAACGAACTAATTATAATTTTTATACTATTTATAATTGGACAATTTTTTCCAATCAAAAGTTATTATTTTTAACAATTTTTTTCTCGTATCTTTTCTTAATAATTAAAGTAATTCAGTTTTATTGCTTAAGAAGAAAACTAAAAAATTGGATCGAATCTCTTAGTCCCGTCTAACAAAATTCGAAAAAATATAACAATACATACAGGATAGCGTTAAGGTCAGGAAAATAAATTTCAATTGTCTGTGTTTTTGGAAGACTTTCGCAGCGCTTGAAAAATATCTGGAACAATTTGTAAATCTAATTGAATAAAACATTCATACACCGATGGTGTCAAGTAATGATTTCTTGTTAAATGTTATGCACTTTAGGAAAAATTAATATTTTCTAAGGAGAAACTCGTGTGATCAGATTGGTTTTCTCAAATTGATTTACCCTTTTATTTCCATGAGAATCTCTTTAGAAAAATCAAGAGAATCTTCTTTGAATCTCGACTTTAGTCTCGGTTGAAAACTGATGCGAGATTCTCTTGAAGTTCAACAAGAGATCTCAAATAGAAAACGAAGAGAAAAAAGCCTTTTGATTCTCTTTACATCTCCCAAAGATCTCAACGGAGATTTTGACTAGGGTCTTTAATTGGACTAATTCAGCAAGAGTTGTAACCACAGTAAGTAATTGAATTAACAGAATTTTTAAAATGGCTGTTGAAACACTTTTTGTTTGGTTATTTGTTTTTTCTCTAATTAGAAAATCATTACTGTAAGTTTTCGAAATGCCAGAGTTATAGATATTACATTTTCAATAATAAAATAACAAAATACAGAGCAAGCATTCCAAAGAATAAATTCTTTATTTAATCACTAGAATTTAAAGTTAAAATTTTTTCAACAAATTCGCATTTTTCTTTCAAATTTTCATCGAGTTCAATTGTTTTTCCTTTGTCGGTCAACATAAAATGATGAATAAACAGCCTTTAAAATTAAATAAAATAAATAAATCAAAGTTAAAAAGATGATATTTTTTTGAATATAAAGACGAAAAAAAGGCTATCGCCTCTTTGTCTAAATTCAAAAATATCATTCAAATAATGAAATTACTTGAGGGCATTTCTGAGCTGGTAGAACTTTTTAACCGTAGCGATCTTAATAAAAATCTCTTGTATTTTTTCGTGATTATATTTGACAAACAAACCCGCAAATAACTCTCTTAAAAATTGTAAAATTGATTTATTCATTTCACCAAATTCGACATTTTTTAGAACGCTTAACGACATTGCGCCACTTGAAATCAAATGCACATACATATTGGAAAAATTTGTTATTTGTTGTTTAGACATTTCAGTTATGATTTTAAATTTATCCCAAGTATGAAATTGTAGCGTCATCTTAAAACGGCGATCATATTCACAAAATTTTTGCATTAAAAACGAATAGTACGGATTGTATTTTTTTTCGTTTAAAGCACAATGAACTATAACATAAGTAATCTCTCTCTCTTGTTGCTTTTTGAGCGAAAGTTTAACAAGTTTAACAAAAGCATCTGTGTAATCTTCGGCTGATATTAAAATACAAAATATAGCCTTTCTAATATCAGTGTTCATACGTTGCTCTTTGGCTAATTGCAAAATTTTTTCACTAAAAACTCCATTTTCTTGTTTTTCTGTTTCGATTGTTAGTTTTTTGTTAACTTGAGTTTCTTCTCGATTACTCCAAGCTGAGCCTACAATCCACCATCTACCTTTTTGATCTGCATTTATCAAATCATTGTAAGATATATTCAACAATATTTGATCTTCTTTGAATGAATTTTTCATTTGTTTTTTTATCAATTCAATTGGTTGTTGATCGAACGAGTCCAAACGACGTATGTCATTATTTTTAATGGCGTTTATGCTCTCCAACATAAACTTTAAACGATTGTTTGTTTCATCCGAGTTGTCCGAATTTTTAACCAAATTAACTTTAGTCTGTAATTTAATGATCAAGTCTTTAAGTTGAATTGGCGCATCTTTGCGCAAACTAAAACCTACGCTTCTTAAAATTAACAAAATCAAGTCAATTATTTTTTCTAATTTTTGGTCATTTTTAATCAACTCAATTAAATTGTCATTTAATAAATCGATTAAAAGATTTGATGAGAACAACTTGAAATGAAATAAATTACATAAAAACAAAATTAAGTTATCGAACATTTTGTTATCGATGTTAAAGTAGCACTCATCCGAAATGTTTTTGTTTAATTTTTGACATAAACGCTGTAACATATTTGCACCTAATTCAACTCCTACACTTGTTGTTAATGCAGATATCAATGCTGCATGTTCGACTAATAAACGCATTGGTGTTATACAATTTGTTTTAATAAGTGAACTTTCTATTAAGTTATAAATAGTTTCGATAATGTCATATCGTGTATATTGATTTGAGTAAACCAACTGGACAATTTGATTAAGTATGGATATTATGTTAGTTGTGCTCAAACGATTAAGAAGACCGTTTATTTGTTTATGCAAACGTTGAAGTTTAACTGAGTTTTCACTAGAGGACTGTTCGAGAAGAGTTTTCAAACGTTGAGCGGGCGGAATGTACTTTTCTGTTTTGACTAAATTGCCTCGTTTATCGACAAGACGACCATAAATGTCTTCTTTTAATTCAGGTTCTTTTTTCGATTTTGGCTTTTTATCATCATCTTCGTCTAAGCTCATCATCTCGTCATCATCTACCTCATCGCTTTCATCCTCCTCTTCGAGTAATTCTTCATCCGAGAAGCTATCATTTTCTTCATCTCCGTCTTCTTCGTCGATGCTTTCTTCATCATCTTCATCTTCATCTTGATTGTGTTCATCTTCATTATCACTTGGTAGCGGTGATCTATCTTCATCGCTAACCAATGGTGATCCCGATTCATCTGATTCAGGCTCGATTATTTTGACTTTTTTCTTGATTGAATTCGATTTGATAAAAAAATCGTCTTTTTTCTTTTCTTTTACCTGATCATCAACTTCAGTTTCTGATTGGTCCGAGTTTTCAGAATCTTGCTCAAGTTGTTTGTTTAGTTTGTCAATTTTTTGTTTTTTCTTGGATGTTGATTCAAATTTTTCTGACTCTTTTTCACCAAGCCAAGCGTTCACTTTAAAATAATAAATAGTTAAAAGTTTTAATTATGGAACAAAAAGTCTGTAAGTAATGGTTACTCTCATTTTTGATCATTTCTTGTCTCTTTTCTTCATCACAAAAATCTAATAAATCATCAAATCCCTCGTCATAAAACGCTTGCTTATACTTTTTACTATCTTTTTTAATGTGTAAAAGTTTTTCCAATTTACGAATTTCTTTTTCTTCGTTTTCATTATCTTTTAATAGATTTTCTTTAAAAGAGCTCTGATACGATTCCAAATACATTTGTTTCTCTTTTTCTTCTTTTTTGTTTCGGTTCTCTATTTTTTGTATCGTGTTCATTTCTACATTTTTTACATCCTTAGTAGATTTAGATTTCTCTTTTTTATCTTTTTTTACTTGTTTTGGTTCGATTTGGAGTGACTCTTTTTCTTGCACAGTTTGGTGTAGATCCTTTAAGTTTTTGTTTTTGTTCTTGCTTTCTGAGATTATAATCTCGTCTAAAGTTGGAGCCTTTTGCTTTCGATTGAAAGCTAACTTTTTAGCATGCTTCAATTTTCTCTCGAGTTTTCGTTTCTCTTTACGAGGCAAAGGCGCTTTGAAATTTTTTTTTGTTTGTTGAACACCTCCAAATTTCTCACTAAACTCAACAACATCGTTACGAAAACGACTTAAAATATCGCCAAACTTTTTAAAACCAGGTTTCATTTTTTGTTTTTCAAGAATTTATTTTCAAATCAATACAATAAAAAAACATAAAAATAAAAACACATTTATTTCAATTTTAATAAATGAAAATAAGTTTACATGTTGAGAATAGGATTTACGAAAAAAATTCAAATTTAATTTAACATTCGGATACAACAACAAAAAACTAAAAATACAGCAAAAGTTGCTCTTTCCATTGTTTCTGTTCTGATTATCCATTTTTATTTTATTTAATTTTTTGAGCTAGAGCCGCTTTTCGAACACGTTTCAGTAGGATGTGAAACAAAGCGTACTGCAGGTCTTATAAAAAATACAAAAGTTGAGTATTCGAATTTACCTAAAATAGCCAAAAAGTCACGCTTAAGAAATTTGGGGTCAACGATTTTAGAAAAAACATCCAAGTCAAAATATTATCGTGCCACAGCTAACCAAATTAGTCTAAATTTGTTGATACACTCTATCTTAATTTTTTTACTATCCATTCTTTGATATCGAAAACCGGGCAAGTTAAAGTTTTTTCCAGATTTTCTTTTTCTCAATTTTAAAACTGATAAAAAATCTGTGTAAAGGCGAGTATTTGCAAAAAATAAATTGTTGCAGTTAAAATAGATTTTGTTGTATCTATTATAAAATTCTGCAAACTTGATGCACATTGCACTTCTTTCAAAAATGATTCTATAGAATTTTGCAGACTTTTATAATAGATACAACAAAATCTATTTCAACTGCTCCAATTTTTTGTTTGGTCAAAAAAACCATTTGCACAGATTTTTTGAAAGAAAATCTGGAAAAAACTTTGACTCGAAAATTCTAAAATCGTCTCGTCACGGTAATTCTTTATATTCTGATTATAATTACAGTACTGGCAAAGGGATAGAAACTGACGTACCCTCTACCTCAAGTCCATTCCATGTCCATTTAATGTCACGTCATGTCACGTGACATGACGTGACATTGAATGGACATCGCGTCTAACTAAATTGTCTGTTAATGGACATGGTGTTACCATGGTGTGACATTCAAAAAAAAAGAAGCTTTCATTAAAAATAAAGAACTTTATTTATAAAAAAAAAAAGTTTTCTCTATTTCAGTGACACAAAAGCTTGAATGCTCATCTCATGGGCCTTTTAGCCTATAGAGTTTCTACGAGATCTTTTTTTTCGCCAATTACAAACAAGAACAATTTCAAAATTAGCATTTTCTGGCACATATTTCTTAAGTTCATCTTATTTATATTGTTTAATAAAAATTTAAAGTAATCTTGATAAGATGAGATAAAAAATTATATACTTTGGATTTCAAAAACTTCGATTGGATATCTCTTTAGAAAAATTCGTAATTATTTTCAGAGACTACAATTCTACTGAACTTTTTCTCTAACAGATTAAGAAAAATATAACCAATATGTTTCATTTGACCTAAATTATTCAATGGTGAAAAGAAACTCTTAGAACTCAATCAAAATTACTATAAGTCAACGGATAATTTTGATCAATTCCTTGGTCGTTTCTGTCAACAACCTCGTTCCTATTCTAAAATTAAATGTAATAAAAGAATTAAACTTATTTCGATCGTTACTCCTGAAATATAATAAAAAATTACTCCCAAAATTCGAAACAAGTTTTCAACAGATTGACTTGTCGTCTCAACCTGATTTGCTATACGGGTTAATTGAAGTTTTTCAAACGTAAAATTAGAATTTTGTTCTCTATTAGTTGGTTGAGAGGCCCTTTATACGTCTCAAGGTTGAGATCTAGATATCCAAATTCGTCTAGAACAAGTCAAAAACATAAATTTTCAATAAACGTATGGGGCGGAATCAGTAAAAGAGGGGAAACAAAATTCGTTACTTTCGAAAATATTTTAAATCGTTTCGGTTATCAAGGAAATCTAATTGACTATCTTTATCCGTTCGTTGTTGAAAAGTTCGATCGTAATTGTATTATTCACCAGGACAATGACCCCGAGCATACCTCTCTTGTTGCTCAAGATACTTTTAATGAACTAAAATTATTTAAGGTATATAATGATATCCTCGAAGGCATAAAAAAGGTTAAAGTTTTGCTTTTTTAAGATTGCTGCTCCTGCTCTTTCTCCAGACTTAAACCCCATAGAGATAGTATGGGCAGAACTCAAGAGTTTTATAAGGAAAGGGAATTGCCAAAATCTTCTTTCAGTAAAAAATTCAATCGATGATTTTTGTAAAAACTTGACACCTGAGAGATGCACTCGCTATGTAAACAGGCTGAAAACAGTAAATAAACCATTATAATTTTATATTATGAGGAAATTCAGAATTTAAAAGTAGTATTTTAAATTGTATTAAGAACATTCAAATTGTGATCAGAAATAACGGCAAATGGTCAAATTGTTATCGATCGATGTTGTGTTCTAGGAGTAAAAATAAAGAATAAACATATAATAATATTATAAATAAAGTTCTTTATTTTTAATGAAAGCTTCTTTTTTTTGGATGTCACACCATGGTAACACCATGTCCATTAACAGACAATTTAGTTAGACGCGATGTCCATTCAATGTCACGTCATGTCACGTGACATGACGTGACATTAAATGGACATGGAATGGACATGATGTAGAGGGTACGTCAGTTTCTATCCCTTTGCCAGTACTGTATTTTAAAGCCTTACATTAACGACGTTTTAATCATTTTTAATATAGATTTTGATTGCAAATAGAGACAATATCTGTATAAATCAATGCACTCTATCTGAAAATCACAATATCAAAAGTGAATTTTGTTTTCGTTGCATTTTTTCAATGATCTCTAACTAGTCTTTCAATTGTCATTACGAAAAGTTATAAATTATTTTAATTTTGAAAAATCTTCAAAAATAGAGTTACAAAAGAGCAACTTTTAAAATTACAAACACAATACTAATTATGCACATCAAAAAATTGAAAAACTAAATCAAAAATTTAGCATTACTGTTTTTTTCATTAATTTTTAAAAAGATCAGAACTTTAAGTCAATTTTTTGACTTTGCTTGTAGGCAATATCATAATTAGGAATACTAATTAGTATTCCTAATTATTACTTACCCAGTATCCGTTTATAGTACTTTTAAAAGTACTATAAACGGATACTGGGTAAGTTAGATTAAGCCTATTTAACAAGTATTAAATTAAATTCGAATCAAGCCAAATATCAAAACTGCACTTTAACATGATTATTGAATCAAAATTTAAGTGTAATCGTGTAAAATTTTGGAAAGTTTTTTTCTATGTTTATATTGTTTGTAAAATTGAATGTGTAATTGGCATAGATGTTAAAAAGTTAGTAGATTATTTTCTATATACTTTGTTAACCGAGTTTAAGTAAAAAAAAACAAAAACATCTACACATAAGAGACCAAAAATATAAAATTTAACAAATAGAAACGAACTTTGTAAAACTATAAATAGAAAAAAGAAACATCGAACGATCAGAAAATTTAAAAAAATTTTTACTCTTTTTTTTCAGAACAAATTTGTTTCGTTTATCAATCTTTTACTTTTGTTCTTTCTTTGTTTCGGTCACTATGATTTCAACTTTGTATCAAAAATTTAAAACACTAATTTAAAATTATTTTAAAGAGTAAAGGAAAATGTGTATCCTTTCAACAATTAAATTATGCAGCATTTGTTTTGTCTTAACGTTAACCACCGTCATCTTTAAATGCATGCTAAAAGTCAGTAAGTACTTTTTTGAAATATACGTGGAATGCAAATTATCCTAAAGTCAAAAGTTATTCGAGAATTTCAAGTTATAAATTAAAATAAGAGTGCTTGCTTTTTGCGAGAATTTTTTTCTTCTTTCTAGACTAAAATGTTTAATTTAGAAGTAAGATGACTTAAATACAAAGGTTTTAAAAAAGCACCATCACCTTTGAAAATTATAAAATATTCTTGGTAAAAAATCAGTTCAAATAGAAATTTTATTTAATTTTTTTAAGCATTTTTTAAAATCACATTGTTCCTAATCAGATCATCAATCAATCGAAATTCCAAATTAAAAACGTGACAAGGAAATGTTAGTTTATTTTCAAGAGTTAACTTATTGCTTGATTGTGGTTATTTATCTTAGTGAAATCATGGTTGACTTTATTTTTAATAAGTCTAAATGGGAGGTGTCTAAAATAAACTCTAAATAAAGATTTAAGTCTTGGCTTTTAATTCAAAATGAAATTAGATCGACTAAATGACTTATTATCAACTGTCTAAGAACAAAATCCAACTCGTTTAGCTTAAGTATAGAAATATTAATATAAATTCAACTTAACTTATAAGCACAGAGTTTTTGTTTTAAAAATAGAATGATTACGATTTTGTTGTGATGATGCAAATAATTTTTTATTCTTTTAAAAATTATTATTTTGTATATCTCAAGCATATTTTTCTCAACATTTTGTATTCGAATATTAACCATCAGTATTCGTTGGTAATTCATGAATGAAATTATCTCAATTATACATCATCTAATATCACATAATATCATGTTACAATCAAACGTCACTGTTTGATTAACAGTTCTTAGATAGAACGGGATTAATTAAAACTTAAATTAAAAGGAAAAGTATAATCAAAAGAGAAGGAAGTGAATTAGTTTGTCGTATGCTAATCTTCTAGTTTGCTCTTTGATTTGAGTCTTTTTTCTAAGCAATTAAAGTGTTGTTCCCTATTTGATTACTAAAAGAGACAAATGTTGACGAGACGAGACGAAGTTACAAACCAAGTGCTTGGAGATACATAGCCCTCTTAAATGTTATTTTGAAAATATTTAGTAGTAGTAGTAGTAGTAGTAAATTATACTGCGACCCAATAGGGTAAAACTCCAAAGGAGCTATGGCAGTAACTTAAACTTTATTAACATTGTTTTGATATTTCACAGAAAATTCGACCAAACTAGGATAACTTTTATTTAGCAAAAACTTTTTCAAATAGCAACCATGTAATAAATTTAATAAATTTTTCGCGTAAAAAGCACTTTAATATTTAAGAATTTGGTCAATATCTATTAACTGATAGTCAAAGTTACGTATCATGTGCTTCACACCTTTAATGATAACATGTAACAGGTCTATGTTTCTGCATGAATTGCATTTGTAACTTATTTGTTACCCTTTCGAAAAAGGAGGTTAGTTAAGAAGCAAAGTGTAATAAACTAAAAATTTCAAATCTGTTAGGTAACCACAGAATGTTGAAATTTTTAGTTTCACTCTTTAACTAAAATCAGGTTGTTTTTGTCAGCTTTTTTGTACCATTCGTGTATTTTAGCAAAAATAAATTTTTCAAAAAGTCAAAAAAGTTTATTAAATTATTTTAAAAAAATAGAAAATTTCAAATTTTATAGAAACCTTTTTACAAAAGTATTTCCTTCAAAAAAAATTCAAGTCCTAAAAAAATAATTTCTTTATTTTATACGAAAAAAATAACTTTTAGCTTTCGACTAGAATAACTTAAATCATCAAGAATTTAATTCATTTTTAATTTATTTTATTTTTTGTTGTTGTTTTTTTTTTGCTTTAATATATTAATTTTCAAACTTTTTTAATTTTTAAAATCGCTCAAAAACGACTGGGTAACAACCAACCCCATAATAAATGTTCCGATTGTAATGTAAAAAATAGCAACAAGAAGTAATAAATTTTGTTTCTTTCTGCTCATTGGCTCAGTGTTTATGCTTTCGACCACATTTTCGCATTTGTTCATTACATAAAACAATAGACATAAACCTTAAAAAAATTTTAAAAATTTTAAAATTTCTACATATAAATCTAAATTCAAATCTTTATTTAACGTAAAAGCTCGATATTTGTGGCATGTCATAAATTTGGACGTTATATAATGAAAAAATCATTTCAGGCACGAAAACATTATTGTATGAGCGATAAAACCACCTAAGCATAAAAAAAAAGTGTATAGGAACATAAAAACAGATTTTTTAAGAATTATATCAAAAAATACACATAAATAGGAAGCCGTTTTTATAGGGCATCGACCGATTTTCTATAAGACAGTTGAGTTTTCTTATTTTAGTTAAAAGATAGAATGCACATTTATTTAGATCTCGTTGAGAGCTTTCGTTTGATATATAAAAATAGTGGGGGTGTGAAGAACAACAACTATGAAGGTTCTTAAAGGCTTAAAACTGAAAAATCAGTTTTCGTCAACAAATAACTTCACAAAGGGTCCAAATATGGTAACATTTTGTAGATCTTTATTTACTCTACCTTGTATGAACATTTTTTGCATACCACACTTCGTGTAAAAGTTACACCTAGGTGTATGTTTTTCCTGGGCCCAAAAATATCGAGCTTTTACGTTATTTAGATATTCCGAGTTAAAATAACTACTCCTTTTTTTTCTTTTGTTTTGACTAACGGAAAATTTGAATAATTTTAAAATAAATTCAAAAGTTTATAAATAGCCCTAATTTATTTTGTTAAGTTCCTTTTGTAAAATCAAACATAATTAGTTTATTTTTTTACAGAAAATTTGTAAATTTCAAAATTTCTCAACTAAAAGTCATAATTGATTGAGTTTTTATTTCCTTGCTGATAAGCGCACCCTTAAAGCCTCCTTTTTCTAGACTAACGAACATTCAATCACTTTCACTTTTGTGATCTTGAGATTAAGAGCATTGAGTTCTATCAGAATTCGCATCATTATTATTTTATCGATCAAAGTGTCGATTTTGGGTACACTAATAAACAAGGAAATACGGTATATTTCCTTTTTATGAAGAAATTTATTTCATATAGTTAATGAGCCGAAAAGTGAACGAAAATTAGTTTTATTCTTCCGTATTGTGTTTTTGGAAAAATGAAAAAATAACGAATTCTATTGTTGTAATAAATTAGTAGCTGAAAATACGAGCTTTAAGAGAATGAACCTTAAATTTTTTTTGTTTTAACCGGTGCGAAATTAAGAGTCGGCTACATACACACCTAAAACTAAAACATCAATAAACTTAAATTAAAAAAAAACAAATTATATTATCGATCTTAGAATTGTGGGAAATAAAGAGAACAATAAAGAGATACAAAGCGTTATACAGTGGTTCTATGAGATTTATATTTAACAAAATTTTAGGTTAATTGTTGTAAATTTACGTAATTTTACGTAAATTGTTGTAAATATCAAAATGTCCAAAATAAATTCTGACCCATTTTTAATCTTTTAGTGAGTTACATCACAATAAAAACTTTGAAGTCGTATTGACTTTTTTAGTTGGTAGTTTAAAGGCTGATTTATCGGTAAATATACCGATTTTTTTTCAAAAATCATAAATGTTGGGTTTTTATTTACAGTTCTGGTCGTTCACAGCAATTTACGTAAAGTTGCGTAAATTTACCACTTTTTACATTGGTCAAATTACGTAAATTTACCTTATTTTACGTAAAATTTTGTAAAATACAAACATCATAGCACCACTGTACTATTTTTTATTGGAATCTTTTTGTTCACAATAGTAATCAAAAATTGATTCCAGATGGAGTCCTACAGAGATGGTAGTTAGCTCTTGACTCCTCGTGGAGAAAAACAATTTTTTTACTTAGCCAATGAATAGAAAAAAAATTTGATGCCAATAAAGAATTACAGCGAAATTGGTTTCGCTTCCCGAGTTTTAAGTTTTAGAATTATGAGTAAAATAAATGGCTCCTTTTTTTTGTGTGAAAATTTTTTCTACCAGTGGGTTTTTTGGTTAAACTAGTTAAATAAATTCTTAATTTTTGCAATAAAATTATTCAAAGAGTATTATTAGTATTAGTGAGACTGCAGTATAGTAATCTATACTAACGCCTTTCGGCATTTAGCTCTACAGGAGCTGTGGCAGTCTTTCTTCTCTTTGTCTCATACCAAATACCTTTCTGTCAATGCCAGCCTTTTTAAATGAAGTAAATGAACCCTAAATTTTAAAAAACAAATTTATTTGAAATTAAAATGAAAATTTGAATTTGAATTAAAAACAAATTCAGTTTCAACTTTAGAGCTTATATCAAGAGCTAAAATATAATTTTATTAATAAATATCAAAAATTGACGTTATTCATTACATTTTTTCTCATTTTTTTTTCAATTAAAATCGAACGGCCAATGCCAAACACTCAATCTCAAATTTTTCTGTAAGAATGATTTAAGGCGATTTTAAATTTTAACTTAGGCGAAAACCAACCACCAACCACCAACCGAGTTTTGATTTTTAACGTTTTTTTTTAATTCAATGCATAATTTAATCGTCGTAATTTTTTTTTTTAAGTTAAGTTTAAGGAGACACATGGTAACTCTAATCGAATCGAATCAATGACTGATAAAAATGCAACATTTGAGGATTCGATATTCTGTTTAAATGATTTAGTATCTTATTTTCCAAATTGACTTTTAATATTTACATTGAACAGTAAATGAGTCTTATTAAGTTTTAGTTTTTGTCAAGATAAAAATCTGTTTTTATATTAAAGGAAAAATCTTACCTGGAAAAATGAACATAAAAGTTCCGGCTAATGCGCCAAGATAATGTATAACTATTGTAATATTTGGTATAAATAACGCAATAAACAAGGACAAAAAAAACCAAATTGTCACAATAAGAACACGTCTTAATTTTTCGTAACGTTGAATGTTATATGAATCTAATTGTCGTCCTTCAATCCATAAGCCTTCAATGGCAGTTCTTGCACAAAATAAATTAAGTGGATAAGATGTATAGGTTTTTAATAAATACATAAAATCTGCAATAAGAACTGAAACATCTTTTGAGTCATAAGATTTTAATAAATCGTCATCGATTTTATCTCCAAATGTCAAATATCCAAAGGTAGCTGTTAGAGTGTACGCCGAAAATACGATTAATATTGAAATAAAAATTGACTTTGAAAATTCGGTTAAATTTTTATGCTTCAAACATGCGTATATTGGAACAGCATTGACGTGACACTGATAGCCAAAACATATCACCGGTAATACTGTGAATACATCCATCCAATGTTCTGGTCGAGTTCTCACATGAACGTTTTCTGTTGATGACAGGGCGTACTTTATAGGAATTAATATAACAACATAAATAATTGCTATAACTGCTAGTGTGCTTGGATACGTTAAAAAATCGATTCGACGCGGATAACACAATGGCAAAATGAAAAGAATTGATGTTAAAGTTATTGTAAATTTTCGATCAAAATACCAATTTTGAATTTCTGACGCACCAAAAATAGAACTTAAAACTTTAAATAAAATTCATTTCAAATACTTCTATTAAGTTTAATATTTTTTAACAAGATTTTTATACTTTGATCAAGTTGATCGCCAATAATTATAAAAAAAGTTATACAACACCCAAACATATACAAAATAATACAAAATGAATTAATTGTTTGCCATTTTTTTCCACACATACCATAGACTACATCTTGAAAATTTGCCGATTGCTTTTTATCAGTACAATAGGCTAAAATCACTAGAGCGCCAACAATTGCAACTAATAGAACCTTTTTTAAAACTTGTTTACAACTTTTGCCTTTATTTGCTTAACGTAAAAGCTCGATATTTATGACTTGTCACAAATAACGAACACTCCAAAAGAATGGTAACTCTTGTGTTTTTGACATGTCATAAATATCGAACTTTATTAAGCGTTAAAAAAGAATTACTAAATGGACAATAGAAGAGACAAGAATACCACCAGCGTTGTGAAATGCTTTGGAAAAGTTAAGTAGACCAGCTCCTAATGCTGCATTTACAATCAAAAACACAGCAAAATACCATGAAATACCAGGACTTTCACCATTCAGATCAGTAGCTGGTGAATTACGTAAAAGACTTGTTGATTCATTAACTAGATAATCATTGTCGTAGTTATCGTCATCGGTGTCATGATCATGTTCATTAGCCATTTTCAAACAGTCTTCAACCACTTGAATTTAATTATAAAATAAAATTAGAACAATTTAAAAAAAAAATAAATAAAGAAAGAAAGTTTTGATCTTAGATTGATGAGACCATAAGTATAAATTAGAATATTTGCTTCTTCTTTTTTTTTCTCTCTTTTTTTTTGTTTAAGTTAAGTAACGATTTACAGTTTGTTCTATTGTGAGTCAAAGTTATAGTGTTGAAAGTTATTAAGAGAGAGAGAGAGAGAAAAAAAAATTTAGCATTCAAAAAATTCAAAAAAAAAAAACAGCGAATCCCACAAACTTACAAACCTCCGTTTAAAACAATTTATTTTGTTGATTTTGTTGTTAATGTTCTCTATGAGAGTTATTCTAAACAAAACAAGAGACTTTTTGATCACATGGGTTTCTTGCTTATGAAAATTTTATTTCTTCTTCTCCTTCTTCGAGAGAAAAAAATTATAATTTTTATTTCTTATTTATAAAAAAAAAGCAAACGAAATTACAAGTTAAATTATCTAAAGTTGGTGATAAAGTCTTTTAGAGAGTTTTTAATTTCTGAAAAAATTTAAACAAAAAAAAGGTAACAACTTCGACTTTTGATTTATAACTCATTTGTTAAATTATGAAAAAAATTATTAATAGATCATGCTTAATTCAAAACAAACAAAAAGGTTTATCCTATAAATAATCAAAATTATTTTTGTTCAAAAAATGAAAAAAAACAACTCTTTTGTTAAAAGCTACTCAAAAGCAAGAAAGACGTAACCAAATCAGAATTTTCATGATTGGGTATAAGAGTTAGTGTTTGAAAATTTCATCATCGTGCATTTACACTTGTATACTAAAATGGCAAGATCTAAAAATAACATTTAATTTACATTATTATTTTCTGTTTTTAAAATTTCTTTAAAAATTTTTTTGGATTTTTTTGTTTTTGATCAAGTGAACAGTTTGCATGTTTTTAGTTTCTTATCCTGTTAAAAATCATATCTGTTTCTTAAATGGACAAGCCTTGTGATAATTGGTTTAAGCTTGAACACTACTTAAATATAAAAAAATTAGATTATGTCACGTGGGTTATTTGATATACATGTCAAGTATGTTCAAAATAATCAAAATGTATTTATAACAATTTCTCAATAATGTATTATTAATTGATCGATTCGAAGTTTGTTGATATTTGTTTGTAAAAAATTATAGTTTCTTAAATAAGAATATATTGAAAATCTTGTGAATTCTTAATTTTATTCAAAATAAAGTAAGCTTTAAAATAATTGAAATTTATTTCTTATCGTTTATTTTTGTCTAGCATCCTTAAGAAAAAAAAAATTAAAAGATTGATTTTGAATTGATTTAGTTTAAATTTAAAATTTTACTTGTTGGTTCGCTTTCGCCATAATTCATCAATAAAGTCGCTAAACTTTTGAACTCTTTCAGAAATTCGTTTGTTTCATCAATTGTATTCAAGATTCCATCTCCAGTCTTAATTATATTCATATCATAATTAAGACTGTCAGATATGTCAGATTGATGATCCTACTTCCAAAAATTTTATCGGATTTATGCCACCACTTTTAACAAGTTTAGAGATTATTTCAGAATCGACCAATGCTTTTGCCATCTCATCACATTGTTTCGAATCAACTGTACACATATATGTACCGCATCTATATTGAATATTATATGGACATTGATTCATCCAACATACTGAACCAATACCTTTATAACCATCTCTGCATTTTGGATAGCACAATCCTGCATCATTATCCATGTAATCATAGCAAGTCATTACTTCACCAGCACCACGTCCGTATGTTGATTTAGCATAAGTATGCATTCGTCTATTACATGTACAACCATCGTCATTGTAACCAGACGGACAATTACCACAACAACCATTTTTCTTGCCAAATATTTTAACACAACAGCAGCCTTTTGTGTAAATATGAGGACCTCTTGTACACAAAGCTCCATTATCCATATAGCCATCATTGCATCTACTCCAGCAAATTGGCCCAACACCATAAAAGCCGTCTCTGCACTTGGGATAGCACAAAGCTCCATTTTGATCTAATCCAGCTCTACATGTTTGCAATGGTTTACCAACACCACGGTCATAAGATCCATACCAAAATTGACCCAAAGCTTCATGATTTAAAGCAAATAGAAGCCAAATGCTAATCAATTGAATTCTATCAAGCATTTTTTATTTAGAAAATCGATGTCTTTCTAATATTTTTCTTCTGGTATAAATACTCATCATTCAAAATATCTCATCGACTGATTTGGTAGAATTGATTGCTCGCTAGATAAATTTTGATTTGAAAATTATTCACAAATTAATAATATAACATTGGTCCAATTTAATTTTTAGAAAATTTTTTTTTGACATTTCTTTTTTGATTTCTGACAAAACAAACGTTTATTGAACGATTCGATATAAAATTTCCCCCTAAAAATTTTCCCCATTGAAAATTTCCCTATTAAAATTTGTCCCCCTTAATAATTATCCCTCTATAAAGTTTTTCCCTTTTAAAGATTTTCCCTATTAAAAATATTCCCCCTCATATAATTATTTTAAAAATTAACCAATTAAAAATTACATAGGATAATTTTCTAAATGACATATATAATCCGTGCTAAAATACTCTAAAAAAACATTTTAAACTAAAATGTCCATCAGTAAATGAACTTTCAGTTTTTATGATAGTTAAAAGATATTCAGGTTAGGACTGTCTGATACCACTTATTAAAAGGAGACCTTTCGGTTAGCTAATGCACGTATTTAAGAAAATACATGCAAAAATGAAAAACTTATTTTTTTTTTTTGAGATTATTTATTCTTTCCTAGGTCAGAAGCCATAGGTTATATCTACAAATGTAGCGACTTATCCGAGTTGTGTGACTAATACTCGAAACGCACCATCACACTGCAGATATTATACTCGACCCAAGTCGTGCATAGCATGTTAAGAGATGATGATTTATGACCTATGAATCTAACCGAGTTTTAAATTACTTTTCAAAGAGGTTCTTATAAAAATTATAAAACCAATGGTCAGTAGAAAGTCTTTAAAATCTTAATTCAGTTATTCTTTCTCATCTTCTTCAAGTTCTAGATTAAATTTTTGGAACGTTGAATAAAAAAATGTAATAAATTTTATTATTGGTCAAAAAATATTCATAACTCTCCGCCTGTTTAGGGGAAAATTTAAAGGGGGATATTTTTACGTAGGGAAAAATTTATTGGGGGAAAAAAAATTTAGGGAAAATTTTACAGGGGGAAATTTTATCGTATACCTATTGAACAAATAAATGAATTCCTAATGACATCTTGGACACTGAATAATTCATTTTTTTTCAAAATTTTTCTTTTAAGAATTTAACGAAAAAATTTGGTCTTTTAATTTAATTTAACTTATTTGCCTAATTTGAAAATTGATTTTGAACTTACTCAAAAATAAAAGCAAGACTTTAAAAAAAGCTTATCTGAAAGAAAACTAAAAGAAATCGATGATAAAATGGTAATTAATTTGTATCGCAGATATCAAATCTTTCAAAACCATCATGACTTTCACTTACCATTAAACCTTTGAAACACACAATCGAAAGTTTGCAATCTTGATTATTTTTTAATGGTAATTATCATCTTATCTTAGATAGCCTTATTAGCTAGAAAATAAAACGAAAATGTTTTCATCAAATAAAAAATTAAAAAAAAATTACTGAATATAATTCAAATAGAAACACTTTATTTTAAAATTGTTTAAAACAAAAATACAAAAAACATTTAAAATATAAAACTATTCGAATCGGTAAAACCATAATTTTTATAAGACAACAACTTTATTTTTTTATTATTAGCAGAAGCATCTTTTTTCAAGTCAAATAAATCAACCAATTTTGAGTTATTTAATACTGTTTTATTAATTGTATTGATCATGTTTTGAGATTTGTTTGCAAATGACATGAAAACTTGTTCCAATGTTGTTTGTGATATAAAATAAGATTCAATGTTCAAATAAACTTTGTTCTCTTCAATTATTGAAAACATTCTTGATAAATTTTGCTTTTCTTTGTACTCGGATTTTATTATGTAAAATAGAGTCTCATATTGTCTATCTTCTAAATAAGCACTTGGAAATTCTTGTCTTATAAAATTTTCAATTCTCAATATATCCAAATCTAATTGATCACTGTGATGACATTTTATAATCAAACGATATCCATCACCATATTTTGACTTTATCTCTGGTATTGTTCCTAAACATTGCAATTGACCGTTTAGCATTATTCCTAATTTATCACAAAGGGCTTCACATTCTTCCATGCTATGACTACTCAACACTATAGTCATTCCAGTATCACGAGCTTTTTTTATTATATTCCACATAAATTTACGAGCACCTGGATCCATACCGGTCGATGGCTAAACAAAAATAAAGAATTACCGTATTACCTCAAATACAAGTAACCACAAATAGAAGAAAGTTGCTATTATTTGAGTTAAAATTTTCCTTTTATTTGAGTTATTTTTTTTCTAAAAAAGTGTCTCGTTTAAAAGAAACGAAACACATTTTTGAATGAATAAATAATGATAAAAAGCTTCAAAAACATGATTTTTTTGTTTCAAATAAAAGAAAAACTTAGAAAAAAATTTCTTTTATTTGAGTCACTTTTTTGGACTTTTAAATTTTCGAATAGAAGAAATTCTTTGATGACCGAACTGTCTTTTATTTGAGGTAATACGGTAATTCAAATCATCATTTAGGTTAATCTAAATTGTTAATTACTTCGTCTAAAATAACCACACTTGGTTTTCCTATAAACGCGATTGCACAACTAACTTTTCTTTTATTTCCACCACTCAAGTTTTGTACATAGACATGTTTAAATTCGTTCAATTGAAAAATAGATAGCATGTCCTTTGAAATTTTTTCACTTAACATTGGATCGATTCCTCTAAGTTTAGAGAAAAATTCCAAGGTTTCTTTAACTGTCAAGTATTCAATCAATCGATCAAATTGAGGGCAATATCCTAAATTTTGACGCGCTTTCATGTTACTTGATTTAACACTGTGTCCGTTTACTAATACCTCGCCTTGATTTGCTTCAAGTTCACCAGTTATTATTTTAAATGTAGTACTCTTGCCGGCACCATTCATACCCTTTTCAAAAATTAAATTTTTAAATCGAATACTTTTATCTGTTCAAATAATTTTAAAATTACCAATAAACCAAAACAACTTTGTGAACCAACGCCTAAACTCAAGTTGTCAACAGCTGCTATGTTAATTTTCTTTTTTTTGAAAAGCTTAAGAGTTTTTTTGATTATTAATGGCTCATGTTCACTTAATTTTTTCAAATTAGAATTTTGTATTCTTTCCGATTCTTCTTTTACATCTTCTGCCATCTTCATTTTTAAAATAGATCGATATTTAATAAGAAAAATTTACACACTTTAATGTTATTGAAAAAAGGGCAACCACAAAAATATATTTTATGATATGCTACAAATGCTTACTTCAGTGTTCATTGAAATGTATTTAGGCTGAGCATTGAACAGATTCATTATAAAATTTTTAAGATAATCTTTGTTGAACGCGTTTGTTTCCGTTCCGACGAGCAACAAGAGCATAAAAATCAATTGAAAAACAGATATTAACAAGAATAGGCCATTACCAGGCTCGTTTATGTCCATATACAGAGTATCGTATTTAAAATTAGCTTAAAATAATAATTGATATTTTTATATGATCAAATATAAAGAAGAAGAAAAAAATTACATTTTAACACTCTGTTTAGAGAGTCTATGCAGTAACGATTTGATTTTAGCCTAAAATTAAACAATTCTCTTTTTATTGTAACATTTGGAAATACAACAGCTAATATCATTCTCATTGTGAACATGATGACAGTACTCGGTGAATCAAAACTCAAATCTGGATTTGTTAAGTTGTTAAACAATTGAAAAAACGATAACACTACGTCTATGAATGATGCCACGCCAAGAAGCAAAAGAAGTATTACAAAAGCAGTTACGTCTGATTTGAAAAAACTTAACCAAAAATATGCCAAAAATGTCCAACAAAATGACGAAAATATTAATACCAAAAACCAGTAGCCAACAGTGGGACGAGATGACATAATATAAATATCAACATCTGGATTATTACGTATTGAACTTATCAAACAAGTAATTCCAATTACAAGACATATGTTGACAAAACAAATTATAAAATCGAATATCCAATTGGAAAACCAATAAACAAATTTATTTGTGTTTGTGAGTAATTGAAGTTTTTTAGAACCATTTATGGTCTCTTTTGAAACATGCATAACGTTAATGCTAATTATAAAACCAATAACGAGGGATGTGGCAAAATTAAACAAAGACAATGGAAGAACATCAAAACAGCCGAGATATTTTAAGAAATTATTCCCGTAATAATTGTTATTATCTGGCGGTATTGGCTCGTTGACAGTTTGAATTGATTTGTCAAGTTTGTTCGAATTTAAAAAAGATAAAAGCAAATTTGAAATTTCATTGACCAAGACGCCGGGTGTTTGATATGCAGTCGAACTGTAATATCCAGTTATGTCAAATGAGTTTATATCTGAAGGTGACGTGACTGAAGACAACCAAGTAATACCAAAATAATGTTCTTTTAATAAAGACGTTAGGCTCTTATTGTGCTTATTAGTTACATAATCGTATACTGAATTGTTAACTCGGATTAAATTTATTTTCGGACGATTTGAGTACGAATAAAAATTAGTAAGGATTTTATTTACTGTATTGTCTGGATTTGAGTCAATTGTGTAATAAGGAATCTCATGTGAATCGTATTTGTTTATATCCAAATTTAACGAACCGTAACTATTTTCAGTTTTTCCTATTTTATCGATTACCGAATTTGATGATGGGATTATTGTAACAATTATAAGCTGAAATATTAGCGGTCCTAAAAGAATAACAAAAGCTAGCATATATCGGCGAATGAAAATTATATAGCGTTTATAGAGTAATGATTTTATTTGTTGAATCCATAACGTTTTTTCTTGTTTTAAATCAATTTTTTCCTTGAACGCTTTTTAAATTGAAACATAAAAAAATTTTAATTCAAATAAAAAAAAAACAACTGTAAAGTTACCAGTGAAAGCGTTATCATCTATGTTAACCATATCGCGTTGTGTATTGCCATTATTCTCAACATTGTCTGAATTTTGATCAATTTTACCAATTCTAAATTAAAATTTTAAAATCATAAATCGAAATAATTTCATTTTTAAATTGGATATTTACTTGAGAAAAACTTCCTCAATAGTTGAAGAACTAATGCTGTATGAATCCAAGCCAAATTTATCTTTATTCAATTCGAGTTGATTCAAAAATTCGGGTAAAATATTTACTTTATCAAAAGGAAACGAAAGACAAAATTCAGCAGCAACATTTATTTCAATTTTATAATCGTTTAAATACTCTCTTAACATATTTTCAAATTTAATTGAATTAAAATTTGAATTTTTTACTATTTTTATGCGAAAGCCATTTCCGTAATAGTTTTTTAAAAATATTGGCGAACCACAACATTTAATTTCACCATGATTCATGATTGCAATTCGATCCGATAGAGCATCAGCCTCTTTATTTTAATTCAAATTATAAGTTTTTTTTTTTCATAAATGTTGATTTAGATAGTTTACCTTCCATGAAATGAGTGGTCAAAATGATCGTGTGATTATTCTTATACTTTCTGATTAATTCCCATAGTTTGACTCGGTTAAATGGATCGAGACCGCTTGTTGGCTCGTCTAAAATTATTATTTTTGAGTCACCAATTAATGCCATTGCAACCATGAGACGTCGTTTCATGCCACCTGATAAACTTTTTGACTTTTTATACAAGTCTTTTTGTAAACCAACAAAAGTTGAAATTCTTTCAATTTCTGTTTTGAGTTTATTACCAGGAAAACCTTTTATCTATGATTAGAAACATAAAATAAAAATAACGTTTGAATAGATTGGGTTAAGTTATTTTTAGAATACCATAGAGACTAGTTTTAGATGTTCTTCGACAGTAAAATCGTCTAACAAAATATCAACTTGTGGACAAAAACCTAAAATAGGTCGAATTTGATCCATTTGATTTCTTAAATCAAGGCCCATAATCTTTGCATTTCCACTAGTTGGTGGATACATTCCGCACAACATGAATGTTGTTGTTGTCTTACCAGCTCCATTATGACCTAACAGACCGGTTATTTGATTTTCATAAAAGTTAATTGAAATATTATTTACTGCCGTTTTATAAGCTCGAAACGTTTTAAAAGTCTAAAATCAAAATTAAAATGTAACTTTTTAAAAATTGTAATTTGTTTTTGAACGAAATTAAATTTACTTTTGACAAGTTGGAAATTGAAACTGTCTTCTTTAAATTAAACGGTTCACTTTCAAATGCAGAATTATCACTCGAATTTAATGATTGTTGATACTTTTTAGAATTTTTGAGTATATTTTGAGGAAACCAATAATTTTTCTAATTTTCACAATTAATGTATTAAATTTAATTTTAGTTTTTTGAAATTTTTTTTTTATCAAATTCATGCTTACAGTTAGAGGAAAATAGAATGGTAAAGGTATACCAAAATCACCGGGTAATATATTCTCCAAATACCATGTCAACGGAAAGTAGATAATTGACCACGATAACATGCAAATCAAAATGGCGCCTAGTCTTAATGGGTCATCGTAAATATTGTCAAACAATTGAGGTATATTGAACGCTCTTGAACTTCTTTCAAATTGAAATAAAACTTGAAATGAAAATACTAGTCCTAAATTTGGAAATACTGAAAATAAATATTTGACCACTGATGTTGGAATTTCGTCATAGAAATTAACCGATGTTAATATCCAAATTATTAAAAGAACAACTTTGGCATTAAATGCTAAAAAAGATAAAATTAAAACGTTGTTCTTATTGGCATGGCACTTCTTTTTAAAATCCAAATATTTTCAATAGTAATTAGTAGTCAAAATTAAACAGAAGTGCAGCAACTAGAATGATACTTACCAGTGCTAAAAAATTGTGAGAGTAAAAGTGTAAACGAAACAACTTGAACCGAATAAACCAACAAAACAATTAGAACAATTATGGAATTTGTGTTTGTAAAAACAGCTCGTGGGGCTAAGAGTGGGTTATTTGAGTTTGGTGTTAGAAATACTTTGCAAGTTATTGTAATAACAATGGATAGTATCGAGCAAATGATTATGTTACGTATCCACCATGAAATATATATTGCGTACCATTTTATGCCAACTAGTTTGAGATATTCCTTAAAAGAAACAATTGTTTTTTTTTTATTTGAAGTTTTAAAATTCATTTTACTTACTTTCATTTTATTCGCTTTTTCAGCAACTATGTTTCCGATTGTGAATACTGATGTGAACATGAACGCAACGGAAATTAAAAGTGAAGGAAAAAACGAAAATGTTGATAAAAGCTCGTCTTGTTCAAAATCAGGACAATAATACTGAAGTAGTTTAACCTAAAGGAATTTTTTATTCTTTTTTCCAAAGCTAAAAAATTTTTAACAAAAGAGTTTATAAACCTCTTGGACCCTTGTTCTGCTAACTTGTGTCAAGACAGACAAGAGTTAACTCTTTAGTTTACTTGAAAAATTATTTTACCAAATTATTATTTTGAATTCTAGTTCCAGTCATGTTTGCAATCAATTGCAAATCCATTGAATATTTAAAAGCATTAAAGCTTTGATAAATCGAAAAGTATGTTGAATCTGAAACAAAATAATTAGGGTCAAATCGACATGGGCAAAATCGGTTTTAAAAAATACCTAAACAAAAATCTTCAGGTGCTCGATTATACAAATACTCTACTTTGGTTGGAAATATTTGGTCAATTTTATAACGATTTAGAGTATCTCTTTAAAAAAAAATATTAAAAAAGTAAATTGACGATTTTTTAAAAAATAAAATTACTCTTGAGTGAATATTGAGTATTTAACATTATCGGGTACATATTCAGTCAAATTAACAGGAAAAGAATAGAACGCGGCCATTTTAGCTATTATTGATTGCTGCAGACTAATTGCTGAAGTAACATTTACACCAAATACTTGATAATTTTTAAATAAAATATACTTAAAATTAGAAATTAATTTATTTAATTGAAAAATACCAATAGGAAGAAAATCGGGATTTTTAAGAGTCAATAACTTAGCTGCATTGTTGACCAAATTTCTTACAACTTCGTTATTTGGATAAAAAAGTATGAGATTTCGTTTTTGTTGTACAGTCATTGGGTGCAATTCAAGAACATTAGTAGGTACATATGAAAATGTTTTGAATTTAATTCGTTCAATAAAGTAACGTATAACAATTAAGATTGAGACAAAAATGTACGGCGAGAGAATTTCGAGCATAGAGCCGATTATGTTACGACGCAAAGTAATCAGCAACTTCCACATAAGTATTTTTATTTGTGTCAATAAACCGGCAATTTGTACTCGATGATTCATTTTTTTTATTTCAAGAGCGAAAAGAATGAACCAAAATAAAATAAAAAAGAGCCCAAAAAAAAATCCAAATAAAAAATTAATATTTTTTTATTTATTGTTGGTTAAGATTAATTTCGTGTTGATAAATTTGATACTTTAATAGAAAAATAAAAAGAAGAAAAATATTTCTATTGATCAAGTAGATATTTACTTTGTTTTAAATTATTTTTTTTTTCAAAAGGTAAATATCCAAGTCCATCGTCGTCTTATTTGCTCTCTCTCTTTAATTTGAATTAGAATTTTTTTTAATTTATTATATTTTACTAACGGATTTTGATTTAAGTTTGACACAACGATTAAAATCAAAAATTAGATAAGACTTAATTCATCATCATCATGACTGTAATAGGATACGATCAGAAAAAGAGAGGAGAGGACACAACTTGTCAAATGAATGATAAGAATATTTGTGTTCGCTATCATTTCAAAGCCGATTTAAAATTAAATATTTAGTTTCTATTTGGGCGGGTTAATCCGGAATAAATACAAAATCAAAAAAGTTGAAAGCTGGACTTTGAAATAATTTTATTTTGATTAGAAATTCGTGAGTTTTGTTCATGCTTCATTTAATTTTCAAAAATAAGATTTTTTTTCAAGTCTGTATGTGTTAATTTGCTTAAGGTTTTTAAAATATAAAATTGATACTAGAGCATGTCTATTTATACTTTTACTAGTTTTGCTTTAGTGTAAATGACATTAAATTTTTACCATCAAAAAGTGTTTTATCTTGTCTATTTTAGAGCGGATTCGGTCAAAAATTGGGCGTTTCCACAGCGAACTGATTTATACTTTTGATAATTTCACGTGTTTATGAATTTTGTATAGTTAAGTTAGGTTGATAATCGTAAAATAAGAGAGCAAAATTTTGTTTAACAACTAAACTTAAAAAAAAGTTTTCTCGCGGCCATCCTTGTTTCTTTAAACTTTTTCATTTTTCAAAGCAAACAAACTATAATTTGAAATTGTGTTTTTGTTTTTCTTTATCGTTTTGTTTTGTTAAAAATGAAAAACTTAAAACGTGTTTTGTTGGAATTTTATTCGGAAACAATAAACTCAATTGACATAAATACCGAAGAATTTCTGTGCAAACATCCACTCGAGTTAAATTTGATAAATGATTCACGTTCTAGACTTATCGAAAGAGTTAATTCGATTAAAAATTCAAATTTAGACCAACTCAGTTTTAATAAACAAATTTCAAAATTTTGCTTTTACATAACTAAATCGGAGAGCATCGGAAACTTGATAATACTTGATCATTATTTGAATAAACAATCACTTGGACAAATTATTAATCGACAATTTAATTTAAATAGCCTTAAAGAGAAATTAATATTCGATTTGATTAGACTCAATGTTAAATCTCAAATAATTGATTTATCAGACACGAATTTAAATTGCTTAGAACAAGTAATTTTGGACGGCTATTCATTAAATAGACAAATTAACAAACAAACAATCGATGAGATGAGCAAAGTCTTAAATATTCGAGAGATAAAATGCTTTCAAGTAGGAAATGTGGTTTTAAACGGTGAAATCATCCAAAAGTTGTGCGGTCTTGAAAGAATAAAAATTTTATCTTCAAATATAACAGGATTGGAATCATTTGAGAGCCCGTCGAACAATTTAACATTGATAAATATAAGTTTTTCAAATTTGAAACAAATAAATTTTAAGAATCTTGAAAATTTAGAAACACTTATTCTAAATGGTAATCTTATCGAAGAAATCGACTCAAACAGTTTTCAAGGTCTGACCAAATTGAAAGTACTTGATCTTAGATCAAACAGAATCAAATACGTTCGCAACAACACATTTAAAGATTTAATAAATTTAGAAAGACTTAATTTGTGTGCAAATGGAACAATTTTAATCGAAAACAGTTTTAATTTAAAGAGTTTAAAATATCTAAACCTAAATAAGAATTCGATAAAGAGCTTAGATTTAAGTGGAGCATCAAATTTGGAATATTTAGAACTTGGTCGAGTTGAAAAAGTCGATTTAAACACTTGCAAAAATCTAAAATTTCTACTTATCGACTCACAAATAGTTCCAAATATTGATCGATTGTCACAACTCAACTTTCTTTGTATCAATAGCTTGAAGTCTTTAAGACAATGCGCGTTTGTCAACAACACCAATTTATGGTTTTTAGATTTAAAATTCGACGTAGATCCATTTATTTATGGGTTGGATAAAAAAATTTTCAACGGTTTAGACGAATTTAAACGTTTGAAGCTTACTTATCCGCTATCGAATCAAATAGGTTACAATTATAAAAAAATATTTAATGATTTATTAGAAAATAATATCGATGAAGTGATAGCTCACATAGAACCTTGTCGTGATGGTTATGAAGCAAGAGTTATTGTCAAAAAAGTATGTTGTTTATTTGAGTTAATATTAATATTTATAATTTTTTATATTAAGATTCATGATGATGAACTTAAGTGTCATTTGATCGAGAACCAATTTAGAGTTTCTTTAGATATTAAAAACGAAATTCAAAATTATCTAGTCAATTTTTCTTATTTTTAGTTGAATTTAGTTAAAAAAAGTTTTTTTTGTTCACTCTTTGGAATTTTTTAATAAAAGTTTTATCAAATAGGAAAAAATAAAAGTTTCAACATCTTTTTTTGACTAAAAATAACTTACTTTAGCCGCATTTTTGAACAATTCACATGAAACCGAACAAGCACCCAAAAACTGAAAAATAAGTAAAACACTTTAGACAAAGCAACTCCTTTTGAAAAACTGACTTTATAAACATGTTATTTTGTTGGTAAAGAGAAGTCAAAAAAGAAATTGATGAAGAAATACCTCTTGGAAAACAAGAATAGCTCTAGAATTGAATACTGAAGATTTATAATTTAACAAGAGAATAATCTCAGGTTTTTCACAAGGTCAAGAATGACAACAAAGAATCAAAAATTAATTTTAAATTGATTTACTTTCAGAAATAAGAATTGTGAAAGAACTGGTTATTTTTTCGGAATCGATATCGAAATAAATAAATACGAAGGGCTTGCCGAATGGTGTTTCTTAACCATACTTTTACTCGTAACAATTTTGTATTTTTGTATCTAGTTTTTTGATATTTTTAAGCATTTGTAAGATATTATTTACATGTGACACCTATCGGAGGTTTACGGTAAGTAGAAAAATTGTTTTAGGGAGATTTCAGTTATAGATTCAATCTATTTAAAAATGTAATCAAAATTAATGTTATCTTACGTAATTCTGCATAACTTTGGATTTTTTGCAATACTCTGAAAAATTGCACGCCATTTAAAAAGACTTATTTTTAAATGGGCAATTTCATTTGCAGAATTTTTGTAGACCTGTCCAGTAGATGCACTCTTCTTTCCTTAAAATATTCAAAAGCACACGATTCCAGCAGGTAAGAGTTAAAAGCGAATGCTAGCCTTTTTAGACTGTTTGGTCAAATGTGTGAAAATTATTAATTCGGTAGTCCAAAATTCCGCCATTTTTCCACAATTAGACGTTTGAAATAATCGTCTTCTGACCATGATTATAATTTGAATTAAAATAATAATCATTAATAGAATTGAACAAATCTATCTGAAACATAAAATCTTTATGTTGAAGCTAATTCAAGATCTAGTTAAATTTCAACACAGAGGTTATTAGAAAATTTACTAAAATATTAAAATTTGGATAATCAATTAAATAAGATATACTTTTATTTCTAAGATACTTTTTTTTATTGATTCCTAAATTCGCTTGAAACTATGAAATCAAAATCTTATGTTACGGATTTACCAAATTTGAAGAGAGAAATTCCTTAATCCTTAAAATAATTTTATATTGTTAAAAACATCTAAAAGATGAGATTTTTTTACCAATCTAAGGAGCTTCCTATGTATATATATTTTTTTTTGATGGAATTCTTTAAAAACCTGTTTCTATGTTCCTATACACTTTTTATTATGCTTAGGTTGTTTTATGTTTAATACAATAAAATATTTGCGTCTGAAATGATTTTTTCGTTAAAAAAAGCTATTATTCTTTGTCGATTTGTTTCTTTGTGGATTTTCTAGAACTGAGCATCCCAGTTAAAAATGGACAAGACATCTATGTAGATTTCGTTGAGAGCTTTCGATTTATATATAAAAAATAGGAGGTATATATAACAACTATGGATAATTAAATCAGATTTATTCTACAAATAACTTCACTAGGAAAATACAATGCGACTCGAAATTTCGACGAGTACGAGTACGAGTCCGAGTAAATACTTTTGCTCGTCTGAAAACTCGAGTAACGAGTAAATTTCGAGTAAATTTTGGGAAAAAGCATTAAGATTTCAGATTCCATATTAATTTTATTATAGTAATTGAGATCGAGAAATTCGAAAATCAAGTCAAAAACACTGTTTAATGAAATCCCATCACAAGAAATCATAATTAAATTCGTTTTCCTGCTATTTTTTGATGAATTTTTGGCTTAGGAGGTACCGTAATTCCTTGTATTAGAATGCCCCCCTAAGACACCCCTTTTTTGAACATATTAGCATCAGTATAAATTTTACTTAGAAGTCTATTGTTAGACTATGCTGAGATGTATCCAGAACGCATCAGCATATACTTTAAAATCAATTTGCTTCCTAGTTTTTTTGGTCCTCAAATGTGCTATTTTGGGGGCATTTGTTTGCAAGGCAATACGGTATATAACAAAATATATTCTTAAAAAAATACAGATAAGATTAGTTTTAAGTTTATTTGAAATTTAAAAATAACTACATCTTTTTTGATTTGCCGCTATAATTTGATTAAATTTTAATTTTTTTTAAAGAGATATTTTTTTATAAGCTTTATAATATAAATTTGATAAACAAGATTTTTTTTTAGAATTTAATGGTCTTCGTCTTTGAAATTTCTCTAGTCTATAGTAATTCTTAAAAATAATTTCTAGGAATTTATCTAGTTTTAGTTCTTTTTTGAGGTCTGAATACTATATTCTTTGTAGTCCTATTCTAAAATTCCGTTTTCTATAAAAAATTAGTTAGTTAAACGTACTATTAGTTAATCTATACTAGTTGCCGCCCGTTGCTTCGCTGCCGGATTTAATAATAAATGATAAGTTTAGGAGGTTTTTTGGTTGACCCTAAAACGACATTTTATCATACTCGTACATTTGATTAAAATTAATTTGACTTACAGTCAAGTCCCACTTATATCACCACCCACTTAAGTCACTGTTACACTTATATCACTGGATAGATTAAGACAAAAGGGTCGCTTTTAATGCAAACCGATTCTAGTTAAGTCACGTTTCATTTTTATCACTGCAAAATGGCTTGACAAACTGGCTTGATATAAGTGCTACTCCACTGTTTTTAAAAATTGACATTTTATAGTGTTTCATATTTTTTTTCTGGTCCAGTTGTTTCAAAAGTCTATTAGCATACTTTCCTAACCGAATAATCCATGAGTAATACGTCTAAATTTTTCATCGAAATGATTCTTACATGGTAATATTCCCATAATTTCAAAGACGCAGTGTCAAAACGCTTCTGAAATCAACTGAATGTTGAACACGCTTAGACGCCGCTTTCTAATGCGTTTAAACGCGTCATGAGATTGAAACGCGTGTTTCAGAAAAAATTAGAATGGCTAACGTCTTATTTAGAGTTAAACTTTTTGGTTAACTAATAAAATGGATGGACGTTAACCGAATTTAGTTTAACGGAAATTGGGAATTCTGAAACGCAAAATTTCCGTATAGTTGGTTTTCCACTCAAGGTGAGGGAGAGCAAAAGACTGGTCAAATTTTAAAACTTAAAACCCCTTTTAAAGCTAAAACCCCTTTTGTATCAAAAGGACTAATTAATTTGAGGTAAACCTATGTCACTTAGTACGCTCATCATTTTTGTGCTAAATTGTTCGAATTGCATTAGGAATAACAATCTTAAGAGTCATGTTAAGAAACAAAATGGGCTAAACATTTGATCAAAAAAATACGTCGTATTGGAAAACAAATTAACAACTTAGGGAAAAAAATTTACATTGATGTTCTTGAATAAAATCCAAAAATTTCAACTGGACTTATTGATTGTGTTTTACAATGTACTAACAGGGGTTTAGTTGATTCGGTTAAATTCATTATTCTAAGAATTCAAAATGAAATGTCACAAAATTCAGACTATTTTTTTTTGCCCAATATTTTTATTTACCTGTTAAGGGTCAATTAATTTAGGTGATTCTTTTTATGCAATTGTACATTCAGTAAACCCCGATAGATGTCCCAGGGACAAATGTGAAAACTTGCTTATGTGCAATGTGTTAAATCCATATTTATGGACACTTTTTGACCTTAAATTATACCGGTACATCTTCGAATATGACCCATGATGACGTTTCGAAAAGAACTTTAAAAGGCTTTTTATCACTCTCGATTTAATTAGACCAATTATCCTATTACAAACAAACTTTGATTCATTTTTTGCTCTCCGAAAATTTTTGTCAAAAATTTTAGAAAGATATACCATTGGGCAATTTACGAATACTTAGGACATTTTCCGTTTTGTATCATGGGATATTTTTCAATTTTTAAATAATGAGTATAAAAGACAATTTGTTCATTCTCTAAACTATTAAAATAAAATATTATGAATCAAGAAAAGCTTTAAAAAAAAGAGAAAATTTTAGATATCTATCGACGGTTTACAGTACTAACTCTTTTTCTTATTTTTCTTATTATACTTTTTATGCTTATTTGGCTAAGAACTAACTAATAAATAAATGATTAAACATTACATTAATTACAAACCACTCATAATAAACATCTACATTTTTTAAATAAATCAGAAAAGGGTTAAATTATTACGTACGTCACGAAAAAATACAGAAAACAAAAAAACAAAAAAAAACAAAGAATTTGTATTTTTTTTTTATTTTATTGTATTTCTGAAAACAAAAAAAAACAAAAAAAATTAAGAAAATTTTTCTTTTATTTATACAAAAAAAACAAAGAAAAACAAAAAAAAATAAAAATTAATTCTCGCATATGATACATAATTTTTTTGTGCTATTTTTGTAAAATTTATGGCATGCTTTGTGAAAGACTCTATCGCATTTTTTACAGCTGATTTCGTTTATGCAATCCAACGTACAGTAACCACAGAAAGTTTGAATCATATCTTTAAGTTAAAAATGATTAAGATTTTATAATTTTAATTTTATTTAAAAAAAATACTACTTGAACTTGTTTTAAGCTTTTCACTAATCCCATTTCGTTTTTTTTGCAAACTTTTTTTATCAGCTTTCATTATTTCGAGTGATTTTGTAAGATATGTTTCCATAAACCAGCATACCAGAATTCCACAGTTATTTCCATCGGATTGAATCGGATGTTCGAATTTATTTACTTTCCATTCCAAATTTATGTCCTCTCGTTCTTGACAAAATAAATTCCAGTTACAAAAAGCTGTTGATATCTCTTCATCTGTAGCTCCAAATGGATTCATGTATGTAAACGAATTTGATCTTGTGCACGCTATAAAACACGTCCAATGGTTTGAAT
Source organism: Brachionus rubens (assembly GCA_022207745.1). Lineage (NCBI taxonomy): Eukaryota > Metazoa > Rotifera > Eurotatoria > Ploima > Brachionidae > Brachionus > Brachionus rubens. The sequence continues at coordinate 1,303,523 of JAJVHD010000022.1, read as the reverse complement.
TCACGTTCACTGCACCGACTATGTTCTCATATTTAATTAAATTAGTCTTTTAAAAACGATTAAAACAATATAATCATGGTCTTAAATTTTTAAAGTTACCATTTGCAAGATATTTTTTCTGCCGTTCACAATAATATGTTTACTTGAGACGGTTGGTACGAGATAAGTGCTAGGCAAGTTGTTGAAAATTATTGTCAAATATGAATCTATTATCTAAAAGATAAAAAAGATAACTGAATGAGCCATAAAAATTGTAAAAGGTTTTAAATCTACCTCATCATGAATCCAAGAGCCGTTCAACAAGTTGTCCATCATTATTTTTGAAATCGAGATCGAACCAATTTTGTATAGAACATACTTCTCTTTTTGAAAATTTTCTTTTGGACGCTTATTTCCTGAAGCTTCAGCTGGTTTTCGTACACGTTTCTTAGGTGCCGTTATAACTTGAGTATTTGTCTCGTCTAAGGATAAGTCAACGTTGAGGGCTCGTTGGTAAAATCCTTCGTTCGAAACAATGTATCTTGAAGTTGTTTTTTTGTTCCAGTCTTCAGTTGCCTCGGAGTATTTTTTCTCAGGCGGATCGGCTTTAATCTCTTCAAACGGCTCAATTAAAACATCACTCTCATCGATTACATCATCGTTCATTGACATACGCATAAGGCATAAGGCATGAAATTATCTTGTAGAAAATCGATAAATTCCGGACAGTAGTAGTTGTTTGTTGAGACTGTCGATTCGCTTTTTGTACCAATCTCTGATTGAATCGAATTCTGAATTGACTTGAAATAGCTTGAAAACGGGGATTTCGACTTAATGGTGTCTTTTTTAATAGGCATCTCACCAGGTTCATCTATTTCGGGTGCATCGTTGTTTATTTTAATTTTATTTAGGCACTTGATAATGTCGTCTTCATCGTATGGACGTCTTGAGATAAGTAGTTGTAATTGTTTTAGCGATCTATAATTTGCTGTAGTCCGATTTGGATCTAAAAAGGCATGACAAAGGAGTGTAAAATACGTTGTGACTGACCCCAAATCAATCGAGCATCAAACTGAAGCCAAATCCTCCAAGTTTTCGAACCTTGGTGTCTACGAATTGTTTTTTTAAGCTACGAATAAACCTGTGCATCGTATGAGATGCGCACGATACCAGCCACAATTTGTCGATAATATCATCAGCAATTATTTCGCCTTTGCTAAGTTTGAACACTCTGTCTGCATAATCGATCACTGACTCGTTATTGAACGCCGCTAAAATGGCATGGATGTTGGCCCACGAAAAATCCGAGACGATTACACGAAATGTCAATTTACGGTCGAATAACAACTGGTAACTATAAACCAATTCTCTGTAAAATTTTGCAATTTTTTCGGTGTCTTGTCGAGAACTAACCATTTCGCTGACAATTAAGCTCTTAGATTGGTCGATGCCTAATGCCCGACTATCTTTTAGAAAAGCGAAATGGTTCAAGATTCGTTTGTAATTAAATATGTCGTTGTTTATTCGCACAAGCTCTCCTGTTGCATCAACGTGTAAAATACGATTCTCAGGTGGTATCAATTCGATTGATTTTATTTGTGTTTCAGTATGCATCATGAACGAAAATTGATTAAAAATAGTTATTTCTCGGACAAAGCCATGAATCTTTGTGCCTTGAATGTTGTCGTTTTGTGACGCAGCAACAAACATCATGTTTGAATACAAATCTTTGAATGGGGTATCACGATTTCTATGCGTATAAAGCATTTGACGGCAACACTATAAAAACAATTGAATAATTAAAATTGGACTAGGAAAAAATTAATTTGAAAACATACGCCAGCGCTTGGAACTTCTTCTTCGATATCTTCACCCGATAATTTTTTTGTCTCTAATTTGTCCAAAAAAGCTTGAGTAGAACCTCCATTTGCTTTTATTTCTTGAACGATTTGTTCTTGTTTTTGCTTTGATCGAATTTGGTTACCTTTTGAATCAGAATGTTTGTGTTCACCCTTTTTTCTGACACACATTTCGATTGTTAACGCATCATTTGCTGGCTTGTTCTGAAGATAAAAGTTATACTTTAGGCCGTCAGGATCACATCTTGCGCATATTGTGTATGCCGTCAAATACATCGTTGTTCGTTTCTTGGATGAATCATAAACCCGCGAGGTAAGATGTTTGAGCTTTACTTTCGAATTTTCCGCCTCGTTAAGTTCAGGCTCTAACAAATCGACATAATTCGATTTAATTTTATATTGACCTGGGTTTTTCGAATCAGCCTCGAATAGCTCAAGTAACTGATTCCATATTCTTCGGACAAGATGAATTTTGATTATTTTTGGCTCATTTTGTTCGTTAATAAGTTCTTCCATTTTCAATGATAATTTTAAGGATTTTTTTTGTTTTCAAGTTTTGGTAAATCAAAAAAACAGGATCATCATAAATATATGTATAATTTGTCAAGTTATTTTAAAAGAGGAGGAGTAAGATAAAAAATTGAAGAGAAATATCGATCAAGATCAACTATTTTCCGTATTTTTTACCAATCCTTTAGAAATCATCAATTAAGATACCTACAAAAAATATTCTAATTTCAAGACTTGACTTTTCAATCATTACGCATGCAAGTATTTATGTCCAAAAAGTGAATCAAGATAAAAAAAAAATTTATTTTGTCGGTTACATTTTTGTACGTTTTTTTGTTTTTTTATCGAATCAGAAAATTTTATTTTCGAAAAAAAAATTTGTTTTTTATTTGTTTTTTCAAATACAAAAAATAAAAAAAAAATACAAATTATTTGTTTTTCTGTATTTTTTTGTTTTTTGTATTTTTTCGTGACGTACGTTAAATTATTAGGCTCTTCTCATAAGAAAAAAAATAAAATTTAAAAAAATCAGATTATACGGTTAGAATAAAAGTAAAAAAAAATATTTTGTTGCGTTTGACTTAATTAATTAGAGATAATATCTTGTTTTGAGTTATTGAATAAAAAATTTATTAATTAAATTAATCAATTATCTATTTTCTTAATTGATTAAAAGATTTTTTTTATTTTTCTCTTACCTTGACATTTTGAAAATCGACCTTCACATCGATATCTCGTAAAAACGAAAAATATTAAATATTAAGATAAAGTCCTTAACTAGGCTAAAGTAATTTTAAGTTTTCAGTACTGACTTTCATTTAATTTAAAATCATCTAATTCAGTGGGAACATATGATGATAAGAAATAAATATAAATGGTCTGAACCTTGTTATGATACCCAAAATTAGTTTTTTTGTTACAACGATTCAGTTTAAAATTAGCAATTTTAATTTCGAACACATTTCTAAAATCTTCCTGAATATGTGTTATTAAGAAATCGGTAACTTTGCATACTACCCCTGCAACTTAAAATGCTTGCAGTACAGCAATAAACTTAATCCATGCTTGAGATTAAGTTCGGGGAGTATACAAGGTTTTACGGTAAGTAAATCAATATTTTTTTTTAAGCTTTAAATAATTAAGCTAAATAGATGCCAACTCTTTAGTTGTTTTTTTTAAGTTTTTAAAAAGGTTTTCGATCTAACAAAATAACATTTAAGTGTCGTAAATGGAAAAGGCTTGTTAGTCTCTGCAATGTGAAGAGTTTTTTTGAGTTTTCCAAATAATTTGAAAAGTTAATTAAGTCTAGTCAACATTACCTATAAATTTTAAGTCATTATCTTTTCTAATTCTTACAACCAATCTGAACTTTAGAGTTGGGACATCCAAAAATTTTAAAATATTTCCGTAATAAATTATAAACCGTATGAAGATCATTAATATTACTATAATAAAATTAATATGGAATCTGAAATCTTAATGCTTTTTCCCAAAATTTACTCGAAATTTACTCGTTACTCGAGTTTTCAGGCGAGCAAAAGTATTTACTCGGACTCGTACTCGTACTCGTCGAAATTTCGAGTCGCATTGTATGACTAGGAATCTAAATATGGCATTATTTTGTAGCCATTCATTTAATTTACTTTGTATGAAAATAATTGTAAAAAGTTTCAAAATATTCCAAATTTGTTCAAGGTCGTTTTATTGCTTTCAATTAACTAAAATTTAAATCTTCAATTTAGGATATATTATAATGGTAAAATCGTAAAACCAGGGTTTGTTTTTCAACTCAAATACAGAACAATTCGACATCAAAAAGCATCACAATGCGAGTTGTTCCTCAAGTCTCAAGACACAAGGCGAGTCCAAGTCACGACTTGACTTGATTCTATTCCTGAAGCAAAAGTCAAAAATGTATTTTTTACATTTTCAAAAAAAAATTTTTTTTGACCCCTCCCCCCTCCTCTAGTTTTATAAAACAAGAGTAAGTTGGTCATTGTGATCGATATCTCAGCTTCATGAATCATATATAATGGGCATATATTGTGAAATCGGCCGAAAAAATTCACAAAAAATCAAAAATCACTAAGATGAGATATCGAGATGAGAGGAGAGGGAATTTGAAATTTTTGGTCAAAAAATTTTTTTTTGGGACGCAGATTCCGAATCTGATATCGAAATTAAAAAGTTTTGATAGCGTGGAAGTTTTGAATTGCCAGAACCTTACAATAAATTTTGGTTTAGCGAATATTTGAGATCATTTTTTGATCGAATTTGTATCAAAAAATGGTTACAATTGTTCAAGATCTGTTTCGAAAGGTTATAAAAATGCACCTTTCTAAAAAAAATCATTATGCGACTTTATTGTGACTCATAATGTGCCAATAAAGTCGCCCTTTAGAAAATTAAAAAATTAAACTTTAAAATTTTAAAATTTACCTTTTATCATCTTTTCCATTTTAAATGTTTTAACGGATTTTACAATTAAATAAATTATTATAATAATACAAAAAATTGTTTATTTTTAGAAAAAAAGTTAAGTCGCTTTTTTACATTCGTAGACGCTTTTTTTGAGCGAAACTATAATAAATAAATATATTTCAGAATTATTAAACCGTTTTCAAACTGTTCTTAAGGAAAGCATCTCTTTTTATAAAGTCCCCATACACAAATAGGGTTATTAATTAAAAAAACTTATTAAAGGAATGAAACAAAACCTTTTAAAAATTTAAATTTATTATCTTTCTTTTTTATTTCATATTTAATTATCTAATTCGTTTTCAAGTTTAAGTCATACATCAACTTTATTGCTTTTTAAAAAAAAACCTAAAAATAATTTGCAAAAATAAAGCTAAATAACTCTGTATTCGTATTACACTTTAATCGAACATATTTTAAAATAATTAGTTTCTAGTAATTAAAAAAATACGTGACCTATTTAATTTGCTAAACAATAAAAAATATTAATAACAATCTCTTCATATCGCTCTTCTTTTAAGCTATGGTTTTGATTCATGATGAAAATTCCGAATATCAGACTAAAAGTAACTTATTATTTATTTTAATTATTATTAATTCTTCATAATGATTCGATTGTTTATTTAAGTGAAAACTGAAAAAGTCATTAGGCAAGACCCCAAACGATGGATAGTATTGGGTGCATTCTCTTTAGCGACTCTTTTGAATTCTTTTCATTGGATTCAATATAATATAGTTCAAGATTTGGTTATTTTTTATTACAATCAAAGTTTACCAGCTAGCGAGGCTCAAAAAATTGATGCTGTCAATTGGTTATCCATGGTTTACATGCTGTGCTATATACCGTTAGTTTTTCCGGCAATGTTTCTTTTAGAAAGAAAAGGTCTTAGATTATCTGTTCTTGTCGGCTCGTTATTAACATTCATTGGTGCATCAGTTAAATGTGCTGCCGTTCGTCAAGATCTTTTCGGTGTTGCTATGTTTGCGCAAACAATATGTGCAATAGCACAAGCGTTTACACTAAGTGTACCTGCTAGATTGTCAGCCCTATGGTTTGGTCAAAATGAAATTGGACTAGCTACTTCTGTAAATATTTTTCTAAAATCGTTATTTTAAACGATAATTATAAGTTTTTATACTCAGATTGGAGTATTTGGTAATCAATTAGGAACGGCCATTGGATTCGTAATTCCACCACTTCTACTTGTTAAAAGTGATCCAATAAACATTATCGAAAGGAATTTTTATTATCTTTTGATAATAAGCGCCGTTACTTGTGGCATAGTGTTTGTTTTATGCTTTATATGTAAGTTTACATTTAACCGAAATTATTTTAAATCAATTTCATTTTTAATTTGGATTCAAAGTTGTTAAGGATGAACCAAAAGATGCACCAAGTTTAGCACAATGGGAAGTTCGAAACATTGTAAATGCTAAAGAAAAGAAACAAGACGATTTTAAGATTTTTAAGAAATCGCTTAAAAGCCTTTTCAAAAATTACAACTTTTGTCTTTTATTAATATCGTATGGAATAAACACGGGTGCTTATTACTCAATTGGTACCCTACTCAATTTAATAATTTCATATTATTACGAGAATGAGAACGAAAATATTGGAATTATCGGTTTGATCTTAATTTTGGCTGGTCTTATAGGGTCAATTATATGCGGACTTGTACTTGATAAGACTAAAAAATTCAAGTACTTTAAAAATTTTATTTTTTTCAATAGAACCAACTTATAGGCATAATTTTTTTAAAGAAAAATAACATTTTCAGTGTACTTAGGCTCTCTATTAGCCATGATCTTGTTTACGTTTACTCTAAAAATTAATATCTGGATTATTTTTGGAACAACTTTTTTGCTCGGTTTTTTCATGACAGGATACCTTCCAGTCGGTTTTGAACTGGCTGCAGAAGTAACTTATCCAATTTCTGAAGGAACATCGTGCGGTCTCTTGAACACATCGGCTCAAATATTTGGAATTATTTTCACTTATTCACAGGGTAGAATAATTTACAAACACGGTTCTTTGGCTGGAAATATTTACTTGATTTGTGCTCTTGTTGTGGGAACGATTCTCACTGGTACACGTTTGGCTCTTTTCCCAAAAAAAACTGAGTTTTTAAAAAATTTTTCTTGTTTAAAGGATTTGTTAGATCTGATTTTCGTAGACAAAATGCAATTAAATTGGAGCAAGAGATAAGTAAAACAATGACAGAAAATACAAGCTCATTTTCAACTGTAAACACTAATATAGATGGTAGGAATCTATTTTGATTATTAAGTAGAATTTTTGAATTATTAATCATCTTTTGATTTTAAGAGCTAAAATTTTGAATGTATAGATGAGATGAATCAACATTTTATTTTTTGGGTCTTTTTTTTTATTTATTATATATTAATAATAAAAATTCAACCAAATATCAAAGTATTCAATATTTTACCATTTTAAAACTTTATTTTTACAAACAATTAAATTTTCGGCTTTGTGAATTTTTGAACAAAAAACAATTTGTACAAAAAATAATTTTAAAAAAGTGTTAATTTTTCTTATAGATAATATTTTGAGTTAAAATTTAATGAAAATGTGATACAACTTTTGTATCACCTGAAGGTAATTTCCTTTTAAGCGGAAGTGGAATCGTTTAAGAAAAATCCGCATTAAATGATAAAGTTGATTTGTACATGAATAGCAAAAAAATAAATAAATATCAAAACAAACTTAACCAAAACCAGATAAAAAGTAAAGCTTTTTAAGCATTTTTATGCAATGCAAATGCATGTACTAATTAGAAAAGGATTTTTTCCAAATAATTCCAAAGCCATTAGGTTTATCAGAATTTAAAAAAAGCCATCAGGTGATACAATAGTTGTACCACATTTTTATAAAATTTCAACTCATAAATATGATCAGAAAGAAGATTAAAGGCTAGGATGTAATTATTTTTTGTACAATTTGTATTTTTGTCTAAACAATTCACAAAGCCTAAATTTTCGAAAATATAACATTATATTACAAGTTAACTATTCTGATGGCTCATACTCTTTTTGGAATTTTAATCATAAGTTATGAATAATGAATAATTACACTTGTATAGGCTATTCAATTTTTAAATAACATTTTAAGTGGATACCTGAAAAAGCACACACCTTGGATTTTTGAAAAAAGCACATAGGAATGTGAAACCTTTATTTTGAGGTCAATATTTAAACTGATAGTATAGAAATATTACTCCGATCAAGAGCTTTCGTTTGACACCCATATCATGAGCATTGAATGTGAGCTTCCTAAAGAAAAATTTAAAAAATACTTAAAAAACGTTCACACCCATTTGAATTCCCCTGCATATCCTCAATACACTCTTTATTTTTACATATATCTAGATAGAGAATTTAAAGAGCTACACAATGGAAGTCTTCAATTTTCAAATTTGCACACCCGTGTGCAAAAATGAGGTATTTATGATTATGATTTATTATGTAAAAAGAAGCGATTTATGAACATATTTCAAAAGGTCTTATTATGGTGTAATTTGATACTGGGAACTGGAATTTCTGATTTATTTTGCTTAATTTTTATCAAAAGCCGTAAAAAAGGGTCTTAAATTATTTCAAATTATTGATTCTTAAAGTGAAAACTTTTTTACGATTTTCCTCTAAAAACTGATAAAGGTTATAAGTTGGTTTAAAAAATTTTATTTCAGGAAGGAAAAAAATAACATAATTACAAGTAGTAGAGATATTACGAAAAGAGAGTTTTAGCTTATCAATATAAAAATCTGTAATAATAAGTTATTCTATACTTAACAAAAATCTTTACAGAAGATAATAAAATAGAAATGCTTAAAAATAGAAATTTTGCAAGCTTTTATTAATGCATAAATCTTATTTTTTCACTGAGCCTTTACACAAATTCTAATGGCAATAACCAAATAGAGTCTAAAATATGGACATTCGTTAAATCGATGGCGGTAGCAGTAACGGCATTTTTTTTTACTAAAATGACTGTACAGGCATGATATTTAAAAAAAAGTCGAAATTTGTCTTCCAAAATTCTTATGACATATAACATCAACATCATTAACCGTTTTTACATTGTTTTCCACAACTATTAACTCTGGTCTCCATGTCAATAAAAAGATTTAGCTTTTATAAAAACCAATAAGAAAACTAAGAAAATTCAATTTTTATAATTTTCTTTTGATTCAAAGATAACGTTGATAGCGCGAACATAATATATTTGTTAATCTCCACTCTATAGCTATACTTTTTATACTTTAAGGAATTTGGTAAAAAAAATCAAACTATTAGCTCAAATTATAAAAATTTATTTCAATATTTGTTAACACCATTTCACAAGTGAAACGAAATTTAACAAAAGGAATATTTTTCTTATCTTTGTGCAATAATTTTATAATTTCACAATTAAAGAAATTATACATTTATATTTTGAGACAAATATTTCTTTCGCATATGAAAAGAAATTGCAATAACAAAAAAAAGCATTCGCAAAAAAAAAAGAAATCCCCCCACTTATATATACATATAAATTTAACTTCAAAAACGAAAGAGTAAAAAAATTTTCATATTTTATTCTTGAAATTTTTTATTTTTTTGTTCTTTTTTTTTATTAAAAAAAAAATAAAATTTGAAACGAACAAGAACATTCATTCTTTTATTTCATTTTTTACCACCCATTCAGAAGGGCTATGGAGAATACACATCATGAAGATTATCGTCATTTTAGGGACGCTCTTTTCACTGATCTTACCCAAAATCTAAAACCTGTTATTATTTCTTTGACCATGCTCGCTGAAGACTATTGTCGAAGCGATACTTACATTGCCAAAGCCATCGAAGAATATATCGACGAAGTAAATTAATCATTTTTAAAATAAACTTTTGATTTTGATTAAATTAAATATTTTTATTCATTTAGGTTTCATCTAACATTAAAATTCTTGGCTTGTATTTGATTGATTCAATAATGAAAAACTTCAAGACAAACACATCGTACATAAAAATATTCGAACGAAACATTGTGCCGCTCTTCGAACGTGTCTTCAAAGCGGTAAGATTTAATCTTTAACTTTAATATTTTCTAGGTTTTTTCGAATTTTTTAATTTTTAAAAAATTTTTCAAATAAAAATTAAAAAAAAAACACGGTTAAAAAATTTTTACTAATCCCTCCTGTTGATGCGATCGAAGACCTTAGACCGAAGGCTTAATTGTTTTACTTTTTTTTGTTTTTGTTGTTATTGTTTGTTTCTAATTAGGGATTCCTTGTCTTATCTAGCTTTTTTGGATTATTAAAAATTTTTGGATTTTTTTTTCTATTTTAAGGTTGATGAGAATAATCGTAAAGCTTTGTACAAATTAAGACAAACTTGGCTCGATTTATTTTCAGTTGAGACTTTGTATGATTTAGACGTTCGAATACAGAAAGTAGATCCAGCTTGGCCAATAACAGCAGTCATTCCTCCATATGAGCCAACAGTAGTGAAGCAAATAGTTAAAGAACCTCCGATTGTGAAAAAAATCGAACCGGTACCACCTAAACCTGTCAATGTACCTTTAAAAAAGTCTTTGTTCGAAATCGAATTGAGTAAACCAAAAACAACCGCAAAACCAATTCAACCAGTTGTGAAAAAAAACCCTCAAGTAACTCAAAATAAATCTCCTGTTAAACCTACAATAACGAATAACAATGTAATAAACAAATCAAAAGTAATTCAAAAGAATTCTAGTCCCGGTAAGACAGACAAAAGTCCTGAAACAGTCAAAAACACAAATTCAAACAAGCCAATTATAAAGCCAGCAGCTAAGCAAACTGAGAAAAAACATGTTAATAATCCCACTAGTGGTTCAAGTACACAGAATAATGGTTCATCAAATAGCAAAAAACTTAAGCTTTCACCGACTGCGAGTGATAAAATTGATAAAACACCACCAAAAAAACCCATTCAAAAAAGTCCAAATTTTGAACAAAAAAAAGAGAAACCAATTGAAACTCAAATGACAAAATCTGTTTCAATAACAAGCCTTAAACATCCGATTTCAGATAAAAACGAAACAAAACCAGACAATGTTAAACGTATTAAATTGTCTGATTTTCAAAAGAAAAATGCAGAAAAAGAAACACCCATCGAAGAGTCTAGTAAAGATGTTGATTTACGTTTTATGCTCCCATCGAGTGTTGTTGTTGCTGCACCAATTGTCGAACAAATTAAGCCTTTACCCGAACCAGTGAATATTAGCAATTTAGTTAAAAACATTCTCGATAATCCGGCAGCAAAGCAAATCTTAAATAATCGTACCAATAAAGATCAAGTCGTAAAAGAACATGAGCCTCCACAAAAAAAAGATGTACCACAAGAGTTGCCTAAGATTGCCACTCCTCCTCCTGCTCCTACTCCATCACCACCGCCAGTCGCTATTCAACATCCAGTCGTACCTCAAATGGAAAATTTAGCAATCGACGAGAAACAAGATGAAGATGATTTAACTGATCTACCTCCAATTAAACCAAAAGATGTAAGCGAAAATTCTAATGATTCATTGCTTATAATTGATGGTAGATCATACAGAATTCAGCCCGATGTTAGACGAACAATTAAAATATATTATCATGATCATGATGTTTATTGTGACACAAAGACTAAAGATATATTTGTTGATCAAAAACGTGTAGCCAAAATGGGAGATAATACTAAAGAAATAATGTTAAATGGCCGTCGTGTGAGGCTAATGTACATGGGTAAAAGAATTGAGTTGTGGATTGACGGCATGTCGTTTCACTTTAGAGCCGACTCACCACCAAAACAAATTACTTTAAGTTCATCAATGAACAGTCAATCGAAACGTTATTTTGTAACTATTGATAGTCGAACAATGGATATGTATTTTAATAGCTTTAAAGTATGTACAATTAATGGTGGTCCCTATGGTAATGGACCGAGTATTTTAATGGCTAGACTAGCTCCTGATGACTATGAACAACATGAGGTTAGTTTTGTTTGTCCACCAAAACGGATCATGATCGATGGTATACCAAGAAAAATGAGGTAAAAATTTAAATTTAAATTTCATATTGCTTTAAACTATTCTAATTAAAATATCTCTAATTCATAAGATATGACCTTCCGGTTCCATGTATCGAAATGGATAATGGTCAATTTCATATAATACGTTTTACAGGTCCACCAAAAGACATACACATTGACAGTCAGCCATATAAGGTTCCATTCGATAAAACTGTACGCATAAAACTTAACGGACGTGCTCATGAATTAGCCTGGGGTGGTCCCGGATTTGAAGTAATCATAGACGGTCGTCCCTATGAGCTTCAATTCAATAAACCTGAAAGAGAAATCATAATTGGTACACGACCACATTCGGTTTGTATTTACGGTGAAGCGCCAGACGTCAAAATTTGTGGTCGCTTACCAAAAGAATTATGCGAAAAAGCCCAACAAACAGAACTTAAGCCCATAGCAGTCAAACCACCACCGTTAATGTCACAACCATTACCAACACCAACTGATCCATCGATTCTAAGGGCTGCCGAAGAATTAAATCCAAAATCGAAAATTTCAAATTTACAAGATTTATTGCAACAACTTGTAAAACACAACATTTTACCAAAAGGTCCTCAAGAGAAAAAAGAAGATGATGTTCAAGTACCTGATTTGACTAGTTTTGACATGGATTTACTTAAACAAAAGTATACATCGGCATTTAAAAGTTTGTATAGAGGAGTTCAGTGTAAAGAATGTGGTAACCGATTTAATCGAAATGAAACATCTAATGGTTTATCTTCATCGCGTTATTCAAAACACTTGGATTGGCATTATAGACAAAATAAAAAAGAAAAAGAAGAATTGAATAAAGCTCATTCAAGATCATGGTATTATACACTTAAAGATTGGGTTCTATTTGAAGAGATTAGTGAAGAACAAGTTGTTAGTACAGATGGTCAAATACTTGAAGAAGACACAGTTCGCGAGCACGCGAATGAACCAATGGTCACCGATGAGCCTCAAAATAGAAGTCTATTTGCAAATAATGGAATAAAAACATGCCCTGCTACAGACGATATTGGTGATTCCTGTTGTATTTGTAATGATCCATTTGAAATATTTTGGTATGCAGAAAAAGAAGAGTGGCATTTTAAAGACGCTATAAGAGTCGATAATCGAATTTATCATCCAATATGTTATGAGGATAATAGAGAAGAAAATGAAGCTAATCAAAATAGTATAAATGATTCGATAAACACATCGGTTAAATCGGAACCAATTTAGTAAGATAAAATAAATTAGTTATTATTATATATTGATTTAAGATTTGTTGAATTTTTGAAGAAAGCAAGAATTTCGAAATGTAAAATTTAGTTTTTCTTTTTTTTTTTATTTTTATCAGTTTTTTTTTTCTTCGTCTTCTTCTTTCTTTTTTCTGTCAAAAAATTTTATTTTTTTATTCACAACAAAAATAATTTAAAATTTTAAAATAAAAATTTTGAAAATTTAATTTTAAAAACCTTTTGATCTCATTTTTAAAAACTTATGGCATACCAATAGTTTTGATAATCATAACGGGTATAATAACAACAAAAAGATCTATACAAACTAATCATTGTTTATAATATGTTTAAAATAGTCCCCTTTATATTTTATGTATAGTTCCATTCTTTCGATCCACTTATGAAAAGTTTTAAGATACTCTTCTTAAAACTAAGGCGTACTAAGCTTTCGGAGCTACTGTGAATGTCTAATCGCTGTTTGATATAATCGAAAAGCCAGTATGGTAGTTGTCCCATTAAACTGAAACCTTGTTCTTTTAGATAAGTTATTAAAGCTTGATGAACGTGCGGTCGAGCATTGTGAACATGAAATTTAACTATTTTGGTTTTCTGCTCATCTTAATTAATCTTACCAAAGGTTGTAAACAATCATCTATATATGTTTTCTGATCTATACACCCTCCTCTATCCCAATATGTAATCAAATACATCCCACGACCAAAACAGTGGCTCGTCAGCTGTGACTACGTTATGTATTCGCCATGTTCCAATTTTAAATTTAGCCAAATTTTCTTGACAAAGTCGAGCCCTATCTCTATGGTTTTTTTTCAGTCAATAAATGGGGTACAAACCGAGATGCTATTTTCCGAAGTATAAAATGATCGTGAATAATGCGCTCGATTGTACCTCAACTAAGAAAAGTCTGAATTTCATCATAGACACAATATAGCTTATCCTCCTAATATTTTGAAATAGATCAATATTCGGGTCAACAACTGCCGTTATCGGCCGTCCAGAGCGTGGAGCATCTTTGGTTCTCTCTATCCCACCACGAAATATTTTCACCCATCGAACAACTGTTGCATATGAAAGGGCCATGTCTGTATAAACTTGTTTAAAGTCATTTTGGATCTTAGCTGCATTCGATCCCAATTTTACACGCATCTGAATAAAAAATCGAAAATTCAAATTTTGTATTTTTTAAAATTTTAAAAATTACTTAATGAGTGTTAAATATAAATCAGTTAGAACTAAGATAAAATCTTGGATAGTGGTTCAATTAATAGAAAATCGCATACAGATTAAAATTATACATGTTGATAGGAGTCAATGTACTTTGATTAAAAAATAATGACAGAATTATCAAAACCTTTGGTATGCCCTAAGTATTAAATGTAATGCTAAGCCAAAATGTATAGTATTTGTCAGTAGCCTTTAAAAAATTTATTAACCAATTTTAGATTCAAAATTTCACTCATTTTTTTAGAAAAGAATAGAAGATTTAACTTTTACAATTTTGCTACCACTAAGAAAAAATTTTGTTCAATAATTATATGTGAATCGAATTCCATAAAAAAGCTAGGTGAAACATCAAAATTCTTATGAAAAAAGAAACGTATTTTTTAAAATAGTTTATTTAATATTTTTATAATTAATGACACTTGACAAAGTGATTTTCTCCTGTCAGATCAGATTTCAAACGAAACCGAAATTAATTTTTTTTTCAATCAAATCATATTCGATTCAAAAAAAAATAAAAATTAATTAAAATTCCTTCAAAAACAAAAAGCAAATATCCCCATGTGCTTTTTATAAGAAGAATAGATAAAAAAAATGAGCGTTAAAAATATGGATGATTTTAATTAAAAAATTTTGTTCAAAATCTCAAATGATTTTATTTTTTAATTAAATTCCGTTGAAAACCAAAACAAATGATCACTGGCATGAGATAAAATCGATTTTTTCCTCAAATACCTCTTAAAATAACCAAAAAACAATTTAAACATTCTTTTTTGAAATGTTTATTCAGGTGGAAAGTACTTAGTAAGCATGTTTAATAGAAAAAATAGAGAGAGAGAGAGAGAGAGAGAGAGAAAGAGATAAGATTCACTGACAAATATCTTAAATCATTAATCAATTTTTATCATTTTCATTGATTCAAAAACAACAAAAATAAATCTGCATCTAATTTATTTTCTCTATGGCTATAAATTACTGTTGAAACATATTAATAGATCGTATTTAATAAATTATTTATAGAATGTTTATTTTTTTTTGGTTTTTACTAGCAGGTTTTTATAGTGAGATATTTTGAGTGGCTTCTAATTTTTTCATTCCTACATTATTTTTGGGGAAATTTTTTTTTAAATGATTACCATTAATAGTATCAATTTTTATTTTTCTGCTTATTCAGTACTAAAGGTCATCAATAATTTATTTATATTTAGGAAAAAAAATGAACGTTCCTTTGACTCTAAGTTTAAATTCGGCGAAATAGCTGTCATAATTGCTCGTTGTAAGTTTTTTTGCGTCTTTACCAATCATTAGTTAGACCAAACCTAGATTATGCGGTAAGTATATGGAATCCATATCTGAGAGCTACAAAACTGACCAAAGCGTTGAAGAATCATAGGTGATCTTATCAAATTTTATTAGATAATACCTTTTTATGAACAAGTTAGATTTACAAGTGTTCAAATTGACAAAAGAGCTCAACAAGAATTGTAGAGCAAAAGCAAACTTCTTTAGAAACAGAATCGTAAATATGTTGTTCAAGCAAAATATTTTGGATTCTTTTAAAGCAAAGATGGACGAATGGATGTATGACAACCTCAAAAGCCTGTTAAGTTCTTACAACATTGCGCTCTGTGCGCAGTTAAACTACTAAAATACTGATGTGAAAAAAATCAAAGAATGGTTAAAAATTTATTGATAATTTAAATGAATATAGATTCTCTTAAAAAAACTCAAATTTTTGGTTTTTGTTTACTCATAGACTCAACACGTCATTTTTGCATTTACTGTTTTTGTTAAGCTCTCAAATTTTGATTTCATGATGATTTATGTTAGCGGTTTAGAGAAGGTAATTTTTAAAATATCAAATTTCAGGTATTTAAAAACTCCCCCAAGCGTAAAAAACAAAACAAAACAAAAACTGACATCGATTAATTCCATATGTTGTTTTTTTTTATTCAGTTAATTTTTATACGGACAATGAACACAAAACATTCATTCTTTCAATCACAGTTGGACTTGATTATAATTACTAAAATCATTTGAAAAAAGCATCTCAAGTATTTTATGAAAGTAATTAATCAATTTTTATTCTAATGGAATATTTTCCTTTAAGTTAATAATTAAATCTCGACCACCTCCAAGTTAAAAATCTTTTTGAAGTTGAAACTTATCAAATTTCCTCTCTTTATCTCTCAATCAGACTTATTCTGAATAATGACCCGACTTTAATAATTAAGATTTTTATCTATAAATATCGTTTATTTTTTTTTATTGTTTAGTTTTAGATTTTTGTACAAATAACAAAAAAAAATGAGTCAGAAAGAAAACAACGCAACTAGTCCTTTGCTTCCTCGTAAAGACGACCAAAAACAAGATGAAACACTCACTACTCAGGTTGTAATTGCTGCAGTGGTAAATACTTCTACTGATAAAACAAGTCGACCTGTGTCAGAACAACCAAAAGAATACAGATTTATACATCAAAGGATACCTATAAGAGTCGGAAATTTAAAATTTTTACTTCCATTTTTACTACTTGGATTTCAAATTTTGTTTATTGTTCTATTCGCTGTGTTCGCAGATTACTCAAAAGAAAATGACAACTCAAAATATTCAAGTAGGACTTTTAATTTATTCCAAAGTTGCTTTTTTTAACTAGATTAACTTGATGTTTTTTATAGTGTTTGAAGACTTACACGCGATTGCTTTGCTCGGCTTTGGTTTTATAATGACATTTTTAAAACGTTATGGTTATGGCAGTATCGGATTCAACTTTCTCTTGGTCGCTTTTGTAATTCAATGGTCTCTATTAGTCCGAGGATGGCTTGGTAAAATATCAGGACAAAGCTCAAATATTTTACTTAACCTAGATAGTTTAATTCATGCTGATTACACTGTCATCACTGTTTTAGTAAGTTTAGGAGCTGTGATAGGAAAAACAACATTAGCTCAATTGGTCATACTAGCCCTTATTGAAGTTGTTGTTCAAATTGTAAACGAGTTTGTGAATTTAAAAGTTTTAGAAGTTTATGATATTGGACGATCCATTCATGTTCATTTATTTGGTGCGCTATTTGGTCTAGCTGTATCTAAATTTTTGCACTTTAGAGGGGTTAAAAGTCAAAAACAAGCGCCGGTTTATCACGCTGATTTGTTTGCGTTAATTGGAACTTTATTTTTATGGGTGTTCTATCCGAGCTTTAATGCTTTACTCACTAGAAATAATCAAACTCAAAACAGGGCTGTTATAAATACCTTAGCTGCTCTTTCAAGTTCATGTATAGTTACTTTCGGAGTTTCATCATTAGCTGGAAAAGGTAAAATAAACGTTTTACATGTTCAACATGCAACTATTGCTGGTGGAATTGCGATCGGAAGTGTTGCTGATCTTAAATTACAAGTGTATGTTGCTCTTATAGTAGGCGCAGTAGCCGGTCTTTTGTCCACAATCGGATACCAGTACATAGATGTAAGAAATTTAAAAGAAAAATTATCTAATTTTTTTCTAAATTTTATTTTTTAGCCTTTCTTAACTCGTGTTATTAAACTACATGATACATGCGGTGTAAAAAGTCTTCATGCCTTACCGGGTCTTATTTCTGGTGTACTAGGAGCAATTTTTGCTTGTGTTTCAACATTCGATGATTATCAAAATGAATTGTATAAAATTTATCCAGCTCGATTGCCTCAAGTAAATTCAACTGAGTATTTTGATCAAAAATTACAAGTTGGAGGCGCAGGTCGTAGCAATTATGAACAAGCAGGAATGCAATTGATCTCAATGGCAATTACTTTGGGAATAGCTTTGGTTGGTGGAGCCTTTACTGGTCTTCTTTTAAGATTACCAATTTTCGAACAATTGAACGAAGAGGTTGAAATGTTTGATGACGAAGCCCAATGGACAACGCCAGACGACTATGCGTTAAAGTTAACTTTTGCAACAAATCAAAATGAAACTGAAGAGAATCAAGTCGAAGAAACTGATGAGCTAAAAGATGACAACAAAGTTTAAAATTGTTTTAATTTATTTAAAAAGTGTTTTTATTTAAAATGTATGAAATGTTTAAAAATGAAAATTTTTTTCTTATTTGTTGTTGTTTGAAAATTGAAATTTTTAAATAAAATTTTTTATAGATTAAAATTAATTAATTTTCCTAAATCATTCTCGGATTTTGAAGATGAATTAGCTCATTTTTCCATCGGACTCAAGTCGATAAAAAAATTTTTAACATCACTTCAGACATATCTACGCATTTATTTTAAGTTACCCATAAATTGGGTTACAGGTAGGTGTCTGGGATTAGTAACTGGCTCATTTTTATTTTCACTCAACACAGAAATTCTTTTAAAATATTTTTTAAAATAAAAAATACTTGGTAACGTAAAAATTAACTGAAAAAATACTAAAGTGCTTGGTTGTTAACTTTTTTATTTTGTTTGTTTATTTGTTAGTTAGTTAATGTGTTAATAGTCCGAGTTTCTTAGAAAAGTCCTTTTCATTTTTAAGAAATATTTAACAAGTATTTTTTGATTCGTTGGTGGTTACTTGATTCCAAATCTCGTAATTTTTATTTTTTTCGTGGAATAAAATTATGTTTGTATTAAAGACAAATTTTTGCAGCGATTTAACTAAATAAATTAGCATAATTTTTTTTCAAATTACTTGAATTTTCAAGTGCATTTAACGCTCTATTTTAACATAAAATAAAGCAATAACACAATACTATATATAAGATTGGATTTATAAAGTAACCAAAAAATCAAATTAAAAAATATAAAAAATGGCTATGCAAAAAAGAGCAAATGTTAGATTGCCACCCGAAGTAAATCGAATTCTATTCATACGTAATCTACCATACAAAATAACTTCAGAGGAAATGTATGATATTTTTGGTAAATATGGAGCTATTCGTCAGATTAGAATCGGAAACACGCCAGAGACAAGAGGTACTGCTTTCGTTGTTTATGAAGATATTTTTGATGCCAAAAATGCATGTGATCACCTTTCCGGTTTCAACGTATGTAATCGTTATTTGGTTGTTTTGTACCATCAACCGCTAAAAGTAAAAATTAATCTTTTCATTCATTTAAAGTTTTCTTCTGAATTTATCTCTCATTTTTTGTCATTTAAGGCAACTAAAAAATTCGACGTCGAAAAAGAAAAAGAATTAATTGAAAAAACAAAAGCCAAATTTGGTCTTTAAGATTATTAACTATTGTTTAAACTGATTGTGTAAATAAAATCAATGAATAAATGCATGTTTTGGCTTGGATTTAAATATTTTAATAAAAATATTCTTGTTATTTTAGAATTTTTTTTCATTTGAGCATTTACAATATCTAATACATCCGTTCGTTTGTATTAATTCCTTTTTTCGTTCTAGTGATAAATTTTTGAAAGTATTTAAACATTTTAGTCTCAATTTTTTATAAGTTCATGTCGTGTGACATAGGTTGTCGAAAAATGGATTGTTCATATCAGATTGAATCCTTGTAGTACTTGTGCTGGTAACGATTTCAATAAAAAAATGTAACAAGCCTTTAATTAAGTCGCAATCTAGTTAATATTAAACTTAAAAGAGATTTGTAAAAATTGTGTGATTTATTTATGAGGGACATTCATATACTACCCTGGTCGTTCACATGTTCCAAAAATGAACGTTCAAATGTTTTCATTTGAATTCAATGAATATTTTTAAACGCTTATGAATTCAAATGAAAAAATTTGAACGTTCATTTTTGGAACATGTGAACGACCAGGGTAGTATCTTGAGTAATTTTGAGTACAAATTTACAAATTCAAGTTAAGTTTAAGTCGGAGAATTGTCGTAAACACTGAGAGTTTTTACAGAAATCAATCACTCGTGTCCTGGGCCTAATGCTTATTTTAAGATAAAACAAATCTCTTGTAACATTGAAATTAATTTTTTCGCAAAAATCATGTTTTGATTATGATTTAGAAATACTGATGAATTAGGGATTAAAGTGAAACCGAAAATAATATGAAGATAAAATTTTTTAAAAATTTTATTTAAAAATATTTAAAAATTACAAACAAAATCGGCAGCAAAAAATATGGACCAAAAAATTGAAATTTTTTTAAAAAAGTTTTCAACAAAAAAAAAATCCCAAAAAAAATTTTTAATAAGGAAAATAAAGTAAGAATCCATTAGCTAGAAACTTATTGATTTCATAGAGAAAAAATTTATCATAAACAAAAAAAATGAGGTTAATTTGAAATTAAATTTTAGAAAAGAAAATCCATGTTTTACTTTAATTTTTTAGAATCTGTAAATTAAGCCCTGAGATCTAAAAAAATCAGAGAGGTAGTTTATTATTTTTACTGTTTAAACATTGTTCTTGAAATATTTTTTGAATTAATTTTTTGTAAAAATTAATGAAAAATCCACGCGAAATGCCTCTTTGATTGTTAATTAAATTAGTCTGTTAAGCTGTTGATTTTGATGAGGTTGCGCTAGGTACATAGCATTATTATTTGCCGCATTAGTTTGACTCGTTGAAGTTGTTAATTTTTGATCGACTAA
The DNA here is from genome assembly GCA_022207745.1 of Brachionus rubens. Taxonomy (NCBI): domain Eukaryota; kingdom Metazoa; phylum Rotifera; class Eurotatoria; order Ploima; family Brachionidae; genus Brachionus; species Brachionus rubens. The sequence continues at coordinate 1,282,610 of JAJVHD010000022.1, read as the reverse complement.
ATTTATAGTCGGTTCGGTTTCGTATCCTGTTGTTATCGTGCTCATTGTTGGAACATATGTATTGGACATTTGTTTGGACATACAATTCGAACAATTCGTACATGAAGGCGCCATTAGACCGCCCATTGATTGACTCGCTTTTTTTTGTGTCAATAAAATTCTCAATTGTTGTGCTTCGTCTTTTAATGTTTGTAGTTGAGCTTTCAAAATTGAGTTCTCTTTTTCCAAAAAACTAGCTCGGATTGCTATCTCATCTTCACGTTGTTTACGTGCATCTCGTGACTTTTTGGCTGCAACGTTATTTCGTTTACGTCTCTCAAAATATTTTCCGTCTTTTTGATACTCAACTCCTTGTTGTTTTGGATTAGAATTACGCGTTCGTGTACGTGATGATGTCTGAATTGATGTTCTAAATTGATTCGAATCTAGAGTTGATGATGATGATGTTGACGACACCATGGATGAGTTGGATAATTCGGATATGTTTGTAGGCTTTGATGGTGAAATCAAATTCATCATAGGATTAAGTAATGGATTTAATGTTGATGAAGTAGGAGGTACTAGTGAAACAAGTTGAGGTCCTTGATGATGTTGAATCTGTCCTTGCTGTTGACCCATACCACAGTCTAATAGCTGAAGACTTTCAACTTAATTTTGAAAAAATTTAAGATTAGTAAAATTTTATCATTTTTAATTATGCAATTAGAATTTTTTTTCATTAAAGTATTTACCCTATGAAAAATAAAACCTATTTAATACCGTAACCGCTTGCGCATAAATGTGCTAAAATGCTTCTTTTTTCAATCGATTTGAATTTCAGTTTCTAATCGAATAATTTTGATAAAGCTTAACTTGAAATTTCCTATAATTATATTACCTAAATCACTCTAATCTTATTAATTATTAATTGGCCTAAAAAATCCTTTTATATGAGTCTGCAAAATTTGTCCAATTCATTTGCGAATTTAAATAGAATCCTTGTGAGTGATGTGCAATCTGCATCAGGTTTGCAGAATTTTGCAGACTTTTATAATAGGTGCAGCAAGTTTCGTTTCAACTGCTACAATTTATATTTTGGCCAAATTTCCCTTTGCACAGATTTTTTACCAGCTTTAAAATAGAGAAAAAGAAAATCTATAAAAAACTTAACTTGCGTAAAAAATCAAAGTTTAAGGGTGCATTTATAAGCAAGCTATTACGGTAGTTTATTCATTAATAAAAAAAGTTATTAAATGGTTTGAAAGTTTTGTCTAACATAAATGCCAATGTTTACTTTAATTTCTAAACTTAAATAAGTGTATTTTAATCTTACAAGCTCAAAATATGCACCAATAAGCACTCTAATCAAGTTATTTTGATTTTACTTGGAAAAAAGTGAGAGCGTTTACCATCTTTAAGAGGATTCTTATTTATCCTAATTTCTTTAAAATTAGAACGTCTGGTCATTTTTTGTCGAAAACTTTGATTTCGTTATATTGACCAAATGAACCATATCATAAAGAGTAAGATCAAATCGATACCTAATAATTATCTAAGAAATATTTAGGACTCTATAAAAACATCGTGTGTTTAAATTAAATATCATCCTTTGTGGAATAGATAATTCAGGGTTTATAAAAGATCGCTGACTGTACATGAAAAAATTATCTTATTTTATTTTCTTTCTGGTGATTTTTAATAAAACATTAAGCCTTTATAGACAATCAAAAATCGCTGGATTGTATTTTTGGGGAGTTAGATCAGAAATGTGATGTTTATTTTATAATTAAAAAACTAAAATTTTAAAAATTTGAATATTCTTTACCAAGATTCATTCTGGTAGAAAACTAATTCTAAATTTTTTAGGAAGTTTTTATTTCCTGGTCGTTCACGAATTAAAAATATGCGAAAATAAATGAGAAAAAAATAACTTTTAATAATAGTTCATGACATTCACATTCATTTTTCTCTCAAAGAGCTTTGCTCATCTGACATGGGCTACTTGAAAAAAATTTGCTTTACATACTTAAACCCCCCTTACCCGTGGCGGTTTCTTCACCTGTTAATAAAAAACTGAACCTTTGAACGTAAAGAAATCTTTAATTTTTCAACTCAAGAGTTCACCTTGTTTTTGTTAAAACATAGAAAAAAGTTCTTATAATTTGGTCAGGAAAAAAATCTATCTACTCGTAGAGACAAAATTGCCCAATATGCATGTAAAAAAAGTTATCAGATAAGCTTTTTTGACAATGAAAATATACCACCCTTCCTGGATTCATGTGTCAAAATTTTTAAAATGTTACCCCATTCATCCGGTTTCTGAAAATAAAAAGTAAATTTAAAAATAATCCTTTCAAATTCCGAAAGTTTAATCAAGGAAATATTAAATGAGTGCATTATGAAATAAAAGTTTCCCAAAATCAATACTCTAGAGTAATATCGAAAAAAATATATATATTTGGCTTGAGCTCTTTAAGAAAAAGAAAATTTAAAAATTCTAAATTTCACGTTTTTTCAAGCCAATATAAACACACACAATAAAAAATAATCTGATGGGAAAATGACTAAAATCTCCCACCATCTGATACAAGACACAACAATCAAAAAAAAAATTACCTTTAAAATCACTTATTAAATTGTTAGACCCTGAATACAAAACAAAATTAATAAAAAAAACTAAAAAATACGAAGAAATATAAAAAAAATTATTGACCATTTGTATCAGAGGGCGGAGTCATAGGTAAGTTATTATTGAAAGTAAAAGTACCATAGTTTGAATTTGTATCATTCGTTGATGATGGAGATGATGAAGATTGCGGCGATGATGAAGATGACATTGATGTAGTTGATGGGGAAGCCGAAGTCGCTGTTTGTGTTTGTTGTTGCTGGTTATTCTGTGTTTGAGTTTGTTGTTGTTGTTGTTGTTGTTGTTGCTGATAAAGCAATATGGACTCATTTGAATTAACTACAACTAAATTTGATTGGTCGTCCGTTTGATTTGTTTTAAATATTTGATCTAATGTTAAATTTGATAAGTTGTTTGACCGTGAATCGTCTTGATAGTTGCCATATGGCGATAAACGATCCATTGAATAGACCATTGATTGAGTGTTTTGAGGTGTCATGTTTTGAGCACCTTTAGAAGTGTTTGTATTACATCGTGAATCGTTTTGTTTTTGTTGTTGTTGTTGTTGTTGTTGAAATTGAACAAATTGTGCTTGAGTTGTTGATTGTGATTGTGACCCGTTCTGAGTCGTGTTTTGAATAATATTGTGATGGAACTGGGTCGGTGTATAGTATTGAAATTCGAACTCTTCCATAAAATAAAGTTTTTATGCGACCAACAAAATATTATAATCAAAGATTGAACATCGAAAAATTTCAATGTTTTAATGTAATCTTAAAAGCTTTATTCACTTAGTTATATCTAAAGGTAAACAAGAAAAAAACTATATTTTCAATGGGAAACCATCAACATCAACTTTGATTTATCAACAGGCTATCTTAATTTATAATAAGTTATTGAAAGGCTAAAATAACAAAATATCTACGTATAGTAATTTTAATACTCCAACCAATGGTGAAATCTGTTAAAATTATTTATCCAAAATAAATTGCGCATTCAATTTACTTCAATATTGATTGCTTGCAGTTATTTTAAATGCGAAATTCATTTTGTAGAGATTCTGTAAACTTCACCAATGGGCGGACCAAATTTTTCTTTAAATTGTTCCGTGCTTATTTTCAAAAAAAAAAACGACTTCTCAGAAATTTTAGGACAATTTTTAATAAGGAAAAAATTTGCAAAGTAAAATTTATAAAAATTTTAAGGTGTCTTATTTAAAAAAAAAAAATAGAAGTATGTACCACAGAAAAATTAGAAGTATTTTTGTCACAAATTAATGATCAGAATTGTATAACTTAAAATTTTCTCTTGGTAGTTTGATTTACAATGAGATGATATTATTAAAAGCGCGTAAAAAACTTAACTTTAATGGAAAGTATTAAAAATTGAGAAAGATTTTAAGAAATTGATCGTTTAGATTATCAACAAATTTAAACTGACAAAAAACATTTTTTGAAAAAATTATCTTTTCTTAGGCTTACAAGAAATTAATTCAATTCGAATTGAAAAGCGCCTAGCAATAATCATATTAGATAAGTTTGTCATAGTTAGTTTAATATCGAACAGGAAAAAATCATTTTGAGAATTTAAAACATCATTAGAAATAAAGTTTACAAAATAAAAGTTAAGGGCTATTTTGCAGCATGAAAGATGAAAGATCAAATCTTTCGAGCAAAAAATCTCGAAAAAAAACAAAAGGCTTATGAAAAAGCTAATCGATTGATTACTAGACTTATATCTTGAATCAATAAGTATGTTTTAAAAAAAACAAGTCTCTTTCGATTACATTAGTTTACGTAACTTGACGTAATCGAGTAAGGAACTAGTGATTTTTATGTCAGGGTCTAATATTATCATTTTTAACTATTATATAACTTTTACGCAATCGAAAATTTCGACTATTAAAGGCTTCGAAAAAAAAGAAAAAAAATTTCAAAATCGAATGAAAAAAATAAATAAAAAAATGCCCGATTCCAAAACTAAAAAAAAAGAAACTACACCACGACTACTACTAGTAGTAACAATAAAAACAAAAATTACGCGTTTTAAAAAAAAGAAAATGCCTAGCTTTTTTAAAAATTTTCAAAAATTGAAAAACATAATTTCAAAGAAATAAAATTATGATTTTGTAATAAAGAGAGAGAGAGGAGAAAAAATACAAAAAAGAAAATTTTTAGAGTTGTGTAATAAATTATGACCGAACAAAATTATAACGATTTTTGCCGTAATATAAATAAGCCCCGTAAAAGAAAAAAAAAGACTTGAAATATCAAGGGTTTTTTATTGAAAAAAAAATGAAATTTCAAAATATTAGTAAGAGAAGTAGTAGTAATACGCTATCATAATGAGCTTGAACTAAATTTTTATTTTATTTTTTATTGATTGTTTTTCATTCTCTATTTCGTATTTCGTTGTTAATATTACATAATCGACGTAAGTTTTCGTAATAATAAATTATGAAAATTTGCAAGATTAAATTTCATTCAAAAAAATTCATTCATAATTTTTATTATTTAGTAAGTTTTTGTTGTTGTTGTTGTTGTTGCTTTTTTCATTCATGGTCACGAACAAATTTAATCGCGAAAGAATAAATTAACTTTGTATTTTATCTCAATGAAAATAAAAAAGATAAAAAGCAATTTTTTTCGCTACGAATGACATTAAATGAGTTATATAATATTACATTTATAAAGGCGTGATTTTTCATTGTTATTTTATAATCCTATCCTAAAGACATAAACAAACTTGAGTTTTTATTTTATTTTAATTTGTTTTATTTTTCAAATTTTATTTTGATTATTTTTGAATTAAAGGTTATATTCTATTCAAACTATTACGGAAAATTATTTTATATTGGTTAAATTACGATTTTAAACAATTTAATTAGCGAAAAACTTCAAGTAAAGTCATTTTTTAATTTTTTTGCAAAATTATAAACTTGGCGATTCAAAGTTTAAATGACCCAAAAAATTGATAAAATGCCATTATTATGGCAAAATTTTTTGATTAAACGCAATTTGAATAATTAAAATTGGAAAAAGTCTCTTAAAAATATGTCCTGATAATTTGTAAAAAGTATCAAATGCTTCGAAAAAGTTTTACTTTTAATTTAGCAACTTAGTATGAACTAAAAATTTTTTCAAGCAAAAACTTCCATTTTTAATATTTGAGCTTTAAAAAACCGATTTTTGATAACACTTCCTCTATTTAACGATGTATCTTTTCCCTATGAAATTTTTTTTGGTGTAAATGCTTAGGGAAATATATTTAATACAAAAAATTATCAAAAAATTGTTTTTTTTTTAAATAGGACTTTTCAGTCATTAGCTATTAGCTTTAAAAGAAACCTAACTTATGCCAAATGGTCAATTTCCAGTCCCTAGTACTCAGAAAGGAAAACATTTGACAAGTTAAATCCAGAGTATTTTAAAGTAATTTATGGTGGAGAATATGCCTATCAAGTCGGTTTTTCAAAAATACTAAAAATGAAATCTCGATTTTGGGGTCCAAAGTGTCCTTATTATTTTTGATTTTTTTTTCATTTAAATTTGAACGAATATTAATTTTGACATTAAGTAAAAGCTTAAAAATTCCTATAAATAAACACCAGATACAAACAGCGTAAAAAAAGCCTCAAAAACATGCTTAAAAACTTTCCAAAAAATCGATCTTGTGAATATTTTAATCAAGTTCAAAATAACGAATAACTTCGAATATTCGATTGTCTTGCGAGATGAACTTTGAAAATATTTTAATTAAAAAAGTTTGAAAAAATTCGACTTCTATCGGCTTTTAAAACCAATTCTATTTCAAAACCGGCTTTAGAAACCGGCTTCATTTTTAAAACGGTTTTTGAAACCGATTTGATTTAAAACTGGATGCTGCAATCAGTTCTAATATGAATCCAGCTTATAAAACCGGATCTATTTTTAAACCGGTTCATGAAAAAAACGAATTTGAGCCAGACTTTAGGAACCGCTCTACCAGCCATAATACTAATGCATGGGTGAGGATTGAATAAACATAAAAAAAGATTAAAATACATAAATAAAGTGAGCCCCACATAAATTATTTTTTTTAGAAAGTTAGAGACCTAGCAATGGGAATAAAACATAAAATTCTGGTCTATTCAGATCACCTAAAAGTTTAAGTTATCTTTACAATTTATTTTGAGAAAATTTAATTTTAAAAAGTTAAAGTTTGAATAAATGCAGCTGACAATGTCAAAATTCAAGGCTCAAAAGAATCCCAAAATTTTAAAACTTAAAATCTTTCATAAATTAAGTTTTCAATTTGACTTTTAAATTTAAAAGATTGCTCAAAGATTTTTGCATCTTTTAAGCTTCAAAATTGACGATTTCCTTTTTAGAAGGCTCTCTGACTTTTATCTAAAGATTTCCTTCAAGAAAAGTCAAAGGTTTTCTAATTTCTAAAACTTAAATAAAAATTTAAAAATTTTGCTTTTTGCTCTATCATCAAAAAAAAAATTTATGTGTTAATTTTAGGTGTTCACTTTTTTTATGTTTTTTCAATCCTCACCCCTAATGCATAATAAATTAATTAATTTATACAAAATTTTGCATGTACCGTAAATTCTCGTTCAATGTAAGATCTTCAATTCAAAAAAAACTTAAATAATATCAAGCTGATTGTATACAGTCAGACCTCGATTTTGTTAACACTCACAGTAAGATTAAAATTGTTAACAAAACCTTGAATTAACAAAATCAAATCAAAATTATATTGTACTATATTACGACCGTAATTTCAAATTCGCTAACAAATTCGAGATTTAACAAAACCGCGGTCAGACTGTATTCGAATCGATGACTTGGTCATATGACTTAAACATAGTAAAATGTAAAGTGATGCATTTTGGGTGGCTATTCTTTACCTGTGATTTGAGAAATTTATTTTAGTGTCTAAAATTTTTTATTAGTGTCAGGAGAAAAAATGTCTTGAATAAGCAAAAAAAAATTTAATTCATTCATTAGTTTAGTGTTTAAAACTCTTAACTCATTGCAAAAATATTTAATTTTGGTTTGACAAAGATTCGGCAACTTAAATTTTTTTATCAATTTTCTTTTCATATTTTTTTTCTATTCAAAAATTGACCTAAAATGTCTGCAAATGTGGGTTTTTATGAAATAAAATATGGAGCAAAGTGAAACAAAATTTGCTCCATCCATTGGTGAAGTCTGCAAAATCTCTGCAAAACGAATTGCGCATTTAAAAACAGTGCACACCATTAAAAAAATGAAAATTAAATGCGCAATTCGTTTTGCAGAGATTTTGCAGACTTCACCAATGGATGGAGCAAATTTTGTTTCACTTTGCTCCATATTTTATTTCATAAAAACCCACATTTGCAGACATTTTAGGTCAATTTTTGAATAGAAAAAAAATATGAAAAGAAAATTGATAAAAAAATTTAAGTTGCCCAAAGATTCAAAAATTTATTGTTCTAAATAATTTTTACTTAAACAGAATAAAGGAAAAAATCCTTCGTTTTTATAACGTAGAAAAATGTTGACAGGCGTATTTTAAACTTTTACAAAAAATAAAGTTTTTTTCGACCTTTATCCTTTATCAATAAAGTAAATGTCTATCCATTTCCTTTATTTTTCCGAAAACTGATTTTTCCTTTACAAAACACCAAAATATAGCCACTTGAAGCATAAAGAAAAAATAAAGGTAATAGAGGTAAAACCTTTACTTTATTGATAAAGTAAAGCCGGCATCCCTAGTTTTGACTTAAGATAACATTTTTTAACATAAAACTAAATATAATAAACATCATTAGTTGGAAATAATTTTTTAAACACTTAAATAAGCAAAATCCAGAATTCGAATATACAATTTTTAACAAAGAAGGCACGCAAGCTATGGACAAGGAAATTTTAGAAAATGACCAAAGTGTGTACTTCAGCAATGATTTAAAATGGGAAACATATATAAGAGACTGCTGTAGACGTGCTAATAGAACCCTTGGAGTTATTCGAGACAATTTCAAATTCTTTGATCTAAACGTTATACGGTTCACTTGTAAGACCCCATTTAGGCTACGCCGTTAGTGTGTGGAGTCCATTTCTGGAAAAGATACAGCGTCGCGCTACAATATTGGTTCCAAGTTTTTCAAACTTAACGTACCTAGAAAGACTTATGAGATTCAAGATGACAGATTTTGACACTAGACGACGAAGAGGTGATTTAATCCAGTTTTTTAAAATATTTAATAAAAAGAAGGTCGATTTTATAAATTGGATTCCATCAAGAGTTAGTCAAAAGTCATTTAAGGGGTCACTCAATCGGTATTAATTGAAAATTGGTTAAGAATTGTGCAGCTCGTTTTAATTTTTTCACAAAAAGAGTTGTTAACGACTGGAATAGTTTGCCACAAACACAAAGAGTAAATATTAAATTTTTATATGGTTATTTCTAAAACACGGACCACCACTTTTACGCTCGAATAAAGGTGCGATAGTCTCTAGGCACCAATTTAATGGTAGAAAATGTTGTGCTCTTTCTTGCGGACCAGGTGGCCTCTCAAAACCAACGGGCTCCTCATTTTAAAACAAAATCAAGGTCAGCTAGACAAGGATTCAGAGAATAAAGGTCAGAAGACAAAATTTTCACACTTCCTCAAATTCCATCTTTGAATTTTCGTAAAACCTAACCGAATATATGATTTTATTATTATTATTAATTACAAAATTCAACAGGCTAGTGCCTAAAATACTAATGAGATTAGTACTGAATTAGGAAAGAGTAATCGGTTAAAAATAATATTTACATTTACAATTAGTTTTTACATTAAATTTTGGAAAAGAGATTAAAAATTCGTTTAAAAAGTTTTTACAATTTTTATGAATAAAAGTTTTGATTGTTTTTAAATTAGGTACAAGACTAGGATCACATATTGAAAGCTTATTAAACAATTTACAAAAAAGTACTTAAAAGTTTTTTCTCCGTGTTTGTTTGATGATTTTGGTAATGTAAATTGCTGTTCACGTCTTAGATTGTAGTTTTGATTTCTTTCTCTTCTTGACTCAATTAAAGAGCTTTTTAAGATTGACGGTGTATTAGATCTAAATAGAATTGAGTTTCCAAAAATCAAAAGCTTGTTCAATACTCTGTGATGGAAAGTAAAAATATTGTACAGCTGAAGAAATGAATTGAAATCATGTATGTTGTCATGGTTTGTTATTGAAAATTCGAAGAGCTTGAATAAACAAATGTAGTACATATTGGCCAGTTTTTGAATTACGGTTTTTGACATATAGATCGTTAGAGACAAGCAGTAGTCGAAGTAAGGGAGAAGAAACGTTTTGAAAAATTGAATTTTTACGGATGTAGCCAAGTAGAAAATGCGTTTAATTGAGTATAGCTTTCTGTTGACAAGTAAGCAGATGTTAGCAACATGTTGCTCAAAACTTAACTTCTCATGAATGATACAGCCTAGGAGCCTAAAAACATTCGTTCGTTGGAAAATGATGTTATAGTCAACCAAACAAAGATTCTCAAGATCATGATGGGAAATTAAATAAATATTACAAGACGAATGATATCGAGGGATTCAATTATTCGATCAAAGAAAGAATTCCTAAAATTAAAAAAAAACGAAATCAAAAAGTTTAGGAAACTCTTTTTATCAATTGGCCTTAGGGCTGGTAGACCGGTTATGATTTTTAAAGTGGTTTACAGACCGGCTCCTAATCGCAACCGGTTTATTTATTTTTTTGCATTTGGACATTGTACTATTATATGATTAATTTCATTATTCAAATGTTGCAATCAAAAGCTCCACTTCAAAGCTTTTAAGCTTCTTTTCACATATTTTTGTGGACTCTAATCATAAGCCTTCATCTTACCTTAATACATAAATAAAAACGGGAATAAAAATCCAAAGCTTTTTTTGATTTTATTATCATTATAGATGTTTTTGGAGATCCTTACACTCAAAGATATTTTTATCATCTTATTCGAACTAAAACCGACTGAAGCCGGTTTTATAACCGATTCTTATTCAAAACCGGTTTTTGAAACTGGTTCCATTTTGAAGCCGGCTTTTGGAACCGATTCTTATTCAAAACCGGTTTTTGTAACTGGTTCCATTTTGAAGCTGGTTTTTGGAACCGGTTCTGTTCTAAGACTGGTTTTGTAAAAAACCGAATTTAAGCCGGTTCGTCGAAACCGGTCTACCAGCCCTAATTGGCCTTTGTTAAATTATTATAAGCAGACTCTGCTTTCAAATTAGAGTGTGACGAATGTCTTAAGCATGTTTAATAATTTTTTTAATCGTTAAAAAGCCCTCCAAAAATTTGGATTTAGGATCGTGGTTCTCATAATCGAACGAGGGAATATGGTAATTTTACCGAAATTTTTCATTTTTTCGATGAGATCGTTGTTGGTTTTTTACGCTTTACAAACTAAACTTTGCTTTACAAACGCTTTACAAACATATAAAAAAAATTTTTTCGATGAGATAAGCTTTTCACAGTTCGCTACGGTAAATAAAATGATGAAAATTAAAAAGAAGTGAATTATCATAATTTGTAAAAAATAAGTTATCTCAATCTAACCGAAGAAGACCCATTTTCATCAATTATAGAAAAAAGATTACATTTGATTAGAGACACTATTAATCAAAAATTTTTCAGAAGAATTTAAAGAAAGAATTTTATTTCATTAAATTTTTAATACTGAACAAAAGTTAATTTTAAAATGAAAAACACATTTAAAACATTAATTCATTTATGTTTGAACTTTTCAAATTATTTTTTTTTTGGAGATGAAAATTAAGAATTGTTATGAATCCAAATAATAACGCAAATAATTTCGGATATCCTCACTATTATAATCAACAACCGCTTGTTCAACCGCAGGGTTATTTTCAGTACCCTCCGCCACCAGGATACTCTTATCCACCATCTTCGTATCCCTATCAAGCCTATTATCAAACACCTACCGGGTTTCATCAGCAGCAACCGCATGCTTACAATAATATAACACCTCAAAACTTTCAGCAAAATGTCCCGAATAAAAAGTACGAAAAAAATTACAGAAAGCACAATCGCTATCAAGACGTTCGACGTAGATCAAGATCAAGAACTAGATCGAGAGAACGATCAAGAACTCGCTCGAGATCAAGATCTCGTTCTAGTAGATATTCCTATCGAAGACATGACTCAAGATTTTTAGACCGACATGAGAACAAAGAAATTGTCCACAACTACAAAGAAGCATCATACGTTCAAACAACTGCCTTTCCAAGTTTTTACGAAAAGGACACACATAACCCAAAATTGTGCCTTGGAACAACCAAACTGAGAGATTTATGTATAAAATTTGAAGATGAAATTATTTCTAGAAGTAGGAAAGCTCGTGAAAAAGCGAATATTATCCCAGAAAAACTTCAAATTCCTGATTATAGACAATTATTATTTACTAAAAATTTTGAAAAATTTTCCCGTTGTACATGCGATAAGCAAGCTCATCATCAGTGCAACACCTCTTCCACTAGCGAATCATCAAGTGAATCTCCATCTTCAGAGTCTGAAAGTGAAACAGATGAGAAAAAAGCATCAGAAAAAGAACGAAAACCAGATAAGTTTGATGATATCAGAAGCATGGAACTTGACCGTAAACAAAATCATCCGGAACGGTTACATCCAGAACTTAGTTTCAATGAGCCAGATCAGGTAATTTGAATTTCAATTTTAAATAGACGACAGTTAACTTGGAACTTTTAACTTAGACAAATGAAGGACCATTATGCAAATGTAAATTAAAGAATACAAAGTTTGGGACACGGCATCAAATATACTACGGTGAGCAAGCAATTGAGCAATGTGATCTTTACTCGAACAACCATGGAAAATTATACCATTACAGAATGAGTATAAAACCTTTTAGCAATTTTATCTGCAAACATCCAACTCGTATTGAATACGATAGACATGAATACGTTTTTGAGGGTTATTCAATTTTTTCTCACGAACCAATCGAAAACATACCGGATTGCGTAATAGTTATATACAACAACGAGTACAAGTTAAACTTAGTAAAAGAGGATATGCTTGAAGTAAATTTTAAAAATTAATTTTGTTTGCTTTGTTTTTAAAGCTTTTAAATTCGAATTTATTTTGCAGAATTTTACAGTCAAAGAGCTCCTTTTGTTGAAACAGTTCATTTTCATTGAAATTTTAGAGTTGTACGATATTAAATGGAAAGGATTTGAGATACCAGATAATGCTTGTGATCGTTTTCATGTGATGCCAAGATTCTGTCGTCCATTACCATGTAGGTGATTTTATACTATGAATTGTATTAAAGAAATTTTAAAGCTCAATCTTGTTTACAAGATAATGGTAAAGAACTTTTAAGTCCTTGCGAAATTCTCAAGTATTTTATATCCAATAACGTTCCTGTCATTGACAAAATTACTCTTTCGAAATGTCATCTAATGTCTGATCGAGAATGGCTGAATTACATTGAACCGCTTCAAGGCTCGATTGTTACATATCCAGGAAAACGTCCATCATCGATACGTCTTGATCAACTTGATCGTGATCAAGTTATTCAAACTGTTAAAAAAAACTCGCAATCATTGAACACAATCTTTCCACTAATCATACATTTCAGTATGTTTCGAAACACTTGGTTACCGTTGATCAAAAGTAACATGAAACTAAAAAAGTTGTATCATAAATATTTCAAGTTAAGACATTTATTAAACAACAAGTCGAAGCTGACCACTGAGGATAAAGCTAACCTAAGAGTATTAGGCGATCAATTGCAAGAAATGATTCGAAAATCCACTGATGTTCAAAAAGAGATAATGGTCGAGTTGTCCTCGGAAAATTTTCTACGATCTGGCATACGAACTGATTTGGTACAACAGACAGTTCTCATACCAACATTTATTGAACATTTGCGTTTTCATTTATCGCTGAAATACTTAGAGAATAAGATTGGATATTTTTTCAAGAATCGACTGTTATTACAACATGCTTTGACTCATCCATCTGGTGCTTTTCTTTTGCATCAGAATCTCGGTTCAAATCCAGATCATATAAGAAATTGTCTGTTTAACTGCAAAGCTCGAAATCCCAACTATGGAACATTAACATCTCACAAACGTAAATCCTTACTACGTAAAAAAGGAATACACATGCTGTTTTCAATAATGTCACAACACTGAGGAAAGTTCTCAAATTTCTAACTATGAGAGATTAGAGTTTTTAGGTGACAAAATCCTGGAACTGTTAACAAGTCATCATCTATTTTTCATGTTTCCTCAATTTGACGAGGGCAAACTTAGTGAATATCGTAACGTCATTGTTCAAAATCAGTACTTGGCAGTTCTGGCTCGCAAATTAGATTTACAATATTTTATAATATTTTATCATGGTGTAGATTTATGTTCAAATTCAGCTTTAAATCATGCGTTAGCAAACAGTTTTGAAGCTTTGTTAGCCGCAATATTTCTAGATTCAGACTTAGAAACAGTATCGAAAATGCTAGGCAAAGTCTTATGGGATGAAGGAGACTTGTACGAAACATGGTCGAATTTACGACCTCATCCTATTCAAGCTCAGTTGCCATCAGGTGATCGTCACTTGATACCAAACACCAAAATTTTACAACATGTTAGTGAATTTGAAAATATGATAGGTCTAGAATTCAATCATATAAGATTGTTGGCTCAAGCGTTTTGTACAAGATCAGCTAGTTTTAATTTAATAACCCTCGGTGACAACCAGAGACTCGAATTTTTAGGCGATACAGTTCTTAATTTTGTTTGTTCGGATTATTTGTACAGGCATTTTCCCAATCATCACGAGGGACATTTATCTCTATTAAGAAGTTCATTAGTTTGTAATTCAACTCAAGCATTGTTGTACGATGAACTCGGGATGTCAGATTTCGTTCTTGCATCATCAATCAAACCAGACAACTCTGGAAATTTAAAACGAAAAGCAGACATTTTTGAAGCATTTGTTGGGGCTATGTACGTCGACCAAGGCTTAGAACCTGTCAAAGTATTCTGTATTGTAACGATGTTTAACAAATTAAAAGACATTATTTTATATCAATTTTGGCATGATCCAAAATCAAGACTACAGCAATGCTGCCTAAGTCTAAGGGAGGTTGATGACTCAAAGCCTTCCTTGCCAGTTTATAAACTAATTGAAGAAAAAGGACCACCAAATCACAAACAGTACAGAGTTGCGGTCTACTTCAACAGAAAAAGAATCGGAGAAGGTATTGGAAAATCTATACATGATGCCGAAATAGAAGCGGCAAAACATGCTTTAAAGACCAACAAAGACATGTTTCCAATATTGAATAAGTATATTGCAAATGAGATACGAAATTCAAAGTATATAAATGATTTTGATCAAACAAGTCAAGCTGAAACAAGTGGTAGAAAAAAACGAAACCAGAAAAAAAATAAAAAAAATAAATTGGATACTTCTTTAACTAATAACTAACGCTTTTGAATTTTTTAATTGTAATTATCTTTTATCATATTTTTTTTATTCGAATAAAAATAATTTTGAATGAATATACTTTTCTATACATTTACTGTTTGGAAAGTACCTCAAACATAATTAAACACAGAACGAAAAATTTTGTTATGAACTTGATAGAAATGGTCTGTTTAACAAAATCAACAAGAAGCAAAACCTAAAATAAAGTTATACATGACCAGACTGATTAAGGTTAAAAAGCTTCTTAGGAATTTAAACTGAGGAATTAGAGAGATTTGCTTAGTAATTAGTGATGGGATTTGAATAGATTGAAATCGACTTAAGAAAGTTATAAATTTTTAAATATTTGAATTTTTCAATTTGAATTTGAATTTTATTTGATAAATAATTTGAATAAAAAAAAATTAAATATTTGAATTTAAATTTTTAAATTTTCAAATTAAAACTTGAAATGAAAAAAAATTTTTTTATTTTATTTTAAATAAATAAAAAATAATTTAAATTGTACCGTAAATCCTCGTTCAATGTTACATGTAACTAAACCTGAAACACGGTTTTTATTCTTTTTTCTGATTGGCTAATTTTTTTTTTAAGCAATCAGAAAAAAGAATAAAAACCGAGTTTCAGGTTTAGTTACATGTAACATTGAACGTGGATTTACGGTAAAAGGTTTCGAGAAGATACTAAAAAACAGTTTCAATCGATTGCAAAGGCTAAAATAAAGAATGTTGGATGAATTTCATGAAGAATCAATAGTTAAACTTATATCTTCAAGTAAAAAAGTGTTCAACCAAAAAACATCAAAAGAAAAATGTAATAAGAATAGATCAATTCTTCCATGTTTTGATTTTGAAAATGAAGTAATTGGTCCAAAATCTATTAAAAATTGGGACCAGTGTCAAACAATAGCTGTAAAAATACAGCCCAGTAATTAAAAATTGATGAATTTTTTTTAACTTTTCATTCAAATTTAAAAAAAAAAAATTTTTATTTAAAAAACAAACTTTTAGTTACGAATTAGTCAAATCATTTTATTTGATTTTAAATTAATTCAATTTTTTGTTTAAATATAAAAAAATAATCGATTTCCGTAATCCAAATTTTTTTTAATTGATTTATGAATTTGAATAAAAAAAGTCGTAAAATCGGTTTGATTTGAACATCGTCTCAAATTTGAAGAATCAAATTCACATCACTATTAATCTTCAATATTTATCAATAAACATTCAACAACAAGTTAAACATCTTTTAATCAATCCCAATCCTAAACAACTTTGTAGCAGCGAACAGAAACGATGTCCGGAACAGAGCAAAATAAGCAAACCAAACAACCTCAACAATGAAAACAATAGACCTCCAGGCATTTTTAAAGAGGCTCAATAAAGACGACCTAATGAATATGCAATTAGAATGTAATAACATGATAACCAACGCTCGAAGAGAAACAAAACTGATCAGAAGAGATTTGTATGAAAGTGACGGAGCATCAGGAGTGCCTAACTAACCATTAATATCATTAGAGGGACAACGAATTACACTAGGAAAAAAGACGCAGAAGAAGAATTGGTTCGAACTGGGATTGAACAAATCACCAATCTTTCATAAGCTTGATCGGAAACAGCAATTTAAACTGGACTCTGGTATCCAAATATTAGGTCATCGTGAAAAATACGATAACTTAGAAGAGTTGATTATCTCAATTGAGTGCTCGGTCAAGGCGGTGAGCGTTCTGGAAGAATTAATTCTTTCAGTTATCGCCCCATTTTTACATGGGTTGCGGGGGCAAACTCAAGGTTCAAGTGGAACATGGTACGATTTTAAACTGGTTTTAAGCGAAAATTTCAGACCAGCTGATCGCAAAGACAGACTTAAAGTCCAAAAAAAGGACTTCGACAAGATCAAAATTTTGATAATTACGTTTAATGGTTCAGAGCGATAATAGCCTGTCTAACCGAGATGTCGGAAGAGGACAAAAAAATTTGGTTCACAGAAGGATTGAACGCAAAAACAAAATATGAACTCAAGAGGAGGAACTGCAGTGCTCTAAATGAAGCTATAGCAGCAGCTTCAACATTCGAATCATGGTGTGGAAAAGTGGTTGTTGGAATAAATTATTCAAAAAAGTCTTTTAAACGAAAATGGAACAAACCAAATAAATTAAAGCTTAGAAAACAATGGGACGAGAAAAATAAAACGGTTGGGATTAATAGTTTTTAATCAAACGTTCAAATAAAGACCGCAACGAACTAAATTAGAAGTGTTGTTCGTGAAACTGAAGTAATTGTTGATTTTGAAGGACTCACATGAAAAGTTTTTTTCTTAGTCTTGGACATGGAAGATTACGAGGCGCTTTTGGGTCTTTCATGGTTTGAACAAACAGGAGCTCGAATCTTTTCGTCATTGAAAAGGTCATACATTTCACTTTCTAAAAGACGAGAACAGATTTGAATCATTTGATGATCCGATTGACGTGTATTTAACAGAAAGTATTGATGAAGATGATATAGTGCAAGATTTTGATTGGAACACAGAAAATGCGGTAAAATGCGTTCCAGAATCCGATTTAGACGAGACCGAGTCTAAAAAATTGAATTCGCTGATGAAGGAAAACAGGAATATGTTTGCATTGAGCATTGAAGAAGTAGATGTTTCTCGATGTGCAGTCAGAGAGCACAAAATTATGTTAGTAGACGATTATCCAATTTTCCTTCACCCGTATAGAAAATCAGCGAGCTAGCGTAACGATATTAAAAACGAAATAGATAAGATGATAAAAGCTCACGTTATCAGGCCTTCGAAGTCGCCTTGGTCAGCACCGGTGATAATGTTCCTCAGTAGGATGGTACCAAATGAATGTGTTTAGATTATAGAAAGCTCAATGCGGTAACGAAACAGGTTATATGGCCTTTACCTGTCATTCAAGATTTTTTCAATTGGTTAAGTAGATCGAAATGGTTTAGCGCTCTAGACCTGAAATCTGATATTGGCAGATCGGCATGTTTGTACAGTCCATAGAAAAGACGGCCTTCCCGACAACGGATGGTCATTACGAGTTCCTCAGATTACCTTTTGGTTTGTATAACGCACTTACAGAATTCAGTCTAATTATGCATTAATTTTTGGGTAATCTAAAGCTCCTGGAAAAATATCTTGTTGATATTAAAGTTTATTCGAAAGTACTCATTTCAAAGTCATAACAGATCATGCTGCAATAGCATGGTAAATAAATATGTCCGAGCCTACAGGAAGGTTGGCAAGATGGTCAATCTACTTGCAAGCGTATGAATTGGGGTTGATGTTACACAATGATTTCGGTATACCAAACTATTATAATATTGTTTGTAATTTTTCAATCTTTATTTGTATATTTAATATTTTTAAATTTTGTTTTGCATTTATTTATTTTATTTTCAGAGACATGTTTTTTAAAAAGTATAAAAAGTATTAATTTTAAATTTATTCTTGTATACTTATGAGCTAGTAAAGTATAATGGACAGCATTACCTTTGACGACAACAAAAATATAAGGTTTTCCATATTTTTTTGAAAAAACCATGAAAAAATTCTTGCTCAAATTAATATCAAAGTTCACAAATCAGACAAAATTAAGTTTTAGTACTTTTAAAAATACTATTCAATATACTATTCACTTTTTTCTAAAAAATGAAGTTACATTTTTATTTTTCTTTTCAAAAAGTGAATACAGTCGAGACTCTTTAATCCGAATTTCGCTTATCCGAACAATTCGCTATCCGAACTAAATTCTTATATTCCCTACCCCCTTTTTAAATTCTTGCCATTATAATTCAATTCGTTAATTCGAACTGAAATGTTCGGTTAAAATCGACATCCGAACTTTTTTTTTTATTACATGTACATATAAATGCACATTTTGAATTTTTTTATTCGAACTTGTTTAATTTTTATACGAAAAAAAAAAATTTTGTGTCATACAAAAAAAAATGTCAACACATAAAGAAAAAAAAGGGTCAGATAAAAGTTCAGTTAAACGGCCAAAGAATGAATTAGAACTCGAACAAAAAAAAATAATTAGCCAATATTTTTTAGACATTCAAACACTAGAGGTACTTCAAACTTATGTTGAATCATTAAAGGGTGGCGAGCATGTAATTGATCTGATAGACAGTTTAAAAAATAGTATGACACAATTAAAGACTGAAAATTTGAGTCAAGGTTCACTTATAAATTATTTTAAAAAAGTTTAATTTTAATCGGTAATAAAAAAAATTAATTCTTTTGTTTTTCATTTTTTTTAAATCACTTGTTTTTGTGTAAAATTTCATAAAATTTAATAATAAAATAATTTTTGTAAGAAATTTGATGTTTTTATTTATCCGAACAATTTAATCCGAAACAAATTTCTTGAATCCCAAAAAGTTCGGATTAAGGAGTCTCGACTGTAGTATTTTGAATAGTATTTTGAAAAGCATTAAAAATAAATTTCGCCTCAAATCATTAAAACCTTTTAGGACTTCATCTAACTTTTCACCATTTCAAGTCAGAGTAAAAGCTCAATTAAGTCTTTGAGGATGCAATAATGGAGATCATTAATAAAAATGAGAAAAAGTAGTGGACCAAGAACCGAGCCCTGTGGAACCCCAAACGTATGTTTTGCAAATTTAGACAATGAACTCTTTATTTTAACAGTTTGTGATCTGTCGTCAAAAAAATTTGTAATAATCAAATTTGTAATAAGACCAAGTGAAAAATTATCAAAGCCATAATGAAAGAGCTTTTATAAGAGAAGTAATGGGTCAATTAGATCAAAAGCATTCCTAAAATCAATAAACAGAGACAGGGAAATAAGCCTTCGGTCTATAGCTTTATTTAAGGATGATATAAACTCGCGAAGTGCTGTTTGACATGAGTAACCAACATTTTAGCAATAGGGGAAAGAACAGAAATTGCCCGATAGTTATTAAATCAGTCTTATCACCCTTAATTTTATATAGTGGGGACACGACGGGGTAACAGGACAATTAGTACGGTTTTACTATTGTACGATTGTACGATTCGTTAATTCAATATCTCTTTAATGTTGAACTCTTAAGTAAGTATGTACTTAAGTGTACAAAATTATTAAGATTTGATTTCTGAAATAATTTCCGTAAATTTTATTAAAATGAAGAATCGTAAAATCAGTACAATCGTTTTCGGGCATAGCCTTCAGTACTTTTGTGTAAACGTGTCCAGGTGAGCTAGAGCTAGACAGTTCATCCAGCGTCTCTTCAATATCACGAATAATGAATGAGCTTAACGAAAATCCAGGAGTTTAAGATGTATTTTATTTTTTAAGTTCTTTAAACTTTTCGAATATAAATTTTGCTGACTCGTTTTCAGTGGAAAACGAGGATGATTCAATGTTCGTAAAGAATCTATTGAACATCTCAGCTTGATCACTAGCAGTAGAAGCCTGAACGTCACCATTCTTAATTATCTCATGGTAATCTTCAGTTTAATCGCTTTTCGATTTTTTTTTAGTATTTTTGGTGTCGGTTTGGAGGTAATTTCACACACTACAAAATTGTAAAATTTCAGCACTAAAGATCTGTGTTAACGACGTAAATTACCTTGTAAATCTGAGACTTGAAAGCTCAGAAATTGTTGAATCGATTTGTTTTTTTTTATGTTTTGTTTTTCACTTAAGTCTCTAAATAAAATGTATATAGAGTGCATATAGCAGGTTTGTCGTTCTTGATCTTTTACCTAGCGATAACATCTATTTTATCATTTGTCCTTCCATTTTCGAGATTCAGTTTCAACTATTGCTCAGTTATTCTTAGGATCTTCCCAAATCATTTAATATTGTTAATTACTCGTATCTCATTTGAATTTGAACTTTTTATTGAATTTTTGAGACAAACGGGTAATAACACAATCTAATGATTTTCATTTTATTTATTTTTACACAAACAAAATATCACATCTTGGTAGTAGCGAAAAAGACGATATAGAAGATTTTGTCACCAGTCCTGACAAACGATTTAATCAAACCAATCACATTCTGAATGAACAAACATATGTTAGACGCAAAATACGAAACACAAAGTAGCTGGAATGCGATCTTAGGAAAAACACAAATGCAAGCGAAATACCTTGCATATAAACTAGACAAGTCGATTTATATTTGGAAAGGAATAATCAATATGATTTCTGATGTGGCAAATAGTGACCTCGGTCAGGAGAAACAAGCTAACGAAACAAAAAAAATGGTTAGATAAAATGAGAGTGTGTATTTCGGAAATTAAGGATTGTAAAATTGAAAAAATCCCAGAAGTAAAGGAAACTGACGAGCTAATATATTTAAGAGCGGAATTATTAAAAATCATCCGAGCTTGAAACCAAACAAGAGAGAATATATGAGTTAGAAGGACTCTTGCTTGAGTTACATGATAAAGCAACAGGAAAAATGTCTTTCCTTATCACCGAAAACGAACCGTCAGCACCTAAAAAAATAACATGGAAATGAAACATTTAATTTTCAATAGAAGAAGATGAAAATGAATATAAAAAATCCAGTTCCAAAATAAACGAATCGTTAGTTTACGACATAGATCCAAAGAATTTTTCCAAAACGTCCCATGTAATAGTTCTTATAATCAGTCTTTTAAGATCATTCAAGAAAAGGAATATTTAAGGTATCTTCAACAATTTGCCAATATTATTTAATAATCTTGTTTTTGTAAGTTTACTTTAGAATCCCTTTAAGATTCTTGTTTTAGATCTTATGAGTTCTGAGTCTTAAAAATAATTTTAAGTTCCCGATAAGAACTTACAAAATTCTTAAAATAACTTTTAAACAAAAATAATTTTATATTACCAGTCACTAGGCAAGAAATATTCCTGAAAAACTTTGGTTGCAGGATGTCTTTTAAAAGAGGTAAACTATGTAAGAAAAACGTTAGAAATTCAGCTGACTTCCAAATACGAATATGTTTAATATCAAATTCGGATCGGTTTATTTCTTGAAGGAACTTAATTGTATTTAAATCTTTTTGGATTTTATCTTGATTTTCCGGCTTGCCTGTATATTTTAAGAAATATTTTACCAATTTAAAAGTCTCGAGCATGATTTGATGAATCAAGCCAATCAATCAAAATCCTTTTGGATAAACCGAAACATATCAAATGCATGTAATCGACTGGAAAACCATTTGGAAAATTAACAGAATTCGAAATTAAGGTTGTTCCTTTTACACCAAAACGATAAATCAAATCTGTTCCAAACACTGAATGCTCCTCATAAAGATCGTGTGTTCTTTTTTGATAATCTTTTTGTGAGTATAGAATTGAGATTGATGACAGTAAATACCTAAAACCAAAAGTTTTTTTTAAAGTTTAATGATATATTTTGATATAAGATTGTAATTACAAAGATTTAAACATTTTTCGGACACAACATTGCTGCCGTGACCAGAGGTGCTTTCATATATTTTGAAACACGTGCATAAAGTTTAGGAAATTAAATGTTGAGATGAAATTTTGTTTTTTGTTTTTTTTTGTTATTTTTGGAAGGGATGGGTGAGAGTTTCCTATTTAATAAAGAGGATTCAGGATAGCTATTGAGTCTCCAGTAGATTTTTTTTGGTGAATATTAAGATTTTGATTGAACATAAAATTTTTAGCCTGAAGGCATTATTTATGTTTTGCACTTTCGCGAGTAAACATGGGAGAAATTTATGAGTTTATTAGGTATTAAGCGAGATTTAATAAGACGGATAAAACTTCTTGATAGTTTATATGAATATTTTTGGCTTTTTCTCAAACCCTGGGTTATTGTTTACTTTACTCTGTTAATTGTTTTACCTAGTTTTCTTTCCTTTTTCCTTAAAAAATGTAAGTCAAAAGGTCAAATAGGACGCGTTCCTAGTTTGGTGCTTGTTACAACATCTCAGCCAATATCAATTCCACCGTCAACAAGAACAGCCGCAAGTCCTAGTACAAGTGTTCGCCAGATGATGTTAGTCCATCACCAATCGTTTAATTGATAAATTTTCCGAAACAATAAAAAAATCAACTGCTATAAACAACGAAAAATCCCATTTAACAAATGAGACAAAATAAAAAAAAATGCAAGATGAAATGTTGGCCGCCGTTTTATCAGACAAAGCTTCTCAGCATACCTTTACGCTTAGTAGGTAAACCTGATGGATCTATTAGAATGACTATAGATTTTCGATAACTGAATAAAGTAACAGTGAAGGATGCCTATCCATTTTCGAAATTGGATTTGCTAAATGGGTATTTTCAAATTATTTTGCATCCATCTTCAAGACATTACACAGTTTTTAATGTGAGTTTGGTAATTTTGAATTTATGGTAATGACTATGGATTTGACAAATGCTGGTGCAACTTTTCAAGATTTTATGAATTCAGTGTGAAAGGGCGCTATTGATGTTTATGTTTGTGGTTATCTTGACGATATTATAATATTCACAAATTCAAAAGATGAACATATTCAACATGTTTTATGGGTGATAAACAAGTTAAAACATTTTGGTTTGGCATGTTAATTTTCTATCACCAGATTATTAATTTTATCATCAGATTTACTTGATGAAATACAAAAAAACAATCAATGATCCAAAATTATTTTTTTATTCAAAAATACAAAAGCATATAAAAAATGTTAATTATTTACAATTATCACGAAAAATAAAAATTAATCTCTCTCCCGTCAATATTTTGCTTTTTCCTTTTTACCTGGTTTTAGTTTGGCTCAAATGACCTTGTCTAAGTACTTTTCGGGAATCTTGATCTTACCTCTGCTCAAAGCCATTAGTAAAATATGCTTACACTTCCAAAATTTGAAGAAGTAATAGCACATACACTTTGAAAGCATCCAGCTTTTTTCATCAAATTTTACCATCCAAATCTCATTGTTAAAGTTAATGTACTGATCAAAAGACATACCTTCAAGTGTTTCGTAACTTTTCAAATAATCAATGTCACAGTCAAAGGATTACATAAATCAAAATCAGCATTTTTGTCAAGACTCAAAAGATAAACATCTTGGTCATCAACATACTTAATAGTCCATTTCTTTCGTAATATTCCATAAAATCACGCCAGTTTTGATCGAGGATAACAATCTCGTCTTCGAATTTACGTATTTTTATTTCATCTTCGGATAATCTTTTGAGAATTATCTTGATACGAGAGAGAAATTGTTCACCCTTTCTCTAAAAGTTTGTACATCTTTGATTGACTTATTGCACTCCTCTAACACATTTTTTGTACTCGGTAAACCACGTGCGAACCCCTCATACCAGCCTGGATGTTTTTTAAACCATTCTTTTTCAAAATACACAAAATAAAAAGGACCAATGGTCTTTTCCCATTTTTCTTGAACAGCTAGTACGTTAAATCTAGATTTGTTTGACTATAGTAAATGTTAAAATTATCGATGTCTAACAAGATTTTTATTTTCACATCACTAACCTTAAAATGAAGTTCCATTTTTTTTGAACATGTGCCCAACAATCGATACGAGAAAAATATTGTCCAAAAACATTAGAAAAACCATTACTGATTGATCCTGCAGTATCTTCCACTAATGTAGTCGTAGAAAAATTTGACATTTTATTTTGATCGCTCGAAATAAAAACTCGTAGTCTTCGGTCGTTTCTCTAGAAAAAATTGCCGCAGCCTTTAGATAGAAATGTATACCTTAATCGATAGTACCGGCAATTATTAATGGAAATCATTGAATAATTATTTTTTACGTACCAAGCAGCCAATCAATCAGGTTTGGGTTTTTCAAGTGAAACAAGGAAATCTTTGCAGGGCAACCAGAGTATTTGCATTTGTAAAATACCTTCTGCTATAGCTAGCCCATTTTGGTCGTATTTCGGATTCTACGAACAATTCGCATTCAATTTTTTTCCTATAAACCTAAGCTATTTTTGCTCTTTTTCGTTTGATACCTCGATTTGGTCCTTTCTCGATATCTTCATACTCTACTTCATCGTCGTCAGTCGTCTGAGAGTATTTCTTTCTGGTTTTAATTCAATAAAATGTCAGCTATATCGATGTCAATCATTTTTTATTTCAAATATTAATTAAGAAATTTTGAATAAAATAAGTAATTTTAGTTTTAATAAGTAATTTTGCACAAATAATATTGTGTTAGAAAAATTAAAAAGATTTTTGAGTTGAAATGTCAGGCAAGTTAAAATTTTTTCTCAATTTTCTTTTTTCTATTTTTTGACTCTTGTGCAATCGTTATAAAAAGTGTGCTTATAAATATTTCAAGGAAAGGAAGGTGCAGCCACATGCAGCAAAATTTGCTGCATCTACTGGAGAGGTCTGCAAAAATTCTGCAAATAAAATTGCGCATTTAAAAATAAATCTTTTTCAATGGCGTGCAATTTTGCATAACTTTGCATTTTTTGTAATTCTCTGCAAAATTGCACGCCATTGAAAAAGATTTATTTTTAAATGCGCAATTTTATTTGCAGAATTTTTGCAGACCTCTCCAGTAGATGCAGCAAATTTTGCTGCATGTGGCTGCACCTTCCTTTCCTTGAAATATTTATAAGCACACTTTTTATAACGATTGCACAAGAGTCAAAAAATAGAAAAAAGAAAATTGAGAAAAAATTTTATCTTGCCAAAATGTCAAACAAATGATTTTGATTTAAAATGGATGTCTGACCTGATTATAGAATATTCGATTTTATATCGTAAATTCGAAAGCAACAATAAGATGTTTAACTAGTATGTAAATAGTGAATGCGACAAAGAGACAATACTTAACCATCTTCATGCGAGTCTCTTCGCTGTTAATTTAGGTTATGAAAAAACATTGTGTAAAAATTGAAGAACGTTTTTATTGGACTGGAATGAGACAAGATGTATTTAATTATGTAAAAGAATGTCCTACTTGCCAGAAAGTGAAACAATTAAAATATAAGCACTCAGCTCCAGTCGTACCACTTAGACCAACTAAACCGTTAGAATAAATAGCTGCTGATATAATTGGACCACTTCCAATGTCTACAAATGGTAATAAATATGTGTTAGCCATCATTGATCATTTTACCAAGTACGCCAAGTTGTTTAGCTTCCAAGACATTACAGCCTAAACCTCAGCCGAGAAAATTTTATATTTCATGTGTTATTTTGGTATTCCAGATTCGATTCTATTCTTCTAAATTCTCAATCCGGATTAATGACGAAGGTATGGGAATTTTTAGATACAGATAAGTTGCGTCCGTCATCTGAAACAGATGGTGTAACTGAGAGATTTAATCGTACGTTGTAAAAAATGTTAGCGTTTTATGTTAATGAAAACCAAGGAACCCATTCTTATTTAGAAACCCATAAGAGTCCTTATGACTTCGTAAGTCTTAGATTCTTGATTCAAGAATCTTGAAAAAAATCTTTTCCGATAAAGAATCTTGAAAACAATCTATAGGATAAGAAAATTTAGGAAAATTTTGTAAGAATCTTATTAATATCTTACTTATAAATTTAGGAAAATTTTAACTCAAGAATCGATAAAGACTTTGGATAAGTTTCTTACAGGATTCTTAAAAATTATTAATAAGAATAATAATTATACTTTAGTTAAGAATAATTAAGAAATCAAAAAAATTCCAAAGGAACAGTTCAAACAAGACCAAGGAGTTTCATCAGCTTTATTAAAATTTAAAAATAATAATTATTTTAAATCGTTTTCATTTTCATATTCGCATACAAAAAAAATTTCGTTTTCAACCTCGTAAATTATGCATTTTGCAATCAAATCATGATGTTAAATATAATTAAATTATTCTTTTTTTTGCAATGAAAGGGGGAAACGGCTATATAAAATTATTTTCAGTCATAAAAATTACCCATTTCCACCGGTTTTCAAAAAACTGTTTTCAATTTTAAATTTTATGTTGCGGCTTGTCTTATTATCAGCTAGTTTTGTATAATCTGCTGAATTATATATTGTGTTTTTAACTCGTAATTTTTGTCTAATTGAGACATTGATTTCAATTATTGGGTCCAATAACTCAGAACCAACTCTTAAATTTTTAATTCCGTAAAGATTTAATATAAATTCACTCCTAATTGAATCATCATTTAGATCATTTTCAATCACTTTTTTTTACTGTGTCAAATTTTAATAAAGAGTCTTAAAAATATTATTTTATTTTTTTTTAAATTTACAAAAATCCACTCGTAAATTACTTTCCAACAACTGGGGCCTAAGCCTCTAGTTCCATTTAAACCTTTTCGATAAAAGCCAAGAGAGCTTTCGACACTAAACATCGAATGACCGCACAGGAAACCGTGAAGTTTAACGTCTTGAACCAAATTTTTGGAGGCACAATGAAAGGTACCATGATATTTTATATACCACTTTGAGAATACGTCAAGTAATTTATCAGCTTTCATTAATTTTATTTTGATTTTCACATATGTGTAGAAGCTTTATTAATAAAATCATAGTAAAATTTGAGTTTTTAAATTAGATTAAATTTTAGAAAAATTTATATTTTACCATCAACAAGGCAGGCAATATTCCAAAAAACTTTGGCCTTTGATATTTCTTCATTAACGACAAACACGCATATAAAAAAATGAGCTCTATTCTATAGCCTTCCATGTTGTTACACTATCAAATAGGATGGATAAATAATTTTTTTGTAATTTTTTCTGTAGTTCTGTTCATTAAATTTAAGATACATTTTTGTTTACTTCGATTTAAAATTTAATTTTTACCAGGATTTATGCGGTAGGCACATCTAGAATAACAATTAAACTGATTCATGTTCAAAACTATAGCTTTTGAAGGTGTTTCACAAAGTATATCATAAATCCTTAAAGTGAAATTGTATTGTTTGCTAGATATAAAAAATTTTATTCCATTTTTATTAATAAATTCTAATTCTTTTTTTGGAGAGGAAAATAAGATGTCAGATGATGGTATAGAATCTCCATACCAAACCTCAAGAACAATCTTGTTTTTAATCGAGTCTCTCGGGATTAAATGGAGCTCACACAACTTAACAATCACCGACCAAAATTGTTTGGAGCCATATTTCGAAACAGCGATCCCATCAGCCAAAATTTCTTTTGTGCATATAGTTTCTAAATTTAACTTGTTCGAAAAAAATTTACAATAGTGGTCATGTTTAAAATCTCCATTTACATTTGAAAGGAATTTTTTCAAAATTATATTCATTAAAAAACAGTTATCGGGTTGATCAGTTTCAAAGCTCTCATCAAAAGATGTTTTTTGTAATTTTCCACTTAAAACATCATTAAAGTTAAAATCAACATTTTCAATGTCTTTATAAATTTCGTTAGATTATTTGTAATCTGAAACTACCTAAAATTATCAGAATTTTAGGGATCATTCCCTGTATATTAATTGTCAGAGATATTTTTTCTTATTTCGATTGGACTCAGATAAGTCTGGTTTTTCGAAATCATTTACGGAGAGTTGTGATATTGTCAGTATTTTACTGATCAGTATCAGTTAATATCAGTATTTAGTATTACTGATACTGATTATAAAATTACTGATCCTTAATAGAGTTCAAAATCAGTATTTCAGTAATCCTGTTTAATACTGAATTTGAGCCGAATAACGAATGGCTTTTTTTCAATTGAAATTTTTTTTTGAGTAAAACCCTTTATGTTTGAAAAAAATTATTTTTTTGAGGGGTGAGTCTTTTTTATTTTGAGGTCTTCCTTTTAATATTTTCCTTTAATAATACATCAATTGAATGAAATGATATATATTATGTAAGTAAATTAACTTAGTATAGTATGAAAACAAAGTTAAACAAGTTGAAATTAAATGCCTTTCTTTTATCAAATCAAGTTTCTGTTTATCGATTTCCATTGCCTTAAGGGGTTCATTTGAAAAGTCTCTGTATACAGAGAATGTAATATTGTGTCATGTGTAAAATGTTTTTTTACTTATTTGATTGGAAAAATACTAATACTGATTCCGTAAATGAATATTGAATACTGACTCATACATGATCTAGGTCTTAATACTGATACTGTCTGTTACTGTTTTTTTTCAATACTGATCACAAGTCTGTGTTTACCCTATTTCTTTTATATTTATTTGAATATTCAAAGACACTTTAATCGACAGGAATTTTAGTTTTTTTTCCACTCATTAAATAATTTTACAATCTCGAAAAAATAAAAATAACCTGATATTTATTTTAAGATTTTTTTTTAAGTTGAAATTTTATAACAAAAGGACAAATCTTTTTCTTCCTTTCAATCGTAGCGCGGTGGCGTAGCTAGCAGTTTCAGATTAAGGGGCTCAATCAAGGGGGTCTCAAAAATAGATGAATATTCCAAATTCATCTTAAACATTCTTAAAGAGAAAAATGATAGATTGGGAATGGTGTTTGCTAAAAATACAAAAAATTCATACTTCAAAATATCGTAACACTAAACTATTGTCATTATAAACCAGCCAATGACACCCGATTAAAAATCTTTCAAAAAATTCGGTTGATTTTTAGGATAACCTTAGGAGTTATAATTTTTGTCGAATTATCATCTAAAAATTCCTTCAATTCTTTTTCTTGTTGTTGAAACTTTTTTGAAAAATTTGTAGTGGTTATTTTGTCTTGAAAGTTGCAAGCCAGACCAAAATTTTAGGGGATGTTAAAGTCCGAGTCTGATCTAAATGGAAAATTATTTGACCCTTTCTAAGGTTTTCATACATAAGGATTACAAACTTTTTGTCAAAAACTCTTTTTTGACGTGTGTTGATAACGAATTTGAGTTCGAAAATCACTTTTTAGATAGTGTTGAAATTTTGAATTGCCGGAAAAGCTTAATCTAATTATGATAATGCTTGAAGATTTTTTGGACTTGTTTAAATGAAACAAAAATCTGTTTAATTTTTAAAAAATCTAAAATATTAGGTGGTGCTAAAGCACAATTAATGGTGATCAAGTGTACCACCATACTGAATCTCATTATCATGATTATTAAATTGATTTGTTGGTTCTAATACCATTTTGGTTATCCTCTTCAAAAAATGTCTAAATGTTCTACCATTATTTGATCAATTAATTCCAATCCATTAATGAGTCCGATATTCTGAAATTGAAGCAGTTAACGCTGATCTCAGACTAAGTTATTAAATGCTTCATTTAAATATCCATGGATGTATATTTCTGAAAACAAAAAAAAAACTTTTTTTAAAACATAACAATATAAAATTTTCTTATATCAAATAGATAATATATGGAAATGAAGAAATAAGTTTTGTTTTTATTTATCTAAAAAAAATGATTTGTTAATTTTCGTTTTTACAAAATAAATGATTTAATTAAAAATTAAACTTATTTTCACAGTAGTTTTCATATATTCCGAATTATTTTTTGAAATCTTTTTTATAATTAAAAAGTTTAGGTTTTTTTGAGTTCAAAGTTTCATTCAAAACGATAGCATTTGTTTTTACATAACAAGCAAGATATATAAGAGTTACTTGGCAAAATAACAAGATAAAAAAATCAAAACAAATTTAACACAAAAATTCGATTGTTCACGATTTAACATAAGTGATCAAGTTTAATTTAGAACAAGCTTTAAAAAATAGAGAGACGAAAACAAAACTAAAATACACTTTTGAAATTTAATCTAAATTTACAAATTTGTTGTTACTAAAATTATTATATTACTAATATTTTTATTCGATATTCATTTATCTTATCTTAAATAGAAAAAATGATTACAATTAGAAACTATTAGTAATTTTGGGTTTAAAAAATTAATGCACCGATTAATATTGTAAAAAAAATTTCTATTCTCACTGTTACATAAAATCGGATTATAATATTTTACCTTACTTAAAAATAAAATGTTTGAAATTAAACGATTGAACCTCCGAGCTTAATTGACAAAACAGTACCCCTTCAAAATCTAACAACTCAAAAATACTTTTTAAGGTCTTATAGTTATGCCACAAGTCGTGGTTTCCAAAAAAGCATCTCTCGTATTCTCGTTTCGATTTCTAAAAAAAATTTTTTAGTTATTTTTTATCAATGATTGATTTTAAAAAAAAAATTATTACTTTAAAAAAGTCTCTTCTCGTAAGCAACTTTATCAAAACAGATAAAACACATTTGTCTCCCATTTTCATTTTTACATATTTTAGACTGACATTTGCATCCACCAGGTTGACAAAAAACACATAAATGGTTCATTTGTAAAATTGATTAATAAACAAATTGAAAATTGGTATTGGAATAAAGTATTGAGTAAATATTTTTGATACATATTCGAATATTTTTATACATTAATATAAATAAAAATACACACGAAACTATTTTTTTATACACATTAATTATACACTTGATTATACAGTAATATAGATAAAAAAAAAATTTAGTAAACAAAAAAAATCAAATCAAAGGTTAGAAAAGTGTCCGAAAAAAATTGAATCAGCTTTTAGATAAAGCATTTTTAGCCAACTTTGGGCGGCCTTTTTTTCTTAGAAAAACAAATTTGCTGAAAGCTTTGTAGTAGCCAAGATTTAATTCCAAAGCATGAGATAAGAAAACCAAATGGCAACAAGTACCCCTATCAATATATCCTGAACACTCACAGGTTCTATCCGAAACGTTCACTCTGTACTTAACACGGTTTATAGTAACAAGGAATAGATCCTCGTCTAGTTTCTTATAGCACTTTTCAGGAAATTGTTCCGCCTCTTTTTTCATATCATCTGTTACACGTAGCTCATTGTTTAGCCTCAAAGGGGTGTTTGAATAGTATCTACATTTGGACTCTAAAAATTCGAGTGACTTTAGAATCGAAAGTCGTCGTTTGAGCGTAAAACTAACTTTTATTGTCTTGTTATGTGATTCGATAATACTGTTACTACTTGAGTAACCCGGTGGAGTATGAAATATTTGCCACTTAGTGTAGTTTCCTTTTAGCCAATTATCTTCAAAATACGAACATAACTCGTTATACTTTTTTCGCTTCCACTTCGACTGAATTTTTTTATAACTAGACAAAAACTCTGAGTCGGAACGGGTAAAATGCAATTCGTCTAGATCGGCATAAACATCTTTGAATATTTGTTTCGAAAATTTTTTTTTTACCTGAAAAAATAATTAATTAACCAATTAACAATTCAATTAATTAATTAATCAGTTTGAGACTTACGTTAGACTTCAAGTGAAAAAAACACATTAAAATCTCAGTGTTCGATGAAAAAACACTACTAGCCGCACTAAACATAGATCGACTGGCATCTTGCACAATAAACGAGGGGTCGAATCGATAGCAAAATTTTTGAGATAAGTTAATCATGCTTTCGTAAAAGTAAACATAGTCTGATGTCTGTTCATGACTTGTTAGCATGAACGCAAATGGATGAAATTGACGATGAATATCAGATCGACCGAAAACTACAAGCTGGAAGCCATTTTTTGTAATTTTATAAGTGGCGTCAATATGAAACATTGATGGGAGATCCCATAGATTTTCGTCAATTAACCGAAATATTTTTTTAGTAGTACATATCAAATTGAAATGACTTGACTCCGTGCCAGGATTGATAATAGGCAAATCGTTTTCATCAAATTTGAGGCCAAAAAAGAAAATTTCATCGTCTTCAATTTCACTTTGGTATTGATGCGATTTTACATATTTAACTACTCCCTCGATCTCATTATTGTTACCATTTTTGTATCTAAATCTTGTAGCAAAACTTTGAATTTGTTTAAGCGATGGAATCAAAACATCATTTAAGCTGAGTTCGCTTTCTAAACGCTTTTTGTTGTCTAATAAATATGAACGTATTTTTAAGGGAGGATAATCATTCTCTAAAATTTTTTGACCAATTATTTTCTTGATAGGCGATATGATACCATGTTTGCTCTCGACTTCTTTTTCTTGAACCAAATGATAACCCGAAGAGTAAATTTTACAAACATCACAACTTGTTATTTTGTATCTCGGGTCACACTTCTTGACATCTGACTGGCATATTTGAGACGAACATGATCTGTACCGTATGGTCATCAAATGCTCAATTTCATCATTCGAGCAAAAAACATGGTTTGTTTGAGTAGTTCGAGTATTGTGTGGCAGTAATTTGAAAAACAATTTTATTTGCTCACCGCTGGCATATTCAACTACTTGTTTCCAATCATATCGTTTTTTATTTTGCTCATTTGAACTAAGATTGGCCTCATCTGAACCATCTTGTTCCATTTGAAGTTCAAAATCTTCATTTGAGTTATTAGCTTGCATTTTTGAAAGTTGAGTGTATTACAAAATAAATTTGTATGTATAAAAATATTAGACCCAGTGTATATGAAAATAATTTTAATCACGTGTATGAAAAAATCGAAACATGTGTATGAAAAAAGTCCTTTACTGTATTTTGTAATTTTTTTTTGTGTATCAAAAAATATGACTCAAAAAGTATTTGACTAATAAAAAATAATTAAAATCGCATATGAAATTTTAGTTGAAAGCATAAAGAAATTTTTTAAAATATCTTGGGATCCAAACGTAATTTGAAGACAGAATAACAATCCAGTGTTAGGACAGTTGTCTTTCTTGTCAACGAACAAATTCTATTAGATGTTCGGTTTCCTATCTAAGAAAAAAGCTTCTTTACCATTTCTGTATTAATTTTTAATTTGGACAAGAAATTCATTTTTTTAGCCTAAAAAATATAGTTTTTTGAAATTTTTTTTAAAATAGATGGATAGCTTTGACACCTATCTATTACTTGGCGAAAGTTTTTTCATACACCTTGATTCGAAGTCTGTAATTTTTTTAAAATATTTTCATATGCTACATTTACATAAATTATCTGTGAATTACTTTCTTGTTGATACGGTCACGATCCTTTTTTTTTTTTTTTACCACGACCGAAAGGCTTTGTAGCCAATACTCATAATGAGCCGATCGCTACACTTGCTACATTGCCCCTCTCAGAGCCCTTATTTTAAGTCACCGTGACTCGCAAGCCCAATTAATTAAAATTGGTCCCATTTTGTGGCGAATGGTTGCGCCCATCTAGAGTTAAAATGCGCTGTATGTTTCGCATTCTCACGGCCGGGAGGAGTCGAATGTTTGGCGCTTGATGGCTTTCATAATTACATTTATGTGCAAGCACTATACAGTTGACATTTTACAATGTCTGAAAATTTACGACCCCAGAAGGGTTTGAACCAGCCACCAATCGCCCCATTGTCTTCGACTCGACCCACTGGACTATGAGCTCTCTAAATATACTGATTTTTGGTCAATTTTTACGGTTAACGATTTTGGATTTTGACACGACTTTTTTGTCTTTAAAAAAAAATAAATTCTCAAAAACCAATAGAATTCAAGCATTTAGACTATTCGGGAGGGATAGACGAAAACAATTAGAAAAGATGATGATCTAAAGTAAGAAAGGTCAGAAAAGGTTTTTTTAGGCGAGTCGAGAAACAATATTAATAACATAGAAAGTAAGAGAAAATATAAGAGCTTTTAAAGACAAAAGAATTATAAAAAAGTTAAAAAAGAAAAAAATTTAAAAGAAATTTAAAAATGATCAGTCCAAAGTCAAACAACAAAAATTAAAAAATTTTATAAAAAAATAAATAAAAAAATTGTTAAATGTTTAAAATGTTTAAAAAAATAACAAAAAAAAGTCTTAAGTCAAAAATATATAAAATAATCAAAAGTAAAAAATAATAATATTATGTAATAAATAAAAAATAAGAGAAAAGAAAAATAGAAAATAAGGATAAAATTTAAAAAACTAAAATTTTATAAATTAAACAATTTAGACCTAAAATAGCAAAAGACGATCCCACTTGAACTTTGATTACATTATCTGATGTTAAAAAGTTGCTTGTTATCCGTTCTAAACATTTGATGAAATCGTCATTGTGAATCCAACGTGATCCTATATTAAATTTAATTTTCAAGTATTCGGTCAACTCATTTGAAACAATAGCCCTAATTGTTACAAATGACGATACGTTTTTCTTTGGGTTAAGATTCGAAAACACTGGTTATTTAAGCTGGAGGAGAGCCAAGTCCAACTCAAATTCGACTTTGCTTGTTGCGGTTTTGTTTTCAAACGAATGGACAAGGAATAGTTATATTTATTACGGATAATCGATTTAAATTCCTTATCTAAATCAAAAAATAGATCGATTTCAAAACTAGAAGAGAAGATAAAAATTTAAATTAGAATTCCGAAACGAAGACAAAATGATACGAGAATATACGGACTCACAGAAGTACATTATCATCTCAAGATTAAACCACCTTTTTCAAGATTTTAATGATAAAAATCGGTTCTGTCGGTTTAAGAATCGATTTAGTCACTATCGGCCACTTAAACGATTTAAAAAACTCATTTTATTTGAGGATTCAGGAAGTTCAGGAAATCGAACTAAAAAAAAATTTATTTGTCAAAGACCGTTACTGTATATCCGATTCCGTGTACTGTGCGCTTTTTAACGAATTAAACTTACGCACGCTTCCGACTATTCACTAAGTTCGCGAATTTAGAAAAAAACTGAACAAGAAATTCAAATTGACCGACTCTATTCCATTTTCAAAATTTGTCGAGTGTGGAAAACGAATCGAGCTTCAATTGATTAGTTCTCTGAAGATATGAGAAAACCTTTAGTGTACATAGCTTTCGAAGTCAACAAGTTAAAAAAAATCAACTCCAATGGTACAGAATTTTCAATAGAGTACTTCTTTTATTGTGATCGGAAGTTTTCAGTTATAATTTTTCAAGTAGGAAAGAGGCACACCAAAAAATGGTAGCCACAAAACCAAAATTGCAGCTTGCATATAAAGATCAAACTTAAATCGAGACTTGAATAACACATTCTTCATCGACACCCTTCATTTTTTTCTTCGGATTAGTAATAAACCACTCTCGCTTCTAGTAATGCACTTGTACCGAACTTCCACCTTTTTCGGAGCAAACCGCAGCGTACCTACCGTACCGTACTCACAGAAAGATTTGCAGATGAAGCTGAGACGTTTAAAAAATTTAAATCAACTTGTTTGAGCCGACAAGAGAATTGGAATAGGTCTGAGTTAAAAAAATCTCAAGTGAAACTAACACAAATGATGAATCTTAAATCTTATTTCTATTAGCATAATAAAAAAAAAAGAGATTCTTTTATTAAAATTATATTTTTTTATACGGTGAGTACGGTGGGTACGGTACGGTTGGTTCGCTACATTAAAGGTTCGCCTTCGGTAAGGTACGCTTCGCTAAGAGTACGCTACGGTATAGTGGTACGGTGGCTACTTTTTTTTTGGTACTCTTCGGTTCGCAAAGGGTTCGCTTCGCTGCGCTGCGGTTACGCAAATGGTGAAAGTTCGGTATAAGTGCAGTAAAAGCTTTTTGCTATGTTGACAACATTGAAAATAGTACTCGTATCAATTTAACAAACTATCAGTATTTAGCTAAATCGATATTTTAAAGCAAAAATGTAAAATAAAATATGACCCGAAAAATTCGATAACAAAAGCGGCGAAGTAGATCGTGAGCTCACGGGTCCTGAGAAAATGAAAATTTCATTTACATTAAAACCGAAAATGAATTTAAGATATATATAAGAGCCAAAAAGTAGAAAAGCTTTAGAAAAAAACTTCTTCTCCATCTATAATGATTTAAAAGACGCCAGAGTTGTTCCGAGTTTGACAGAAACTCGAACCAAAGAATGCTTAGATCTCTTTTTGAATTTATTTCAAAGATAACATCACTACTTATATCCAGGCATTCTCATCGAAATCAATTTCGAATGTTATACGGAAATATCAATGTTTTTAATTTGCAAGGTTTGAAAGCGGCTTATCTTTTAATGATTTTAATGGAAAATTAATTTTTTTTATTCTAATTAAGGATTGGAAAAGTTGAACGATGAGACGACGGTACAGTTTTTCAAGTCAACAAACAAACAAAATAAAACGTTATATCAATTCCTTCTTAGAAGGCTTCGTATCGACCATTTTTTATATTTTTCTTAATTGACTCGTATAATTTTTAAAACGGCCTTTTTTATTTTTATTATTTTTTTTTCAATTTTATTGGATTTTGAACTTTTAGTATTTTGCTTGTTTGAATAAATTATAATAAATTGAAAAAGTCTTATGCTACAACTTCTATACAAAGATTTATGATACCTCTTTTACCTTTTTAAAACGTTTTAGCCTCTTAACTTCGGCTTTGATTTCTATTAAGTCTTTTCTGTCAATTTGATCAACAGATTTACTTGAATCAGTTTAAAAAAATAAATCATGATTTTCGTTCATAACTACGAACTCACGGAATTTAAAAAGTCTAAAACAAATATTATTACGAAGTGGAATTAGTTTAATTAAAAACCAACTAAATTAGAGCTTCTGACTAAAGACTATTAAGAACAATAAATAAAAAAATAACTTACATCATAAACAGCCTGAATGTTTACTGTTTTTTTATTATTTTTTATCCTTTTTTTGTTTACTTTGTTTTTTTGTTTATTTTTAAAAAAACTAGAAACCAACTCAATGGTAAACGAATATAAAAATAAAAATCTTAACTTTGTTTCGGGGATTCAAATCTTATGAACTTTAGATTTTTCTTTTTTTACATTTTTCTATCTTCCATAGGGATTCATTTCCCTTGTATTTCCGTAATTTCTAATTGATGAAAGCTATTGAACACGTAAAAAGATTGAAACTTAATCAAAACCTCAATCTAATTCTTAGGCCACCCAATTTATCTGAAGGACTTTTGTTCTTCGGCTATGGACTAAGAATTCATTCGAGCTCTATTTAAGGTAAATGCAAAAATGATCCTGTTTTTTTTTGAAATCCAAAAAGTGTACACGAAAAACTGTCAAAAACGAAGAAATATTTTTTTGTAACTGGACTTTAGCTTCGATCAGCAATAGAGAAACCCAAACTTCCATTTTTTATATAAGTTTTATTGACATCAATTCGAATGATCTTTTGTTACATTTTTGTCTTTGATTGCTTTAAGTAAGGTGTTATCTTTTCTTACTTTTCGGAACACGATCCTTATTTTAAGTCACCACAACTGTTAACCCAAATGAAACCGATTAATATTACTTTTTCTCATAATTTGTGTATTCCGTCTTGCAGAGTGTAATTTGATATTTGGTCTAGATATTGACTTTTCGTCTTCTGTCTAATCTAATTATACCCATTCCTTTTGATTGGTACAGGAGAATTTTTGTGTTCGGACATGAGGACAAAATGTCCCACAAAATAAAGCTTTTGTCTTATCTCGAAACTTGAAATATGTTGGTTGACAGCGATGTTTAGCTGTGTATTAGTCTCGGATTATGAAACTCCCACTATTATTCTAAATATGGTTTTGACGAAGACGTTTAATTTAGGTCTTCCGAAAAGGTTCATGTCTTATATCGTATTTTTATGTCAATTAGTAATTGAAAGTCGTATAAGCTAATATTAAATATTTTTTTTCAACCTAAATTATCTTTAGAAAACCGAAAATTCACATTTTCAAAAACCGTTAGGGATTTTTTTTTGGTTTCTTGTCTCGGAATTATCTCGAAAGTGTCAATTTTTTTTAAAGTTAGTATTAACTGTCAATTAACTGACCGTGAGAATTTTTTTTTCTTTATAGTTAGCTAACTTTTTCACACCATGTTAAACGATTTGCTCCATTGAAAAAAAAAATCGCTGTATTTTTAAATATTAAGATATAATTAAAGAAGAAAAACAGAAATATTTTAATTTTTTTGAGCACGTGAATGACTGAACGAACAAAATTAAAACTTTTTCTTTTTTAACTCAACTTTTTCTTTAGTTTTTTGAATCACCCTCGAGGTGTTCTGTGTTCCGAAATAAATATATAATAATATCAGAAATTATCAAAATCTAATGTCAGTCAGTTAGAAC
The DNA here is from genome assembly GCA_022207745.1 of Brachionus rubens. Lineage (NCBI taxonomy): Eukaryota > Metazoa > Rotifera > Eurotatoria > Ploima > Brachionidae > Brachionus > Brachionus rubens. Next base: position 1,243,588 of record JAJVHD010000022.1, on the reverse strand, counting down.
ATCTCTGTTTGTACGACCTCTCAAACATGTACAAACCTAATTACAAGTTTATAAAATTGAGTAAAAAAGAACCGTCTCAAGCCTAACATAAAAAATTCTTAAAATTGCTTTAAAAATTTATTTTCATTTTAACAAAGAAAACCTTTTTCATACTATTTGATTGAGCATATAATTTTTTCAAAATATTCATTTCGGATGTTTTTTCTGTGTTTTCGACTTCAATTAACAGTTCGCTAACAAAATCCTTACGGACTAATTCATCTTATTGCAAAAGTTTAAAATTAGACAAGCAGTCGAAATTTTTTTTAATTTTAGGTTTTTTTCCAATTTTAAATAAAGAGCCAATAAGTTCCGATTCAGTACAATTTTTGATTCTTACTTCTTCATTATTAAACGCTTCGTCCAAAAGACGAAAATCGGTTCAAATTCAAGGAGCTCTTTTATGAGTCTAGTAAATTCATCGTAAACAACTGCAACTTCATTCATTCTGTTTTAAAATATAAGAGCAATACTTTTTCTTGAAAAAATATGCAAAACCGAAGTAAATTGTTTACCTTAGGTAAATTAAAAATAAATTTGGATATTGCACTTCGAAATGCTTTCCCGTTCTTAACCCTATCCCTACCGGACAGTACTGAAAGTTTACCAAGCCATAGATATTCAGGAACCGTACCTATAGCATCCAAAAAATATAAAGCAATTTTCTTAAAAATGAAGGTGTTAAGCCGCGAGGTCTAGGGCCACTTGGGGAAGAGGGATGGATACGAACGAATTTTGTTGAAACTCTTTATTTAAATCTTGAGGTTTTTATATACGTCGAATTATACGAAATTCCAAAATAATGTCAGTCTCATTTGTTTGATTTTTTGTTAAGCTTCTACTCATCTGCTCGCATCAACCCAAGACATTAAAGAGTATGTACCTTGAAATCTCGACTTGTAATCACCATTCATCCGAAATATTTTAATAACCATGAATTTTGTTTTATATTTAGCTTCTAATGGGCTCGTATCCCGATTATCATTAACGATCATTATCGGGTTCAACCCGACCATTAGTTGAATTACTCCAGAACTAATTGGACTAGCATATATAAAACAAGTAATCCTGGTTATAAGGTTAGCTGTTACTGTTATTGAGATTGCCGATTCTCGATAGTTCTCGTCCACCAACACAAACCTTTGAAGAATCAGTACAATGTCAAAGAAAGTTTTGTTAGAATCGAGCGATACTTTTCTGGAGTTTTGATTTCGAGCGACATAACATTATTTGCGTTTTACAGTCATGGAAATTGGGAACATATCTGTGGGTGTGATGGGTTTAAAACCCTTTTGAAAAATTGAACTTGAATCATATATAGACTCGTCAAAGGAGCCGACATCATACGATTGTGCATTTGACCTTGTAAACGAGTTATGTAAAGAAATAATTTGTCGAAAAAACTTCTCGAGTTTTGGGTCCTTCACGTTACGAATAAAGAAATCGATCAACGTTAATTCCTTAGATATATCTGCTTTAGCTACAAACTCACTTTGTGTCGGTGATCTTGTGAGAAACTCACCGACACATTCACTCTGGGATTCACAACATTTTATCAAGCTGTCCACAGCTACTAAATAAATATCTTCGGGTTTATTCGTGGCTATGGTTTTGTTCGTCGTTGCCTGACCAAGCAACAACTATAGTACGTTGTTATTGGTTGAAGGTGGTATCGGAAGCTGATTGAGTAACTTTGGATCTACGCACATGTATAGCAAACTTTTCCAGGTGTTTGGAGGCAAGTTTCGTACGTATGACTCAAATAGTTCTATCAAAATTTCGAAAAAGAATCCGTCCCTTGTAAACAACTAAATATATTAACATCGCTATGAACAAAGCTCTTACAAAATATTTCTTCTAACGATTGTGAATCCCACGTTACACCATTCTTTAACTTGGTTCCATTAAGTTGTCCGAGTTAGGTCAACCAAATCGGTATTAGTCAAATTACACTCATTTTGGTTCAATCTATATAACAAGCCTGGATCACTACGGATTCCATAACGGACTGTGTCGAAGATAATCAGTGGGTTCCATAACATTAGACAAATAAGATTGATTGTTAAGACCAATCCTTAAGTAATGGAAAGCAGTAACATGACGATTAACTAGGATATATTTTCCAGCTTCTACGTAAGGCTATGTAAGGTACACTCCTCTTCACTCGATAAGCAAATTGATTACGCAGAGTTAATACCAATAAAGTATCAACTCCTCAAATGGGACACCAATGTTAAGCCGCGAGGTCATGGTACGGGACTGTTTGTACGAGATGGTACGAAATTAACGATAGTACGGTACAGTAATACGTGGAGTATTTAGTCATTTTTGCTAATATTTTATAAAGGCACATTTACAAATTCGCGAGACCAGAAAAAATCCGGTATGTCTAGATAACGGCATTTTAAAATTTCTATCAACGGACACACAACCACCTGACCTAGACTTTAAACTTTTTCCTACACCAGCCTACAATTATAATGACGACTACATCGATCAACATAACAAAATAATCGAAACAACTCAATCTAAATTCTTAAAGTAAGACATTGCAGAGAGCGAAAGAAAACTATCTCTTACGAACGCTGAAATTATCAATATTAAGTCAATTTTATCTAATACAGATAAGGTCAATCCTAACCCATTTTAACTGAAAAATATAAATCTAAAGTTGAAAAAAATAATGAAGTTTTTCAAAGACAGATTATCAATAAATAAACCATTAACCCAGTCAAATCAGACAAAAATAAAGAGTCTAACAATTCCGAGAAAGAACATAATCCATCACCCGTCAAAGATGATGAGATAATTTATGTAGACTCAAAAGAGACCCTTACTAACTCATCTGTATCTCAATTGGTACAGTTAGATAAAACCAGAACTAAATCAAAAGAACAAGCTAACAATCGTAACCATGCTGATGATTTGTCACAAAAAAAGTAAAACAAGTCGAATTTTAATAACAATATTAAGAACAAAAATAATCGTAAAGTTAACAGAAAAGTTAGTAATTGTTTGAATGTTAACTCAAAGTCTTTTACCGATAATCTAAAACGGGCTTCATTTAATTCCGGGTTTACATCAAAACAATTCTTTTTTTTAATTTACTTAAAAGTTTTGATGAAAAATTTGAGTTTCTTGACTCAATTTTGTTCTTTGATAAAATAAAGTCTAAACAGACCAATCATGATGTTGATCTAGCAGTAGATATAGTCAATGACGATTTTCATTGTTTCACTTTATACAAATAAAGATTACGAATCAGCAGTTGAACTCGTTTTAAAAAGTATTATAATGTTTGAACCGATTGAATTTGATTTTAACTCTTTAATTGCTTTTTAAAGTTATCTTAAAATTAATTTTCGATTACAACGTTTTTCAATTCAAAAGATCCTTTTATAGACAAAATAAAGGTATCACAATGGGAGCCATTTGTTGTCCTTTAATCGCTAATATTGTTGTAATTAGACTTTGATGATTATTCAAAGACTTCTTGTATAAAAAAGATTCATTGTGACATTATTATCTTAGCTTTTAAAGAAAAAGATCCTAATGAGTTTAAGAGTATACTAGAAAGCCCACGAAACGGTAAACGAATAATAAAAAAATTGAATCTAACATTTTTTTTTATTAATTTGAATTCATGAAAAATAAAAAGTAGAAAATAATTTAATTATGAAAATTTATCTTTTTTTTTTTAAATTTATAATAAAAAATCCAAAAAAATTCTATTCAAAATAATTATTAATCGAAAACTATTCGAAAAATTCGTCGTAAACTACATTCCGCGTAAACTTTTCTCCGGAGTCCAAAGTTATTATAATTTCATTGAAATCGGAAACTCTTGAGAGTGCTACATACAATTGACCATGAGTGAAAACTGATTAATTAAGGTAAATACCAACTTTCTGTAAAGTTTGTCCTTGGGATTTATTAATTGTCATGGCAAAAGCAGGTCATATTGGAAATTGGGTTCTCTTAAAATCGAACGGAAGTCAAGAGTCAGATGGAATAAGTGGGACTTTTGGTATGTAAACCGATTTTCCTTTACAGTTTCCGATTGCTATTTCGGCGTGAATTAAATGACTGTGCAATTATTTGATAATCAACCTGGTTCCATTACACCAGGTGGGTTAATACTATTCAAAAATTCAGTTGGATAAAGGGATGTATTTGAGTCGTTTACTATTGAGTCTGTAGATAAATATTCTTTTGTTACACCAAGGAGTAGATTGGTAGCTATTTCATTTATTGAATCTACTTCATCATTTGTAGGACAAAGAATGGGTGAATTTATCAACTCGTCGCGATTAGAAGTAATTAATAAAAAATATTTTTAATTAGAGTAAACTGATGGTATTTTGATTTAATTTTACTTGGTCGTGAGCGTTGGATATACTTTATTTATTAAAGCTTTTTTGTCTAAATAACAAATTGGGTTTTCTGGTAATTCAATGAAGTCATCATATCCATTAGCGTCTGTGAATTTAGCTTTTTTACCTTTACCAATTTGTAAAAGATAATCAGAAAAATCTTTAGCTTTTTTGCTTTCTACTCCTGTTTTCATGAGTACTCTCATATTCTTTTTTAGTTTTAACACTTATGCTTTTTTCCAAAATTCTGATTTTTTGATAGTTACGTTAACAATCTGAGCTCGATTTCCTTTTTTCACCACTGGCAAAATTTGTCTAAAGTCACCTCCAAAAAGCATTACTTTGTTACCAAAAAAAACTTCTCCAAGTTTGGGATCTTTAGCTTTCATAACGTCTCTATGTGTCCGATCTAATGCTTAAAATCCATGTTTTTGCATTATTGGAGCTTCATCTCATATTATAAGACTTGCAGACTGAATTAGTTGTCCAAGATCAGACTGGACTGATATATCACACGTCGATAAAGAGTTTAAATTAATGGGTATTTTGAAACGTGAATGAACAGTTTTACCACCAGGTAGTAATAGAGCTGCTATAACTGAGGACGCAACGGCCAATACAATCTTTTTTGGTGATCTCAAATAAGCCAAAATAGTCTTGTAAAGAAAAGTTTTTCCAGTACCACCAGGTCCATCAAGGAAGAACATATTTTTTCCTTCTGAAAATATTTAATTATTAAATGTTAATTTTTATTTTTGATAGATAATTACCGAGATTCACATTATTCACACGGTCAATTACTTTGGTAAATGCTTTTTTTTGATCAACGTTTAATACTTTTTTGTTATTTTCGTATTCAATTTTAAGTGCTTCGGTATCAAAATTAAGCTCGTCTTTAATTAGATTATTCTGCGAACGATTGTGAATTGAATGGATTTGGTCATAATCAATTATATTCGACTCCTTGAACTTTAATTTTTCAATTAAACATTCGTTATTTTTTGAACTTTGAATCAATACTTGATTGATGTAATACAAACATTATCGTAAATGGATTGATTATAGGTAATTCTGTTGTCCTTTTATAAACATTGATTTTTTTTCAAAATATCATATGAAAGATAGTCTTTGAATTTATTCCATAATGATTTAACATCTGAGGGTTGACAATTTTCAATTATAAGAACGAAAAAATTTCTTAATTCAGTACAGTCAGTTATTGTCAAACACGCTTCGTTTAAAGTATCGAATAATTGGGTATCACTTTCAAGGAGACCTCTTTTTTTGTCGGCTTCTTGAAAGGCTGAACACTCGGTATTATTAACTGTTTTTAAATCTTCGTAAGTCCTTGGACCTTTAGTATATAGTAACAACAGTCTCAAAGAGAACCTTTCTATTTCAGAAGGATGGACAAAATAAATTTTTCCAATAATATCTTCGTTTGGCCTAATAAAAAAATTATAAAATTATGTTTTCTAGACAATCGATTTAAATTATTACTTAGTTCTTCCTTTCCACTTTTTCTCTGACTTGAGATGAGTATGGTGTTTTGGAATTTCGTAATAATAATAATTATGAGCTCTTATGTCTTTTCTTTTTAAACGAAAAAAAGCATCCAACTCAGTTTCGTTGAAAGACTCGATTACATCTTCTATTTTTTTGGATGCATCAAAATAACAAATTTGTCTATTTTTTAAATTTACAGTCAACCTCTTAGTATCTGGGTATTGAGAAGTTAATCCGAAATGATAGATTCTCCATGCTGCTTCGCATGCAATTATATATCTCATGTCTTTATATTTTTCAACCTCATTCGGGTTTTTTGGTTGAACAGTTAATGTTTTAGCGGCTATATTTGGAGTTTGTTTGTTTACAGAACCAGGGGTGTTACCACAATTATTTCGTCATTACAAATGAGTAAACCACATTCTTGAGCAGTTGGTAAGTTGTATCGTTTATTTTTATTGACATTTTTCTTGAGGACAATAATAAGATCGAGAGTAGGGTCTTGTCTAAGACGTCTTCCTAACATTAGGGTTTTGTTCTTGCAAAATGTTTCGAAGGGTATTTAAAATATTAATTTTGATTGCGTTTCCAAATTTACTCGAACGAAAAGCTGTTTGAAATTCAGGGTCATATAAATATATTTGTGAAAAGGGTGGATTATTGGAGCGTCTGGCTTAAAATTGCTTATCAATTGATTTACAGAGCCTCTAATTTGATAGGTATACAGTCCGGATGTTGCGCGCATTAAATATTGATTGTGATTGAGATATTCGGGTAAGGGATTTTGAGGAGGTAAAGAAACAGTACCCTTGCATATTCCGAAAATTGAAAATTTAACTGTTCCAGCTGTCTTCTCATCGATCCACATAAGAGCCTGACAATGGGGACATCTATGGTCTCTTTTTAATAATCTAAGGCATCCATAATAAATTGAATTTTTGTCTTTTTCAATGAATCTTCCACGAATATTTTGAGGAAAATCATAAAGAATAATCATAAGTATTACTTTCAAACAAATGCGATTTGGATTTTTTATGACTACTTAAAAAATAATTGGTTTAAAAGAAAAAAATGTAAAAAAAAAATATACACACATTGTTATATTTTCTGTTGGTCTTATATGAGTGGTTATTTCAGAATTGTCAATTAATAGGTCATTATCAGCATGATTTAAATTATGGCTCTTTAATCAAAAAACGTTACTAAACGCTTGTTTTTCTATTAAAGAGCAAATTAATTTTACTTTATTTTTAGGCGGGTTAGTACCATACAATGGACAGCTTTTATGTGTAGTGCTTTTATGATCAGTACTTCCACATTTACAGCTTGGTTTTTCACTATTGAATAAAGAGGTTTTTGCGACAGACTAAAATTATGTATCGTAAAGTTTAAAATTAAAGTACTAATTAAAGTTTATAGATTACATTTTAAGATCTATGAATTATAAGTGAATTTAAGAAACGGTGATTTTTGATTAAAATTATTATTATTTATCAATCTATTAGGCGTGAGATAATTGCTTTGATTGACATGGTTATAAAATGGGGTGTAACAATTTTGTAAAGAAGATGGACTACTTTGATGAGTGATTGATGGGTTTATTCGAATAGGTTGATTATATTGTAAGTTGAAATTAGGTGAATTATATTCGAAATTATTGTGAATTTTAAACGTGTTATTATTTGAAAAGTTATTTTGATAATATTGACAATTGGTAAATTTCTATGGTTTTCAATAGTTTTTAGTTGTGTGTATTGTTTTGGTTTTTTTCGGTGGATTCGTAATATCGTCATTATTAGTCCTTTTTGTTGAATATTGAGTATTAAAAGGTGTTTTGTGGACAGTTAGGGGGGAAGAATGCATTCATTTGTAAAAAATTTAAACTGAATTCAAAAATAATTTATTCTAATAAAAAAATATTTAAAATTATGAAAAAAAGTCATGTATATTTAATCTCAATATTTATAATCTCTCAGCATCCATTAGAGTTGAATCGAGTGATTTACTCTCATATTTTTAAAGATCGAGATTTGCAACCAAGCGATCTTCTGTAGATGATGATGATGATGATGACGTTGTTGGGTTGATGATGTTGTTGAATGTATTGAGATTTGAATTGAGTTTTAAATTGAGTTTGTCTTTTGCAAATTTTTGTATAAAAAGTCCTTGCTGTTTGTGAGAATAAATCTTTCGGTACAATCTCTCCTGAGTTAATTTTAGATGATTGGACTCGTTATAAAACCGAATTCTCATTGGTTCAAGAAAACAAAAATCTTTTTTTTTCTATTTCTTTATTTTTCATTATCAAATTTTTTTGGATTTAATTAGTTTATTTATTGGCTTCAGCGTTAGCTGTTATAGCCAAAAGTAAATGTTAGTAAAATATTTTAAATCAAAATTTCAAAAAGAAAAACAAAAAAGCCATCTAATAGAGTCTGAAAAATTAAAAATAAATAAAAATGAAGTTAAAAGTTAAAATAGAATAAATTTTTTAATAATTGTCTAGGAAAAAATATTTTTGACTGCACAAAGAAAAGTTTTATAGTGTTTTTAATGGTGAATGTTTAGACCTTCATACTCTTCTTTCAATTCTTCAAACAATGGATTTTCACTAAGAATGGAGTTTAGAGTGTATGCTTCATTTAAATCCGACATTCTCTCTTGTACACTTGTTATTTGGCCAATCTGGTTTAGTTCAATTGATGGGGTGTCGTAAGGAATTTTAAATCGATTGGAATTGTTTTTTCCTTTTTTTTTGACAAACGGGTTAAAATAAAAGCCGAGTAATCGATTACAGAGCGAACTAACGATTTATAAATCGAGACCAGTGTTTTTGTAGTTAGCCCCCAGGACTTGTTTGAAATAATTTTTAGACAGTTTAGTCGATTTGTACATTTTTTTCTTAGGCCGTCAACATGTTTTTGGAAGGTTAAACGTTTATCAAAAGTTATCCCTAAGAATGTTGGATTTGAGTTGTAGGTCAAATTTTGATTGTACATTTTTAGTTTCACCTTGTCTTTAACGTTTTGATTACAATTAGAAAAAATGATGTAGCTACACTTTTGCGGTGCCTTTTTCAATCTCCAAATGTTGAGCCATTTCTCTAAACTATTTAAATACTTGTTTATTATATTAGAAATATTACCATAGTTTTTGAAAATAAAATAAGAACACAAATCATCAGCAAAAAGTAGAAAATACTTCCTACTCTTACTCATATTACGCGGTATACCATTGATTAATATTGAGAATAAAATCGGACTTTTGACTGAACCCTGGGGTACTCTTGCTCTAATCGAGAAAACGTCCGTAATTGTTTCGTTAATTTTGATTTTGAATTTTCGTTTAAAAATTCTTGTATCCAAGCAACGATGTAAACGTCTACCGGGAAATGTTTTGGGAGTGAATTTTTAAATAGATGCCAATCTGCTTTCTTGAAGTTAAACTCAGACAAAACCTTACTAACCTTGAGGGATATCTTTTTGATTCCAAAAAAAGCTAACATTGGAAATGATCACTGTTCATATGATTGTCACTCAAGACGAAAATTTCTTTAAACGATCGATACATTAAAGACGAACAAAAAATTGAATCAAGAATGTCTTCTTTATTGTTTGAGAATGATTTGAACGTTGGCTGATCTCGATTTAAGTTAATAATATTATTTAGGGCAACATAAAATTTTTAATCAATTTTCAATTTTCAATTTTTTTTATCAAGAAAATTAGAATTAAAGAAATTATGAAAATTGAAAGTATAAAAAAGAAAATTGAGAAATGTGCAACAAATTCTGCTGCATCTTAGAGATAATTTGGATAATGTTTTGTGTATCCTAAATTTAAATTTAATCGATAATTTTACAAATTTTTTTAATTTTCAATTCTTTAAGACATTTTTATTTGCACCAGCAGAATAAAAAAAAATTGTAAATTACTTAAAATTAAGAAACTTTTTAGCATAAAATTTTTGAAATTGTTTTCAAATTTTTTAAAATTTTGACTATTCTATTTTTTACTTTAAATCTTAGCTAATCTTGGAACAGTGGATTTTGCGAAAATGTAACGTTCCGTTCCTTGAACGTTAAAAAAAAAGAAAGGTCTGAAGGGTTTCGTTCTCAAAGGGTTCAGTTCCCGTTCTCAAAGCGTCCCGATCCCGATCCAAAAGAGTTTCATTCCAAAAGAGTTCCGATCGAAAGAGTTCGCGTTCTCAAAGCGTTCCGTTCTCAGAGCGTTCCGTTCCCGTTACAAAAGAGTTCCCGTTCTCAAAGGGTTCCGTTAAAAAAGAGTTCCGTTCCAGTTCTGAAAGGCTTGCGTTCTAAAAGAGTTCCCGTTCTCAAGAGGTTCCGTTTCAGAATAGTTCTCGTTCTCAAAGCGTTCCGTTCCCGTTACAAAATAGTTCCCGTTCTCAAAGGGTTCAGTTCCCGTTCTCATAGCGTTCCATTCCCGTTCTAATAGAGTTTCGTTCGAAAAGAGTCAAAGGGTTCCGATCTTAAAGAGTTCCCGTTCTCAAAAGGTTCCGTTTCAAAAGAGTTCCGTTCCAAAAGAGTTGCCGTTCTCAAAGGGTTTCGTTCTCAAAAGGTTCCGTTTCAAAAAAGATCAGTCTGAACGGTTCCTTTCTCAAAGCGTTTCGTTCCCTTTTCAATAGGTTCCATTCTCGTTCTTAAAGGAACGGAACGCTTTGAGGACGGGAACGGAACCCTTTGAGAAAGGAACCCTTCAGACTGATCTTTTTTTTGGAACGTTCGTGGAACGGAACGTTACATTTTCGCAAAATTCACTGTATTTATTACATGGCTAGTTTATAAAAAAATGTTCAAAGTACAACCCGCTGATCTAGAAAAAGGTAAACGGCATCAGGCCCAGTCCACACATCAACCCTATATGAATTTGATAAACCATACAATAAACGAAAACTTAATATTCTTTTAACTTTGAGAAGTCAAAATATTTTTCATCGTTTTACCAGAAAAATATTGTTTCTACCAGTAAAAGACAAATTTTTGGTATTGGGTGTAGGTGTAGGTGTCTAAAATTTTTGGGGTCTAATCAATTATGTGAACTGGCCACGTATTAAACCAATTAAAATTCTAATGATTGCTAACCAACGCTGGACAAAAAATTAGTGAACTTAATGAATTTAAAATTGGTCACATATCAGTTTATCCCATTTCTAAAGAGCTTGAATACTATTAAAATCTATTAAACTCGGAACAACCAAGGCTTAAATTTCGATATTTTAACTCCAATACACCTAATTTTCGGGTGTATTCGAAAGATGGGTTATGGTTAGGGTAAGATTTATCAAATACAAATAGGACAGAAGTCTTAATTTGGCGATCCTTAGAACGGAATAGCAGATTAATTTTTTTTAATTTAATATTTTAAATTAGATTATCGATACAATGAAATATATGATAGACTGCTTTTTGTGCGTGGAATTGACAAACATGATAGTAAAAGTATCCAAAGCATGTTAATGAACGATTTCAATTGCTATAAAACTTCCTTTAAAGTAATAAACTTTTATTTATAAAAAAATTTTTAAAATTTCATTCTATGCTCTATAAGGGTCATTCATTTGAAATTACAGTTAAAAAAATTCAGTCGGAGATCTTCGTCGCTGAATTGATTTTAACTTTTGACGATGAAGTAATTGAGAGACATCAAGGAAAAGGAAATAGCGAAACTAGGTCTAAAGCTGATCTAGCTGAAAATTTTTTATTCGGTACCAAATTTTTTGTCCCAAAAGGCTTGATTCGACAACAACTCACTGAAAGAAGTATTTTAGACACAAATCGTAATCTTATCTCTTCTCTCAATTTCAATTTTTTTAGAAACTTCATCTCAAAAATCGACTAATGAAAAACGTAAATTTTTCTACCGCAATTCGAAACTACAGATTATTGACAATCTAGGTATTTTCATCTTTCTTTTCACTTTTTTGGAAATGAACTTTGTATTTTTTAAAGGAGATTTCGAAATCGAAAAAAATAATTATTTTTCGGATATAGACGATAGCTTTAATGATGACTCAAGTATTTAGATATTTTAAAATAATATGAAATAATTTTGCTTTAATATTCTTTTTAAGCCCTTCAAAATGTACGAAATAATTTATTCGTTGATCCTCGATTGAATCAAAGTAATTATATAAAATTTTAAAAATAGCAAGATTTGTATTATTTTATTGTTTCATATTTAAGATAGAATTTCAAGTCTAAATACCGATTAATGATGTCGATCAGAATATTTTGAGAATTTCTGACACATCATTTAGCTCACAGAGTTATATAAACAATCCGAATAAAGGGATTGAGAATGATTTCCATGTTGAACCTGGACCATCAGACAACTATGCCTTCGATCCAAATAATGAAACATCTCAAAATTTAGATTCTAATGAATCAAATCTTTTCAATCAAAATGTAGAATCTAATGAACCAAATGCTTTGAATCAAAATGTAGATTCTGACGAACCGAATGCTTCGAATCAAAATCAAGAGGGCAATAGTAATATTTTAATTTAATCAAAAGAAATTTTTTATTTAATTTTATTATACAAAGAATTGTTATGTACATTGTTAGGTCATAGCCCTTCATGCTCCATTCCTCATTCTGAAGGATTTATTTTTTACCGATTAACCTTTCAGCAACAACAAGAAATTATCAGTGAGAGAAATAAAAACAATCAAGGTAAAATAACTAAAAGAGGTACAAAAGGTGGAAGACGAAGAAAAAAAAGCCAAAAAATTGAGCTTGATTATACAACAGAATGTTGTAAAGGTATGATTTACAATTTTCTCTAAAAGAGTTTCGTTTTTGCTTTTATTAATTTTTTAAAGGTTACAAAATGAATCCAGATGGATCATGTAGCTTGTTGATGGACTGGGTGAAACATCAAGATTTTCCACAGAATTATTACAAGTCTTCATATGTATCGCTTGAAAAATGCTGGATCGGCTCAAAAGATCATATTAAACAATTTGTTGAAGATTTGGAATCAAAAGGAGATTTTGAACTATCAGAATTTCTTGAAAGAAATTGATACAAATTTGATGATTAAATTTTTTTTTATTATAATTTGAATAAATTCTCACATAAAAAAATTTCTCTTTTGTTTTGTTCTCTTTTTTCACAGAATCGAAAATTTGTTCTATCTTTCTTGTGCTTTTATTAGCGCTGAAAAAATAAAACGGATATATTGAAAAAAAAATTTTATTTGAAGCAATTAAAATCAACGAGATAAAAAACAAAATAAGGTTCCGGCAATTCAAAACTTTTCAAAAAACGATGACCAACTTACTCTTGTTTTATAAATCTAGGGGAGGTGGGGGTCCAAAAATTTATTTTTTTCAAAAATGTAAAAAATACATTTTTTAGGGTTTTTTGGGACGCAGATTCCGAATCTGATATCGAAATTGAAAAGTTTTGAATGCGTGGAAGTTTTGAATTGTCGGAACCTTATTCTCATCTTAAAAGTAATTTCAAACTTTTCGTTCATATTGACCGTCATAAAAAACAATCTCACTTGTTTTTTTCTCCCTTTGAGGTCCTGAAGAAAAAATGGGAAAGAAGTGTGAAGCGATTAAACCAATTCGAATTACATCTCCAAATTGTGAGTTAAATGAATAGGAAATCCGATAAGTTTGATCCTTTTTGAAGCTTTCGTTGTAGCATAAGATGGTTCTTTTCAAAAATACGGAGATTGAATATATATTAACTTCTCTGCCCCATTCCTTTTTGCGGCATGTATTACATATAAACTCATTAAAAGAGTAATTGTAATTTAGCTGTTTTATCAGTCGTGTAAATAGATCTTCAAATTTAAACATCGTATAAATTGAACATGCCTTAACTATAAAAAAATCACGCTGATTTTCAAAGCATATTAATGAAATCGAATTGTACAAGCAATTTCCATCCGGGTTAGAACAGATTGCAAAAAAATGCTCGTCGAGGTTTAATCTTTTTTTAAATTTTTTGTAACTACTTTGACCTTGATATACCATATTAAAAGAATTTGTTTGAATTTGTTCGATAAGCTGATCAAACAATTCAGCAGGTTTCATCAAATTTTTTTTTGACGAATACAAAATTTGAGTGGTTTTTCTCAATTTGTGTCATGAAATCGTTTTTCAAATAGATTTTGAAATTTTCTATTTTGCTATTTGAAGCGTTTGTAGCTTTTCCATTACAACTATTTTCGATTGTTTCCATGTTATCATCTGTTTGAACCGAAGCCTCATCTTTGATTAATTCAGCGGCTAAAGATTCGTCAATAAGCGTCTCTAAAAAGCTACCAAAGTTGTAATCCTCGGCTGGTTTCATTTCTTGTAATTGTTTTTCTTCACGAATCTCTTTAAAATCTAATTCGTCCGAACTAAAAGCAACTTTAAATCTTTCACATTGAATATCGAATTCGTTGAAGTCTATATTAACGAGATCTTTGTTTTCATATTAAAAACTTTTTTTTGAGATTTTTTTTTCTTGTCAATCCATATTTCTTTTGAATTTTTATCAAATAAAAACGATTCAAATTTATAATCTTTGCAATAAAAAACGTTATACTTCGCGGCTAAATTCTTATAAGAAAGAGCAGCTATTTCACTTGTTGCTCTATTTTTCAAACTGATCTTGTTTTTTAGCTGTGAAAACCAGTTCTCGACCGGATTATTAGTTAGACGAGTTTTAGTACTATAGGCGATTTTAGAAGAATCTAAAAGGACTCCAGTCCAAAGTGGCAAGATATAAAGCTGATCTTTTAAAATCTTAAAAAGATCCGGTGAAAAATAACGATTTTTTTTTTTAAATTTATTATCAATGACGCTTATATTTTGTTTGTAGCCGTCGATTAACTCGTAAAAATATTTCTTAAAAGGAGAGTTCTTTTCTATTTTTTCTTGTTCGCCGTTAATCATGTTTTGTTGAATAAAATAAAATGTTTGTTCTGGGGTCCGTTCTTCACTTAAATCAGTATTTGACAGTTTTCGTTCTTTAACTTTTTGATGCAATAGATTAAGCGAATAGATTACACTTTCGTCGAAATTCGGGTAATTGAGACCGTTGAAGATATTTAAAAGATAATTTTCTACCTCTCTTATTGAAATCGAATTCTGAATCAAAGTAAACAAAAATAAAAAAACGTACCGAATCGATTTGTCGACGTTAATTTTTTTAGCTTTCTTTATTGTATTCTTTAAAAAATGAGTACTGCAAAGGTACATCTTAATTTTAATCTTTTCACTGAAAGCATTTTTTCGTTTACTAAAAGTTTCTCGAATGCAATATTTAGATAGTCCAATACCGAACAATTATTGAAAGTTGTTAAAACGGAGTTTATTAAAGCCCAGCTCATATCAGTTACGATTACATCAGGGTAAAAATTAATGTTTATTTTATTTTGGATTGACCGAAGGTATCTTGTGATTGTTATTTGATCGTTTGATGTTGTAACGAATTCTGAGAATGGAATGAGAACTTTTTGTTTAACATCATGCATTATAATTGAGTAAAAAAATGGATTTTTTTGGTTAGGAATTTTTTTATGTATTGATCCTGTCGCGTCAAAGAACCAGACAACATTACTATTTTTAATGATTGACCAAATGTTCAACTGTTAAAAAGAAAAATTTTTAATTTGCTTAATTCGAACAATTATTATTAGTTTTTCTTCTGTGCTAAAAGCACTAGAAAATTAAGAATAAATAAATAGACAAGTTAAAACTTTACTTGAATTTGAGAAATTAGTAAAAATCCAAATGGACTCAGCGAAACTTTTTGTATAAATCCGTTTAAATTTGAACTTGATTCGCCAAAAATTTGATCGGTTATGTTCTTAGCTGCCAAAGCATCTATAAAAACTTCGTTTGATATTTTATAATAATGAACTAATGCATTTTTCATCATAGATAAAGTAGATCTGTTTGTTACTTTTTGATCTATTACAAAAAAAGATTAAGATGTAACTTTAATTTTGATTTACTTCAAAAAAAATTAACCTAAAATCGATGAATGTTCGGTATTATACAAAACAAAAATTTTTAGATTGAATTTCTCTCTCAATTCCTGAAAATCTTTTATTCCCGGTTAGCTTTTCGTGACAGATATCACTTTGATTGTATGAAACACTAATCGAGACTTCAACAGCCTCTCTTTCGAGAAATGTCTCCTTTACCAAAAACTCATCCTGAATTCTACAATTGTATTTTTGTGTACAGTTTTGACCAACACATACATAAAGACCTTTCCAATACGGAGCACTTCTTTTCTGACTCCGTTTTTTCTTAAACCAATTTGATATTGATTTTACCCAACAATTTAGTCCATGCTCTTGAATTTTCTCACTTAAAAAGATATTGAACGTTGAGTTAAACATCGAACGTCCACTAGAAGTTGAAACATAATTTCTTAAATCCTCGATGTCATCAGCGTTTAGTTTTATTTCGAAATAATTTATTTTCGCATTATTTATATCGATTTCCATTGGCTCGTAATTTGTTGTTTCGTTGTCAAAATAATTTTCTATTAGAAGATTGGCAAAATTATATGTATTACGAAGCCACCATGAATATATATTAATTGAATCCTTATATTCTTTTCTGTTAAAATAGGCGAAGGCTATGTTACTCCATATATCTTTTGAGTTTCTTGAGGGTTTCTCGTTTGCTAAAACTGTTAGATCAAGACGTTCATCTTTAAGAATTTTTTTCGTTGTTTTTATCAGTCTATCAATCTGAATATTTTGGTGCTGTGTTTTTTTGTTTTTAGAAAACATTCGATCTTTTTTAATAATTCAATAAAACATCGAAAGGTTTTTCTTTGAGCCTGATTAGTTGCCAGTCATAATTCAGTGTAAATCATTTATTTTTGAATTTATTTTTAAAGGTTTTTAAAAATATTTATTTAGAAAAATTTATAAAAAAGTTTTATAAATGAAAAAATGTAAAAAAAAAATTTTTTACCAAAAAAAGCGTTAACTGCGATATGAAAAATAAATTTTTACTAAAAAAGTGTTGAATTTTAAAAAGAAAATCAGTTATTAAAAACAAACTTTAAATCTCCTTTGAGCTTCAAAACTGATCATTAACCGGAATAAAGTTAAAAAGTTAAATCATTTGCTTGGCATATTTTTAATCCTAAAATATTTTTTATATTTTTATAAAAGTTTTTTCATTCTCGACCAACAACTACCTAAAAAAATAAAGCTTATTCTTAAAATTGTTGCAAAAACAATTCTTACACAACGTGAGTTAAACTTATTTCTATGAATAGTTGAGTATCTTAATGAAACATATCACGATTAATAATCAAGCATGATCAACTAATAATTTTTTTATTCTTGTTTTAAAGTCAGGTTTGAGCTGCAAGGATAGAGAAACATTTTAGACAAAACTAACAGAGGAAGCAAATTTTTCGGGGGTTAAAGACCCCTTATAGTTATCTTTTTGGTAATATTTTCCATTTTGAGGACCAACAAACACAGGACTACCACATGCACTACCATTACTTACGTAAAAACTAATTAATCGAGGAATTCGAGAATTGATTGGAAATAAACCTTCTAAAAACCGAACATGTTTGACAAGCTCATTAATAGAAATCGATTGAGATGAGCGTTCATTGTTTTGATTGTGTATATGGCTACTAAATGACGAATGATCATGGGGTAAATTGCCAAAAAATGGTATTCTCGAATTACTGGCATTAAGTGGTCGAGATTGATTTGTAATTTCAAGTTCTTGTATTTTTTGTCTTGCGGAACTCAAATCATTTTCGTAACGACTTATCATGGAAGAGAAATTTGATTCTTGTCTTTTCAAGTGTTCAATTTCTTGAGAAAATTTTTTCATTTGAAATTCGTCATCAGAAACCTTTTGATTTATCTGATAGATCATTGACATCTTTTCATTTTCGTAATGCTGTTTCAAACAGAGCAATTCATTCTCAAGTTTTAAATTTGAAACTCTAAAATTTTCGATTATAAAATTCGAGTTTTGATTTTGGCTCTCTAATAAGTTTAATTCATTTTTATATTTTTCGTTTAAAGCCTTCATTTCACAAAATTCCTGTTGAGTTGAATTAATTTCACGCTGCATATTTGATAAATCAGTCTCAAGCTTTGAATTTGACACAAGTTTTTCCGAACTTTCATTTAAGTGTTTCACATGTTTTATTTAATTCTCATATTTTTCGATCGAAGCTCTGAGTTTTGTGATCTCATTCTGGCTATTATTTGCTTCAAGCTTTAAAGAATTCAAATCAGTTTCAGCTTTGATTTTTTCAGCATCTAAATTATCGATTTTAGTTTGAGACTCCTCTTGCTCTCTTTTCAAAGTAGACAATTCATTTTGAAGTTTTAAGTTTTTTGTTCTCAAATCATCTATTGTACTTTGGCAATCTGTAAATTTTTTCTCCTGGTCATTTAATTTTCTCTCCAACCCGTTTACTTTATTAACCTTTAAAAATAATTATATTAATCGTTTTAAACTTAATATCAATTTATATTTAACTAAATACATCATAAAAAACTGAATTGTTTCTTTCAGTTGTTAGCTGTTGATCAAGTTCTTCACATCTCAATTTCAACTCAGTAATTTGTCTTTCTTTATTATCATCAGTTGGATTTGAAACGTTATTTAAAAGTAGATGTCTATTTGGACAGCTTCCAATAGAACGATGATTTTTGTTATCACCCTTTGACCTTGTGTTCCCTTTTGAGTCACAACCAGGAACTGGACACTTTCCCTTATCTATTTTTCTCGTTTTTGGAGTTTCTTCTTCATTTTCAGAGAATAGGTCACTTATTGAACTCTCAAAATCATTTTTTGACTTTATTTGTGATTTTAGATCTTTCAAACATTCATTTGATGAAATCAATTGGCCCTTTAACTCATTAATTTGATTTAAAAGATTTTGATTTTCATTCTCTTTGGCCTCGCAAAATCGATTTGATTTGTCAACTTGGCCTTGGAGAACTTGCTTTTCATTTTCGAGTTCTTGATGAGAGGTTTTTAATTTGCTTTTCTCTTGATTCAGAATCTCATTTTTCCTTTTGAACTCATGTATTTCGTTGTCAAATCTTTGGTTAGCATCACTTAACTTTCGATTCTTTTCAAGCGTTAATTTAAACTTGCGTTCAAGTTGACCTAAATCGTTTGACAATTGCTTGTTGATTTTTAATTCTTTGTCTAATCTGATTTCATTTTCAGAAAAATTTTGTTTTTCATGTACGAGTCTTTCGAATTTTTAATGAAGCTCGAATAATTCATTGAGTGTTGAAGCAAGATTTTTTTCGTAATTCAACTTTTCATTGTTTAATTTTACTATTTGAATTTTTGAATCTTTAACCAAATTTTTAAGCCGATCATTTTCTGTTTTGCAAGACGTCAATCTTTTTACGACCTCGTCAAACTCTGTATTTTGAGATTCGATTTCATCCGCCGTATAATTTATCTTTTCCAATTTTTCAAGAGACGATTTTTTTGCATCAAGTTCATTGTTTAAAATTCCAATTTCTAAGGCCATTTTATCAACTTTTAACCGTAAAGCTGATTCAATTTTCATGTAATCATTTAGTTTTTCTTGATATTCTTTATCTTTACTATGTTGTTCATTGATTTTACTAAACATTTGATCATAATTATTTTTGAGATCCGAATTAAAGGTTGATTTTAAATCTAATTCATTTCTTAATCTCATAAGTTCGAGTTCATTTTGGTTATGATTAATTCTCAGCTCTGAATTTTCCATTTCGAGTTTCTTAAAAGCATGTTTTGACTCAACAAGAGAAAAAATTTTTTCATTTAACTCTTGGACTAAATCTTCAAATTGACCGACTTATTTTCATCGTACTGAGAATTCGATTTTGTGATTTCGACCTGGTTTAATAAATCAACAGTGAGTTTTTGATTATTGAAAATTGACTTTTAAAGAATCATTTTCTTTTTGAAGGTCAGAAATTTCTCTCTCCTTGTGCTGAATACGTTCTAATGAATTTTCCTGTAAAATGGTAAGAGACTTCAACCTCTCTTTGTAATTATCCAATTCATTTTCGATGTTGCAAATTGATGATTCGAGTTCTTCTTTAATATCTTCCATTTTTTGATTTAAGTTATCATTGGTACAAAGAAGAGAATTGTTTGTTTTAATTATTTCTTCGACCATTGAGTCATCTTTTTCAGTCTCCTTCAACAATTCCTTTAAAGATAATATTTAAAATTTATTCGAAATTTAAATTAAAAGCTTTTACCTCAATTTGAGATTTTAGGAGCTGAAATTTATGCTCTAAACTCATATTTTTCTCGTTAAGATCGAAAATTTCTACTTGATAAGTAGAATAAGCTTTATTCTTTTCCGAAACAAATGAATCGAGAAAATTCATAACAGTCGAAAAAAAATCAGTCTCTGTAGAACAGTTTAACGGTTTGAGACTAATTGAACCAATGAAATCAGAGAAAGATGTTCGGAACGCAAAAACATCATTTTTTAGTTTTTCGAATTCAAAATTTAGGGATTGATAATTTTCTTCTAATTTCAAATAATCATTCGTTGGATGAGTTTTTTGAGATTGATCATTTAAATAAGATAACTTCAAATCGTTAATTTCATTTGAAAGTTGATTGTTGAGATGTTTTTCGTTCGCCAATGATTCTAAAAAAATATTAAATTTTAATTTGCTAAATTTAAAATTTTTTTAAAGATAGAGAGAAATAATTGTGCTTAAAGCGCTGTTTTTAATGTAAGTACAAATAGAGGAACTCATAAAAGCGCTGTTTTTAATGTAAGTACAAATAGAGGAACTCAGCTTCATTGGTCATACTTAAAATACTTGAACATTAAGCTCGACTGTATTTACATTAAATTCCATTGTGCTTAAAGCGCTGTTTTTAATGTAAGTACAAATAGAGGAACTCAGCTTCATTGGTGATACTTAAAATACTTGAACATTAAGCTCGACAGTATTTACATTAAATTCCATTGTGCTTAAATCGCTGTTTTTAATGTAAGTACAAATAGAGGAACTCAGCTTCATTGGTGATACTTAAAATACTTGAACATTAAGCTCGACAGTATTTACATTAAATTCCATTTTGCTTAAAGCGCTGTTTTTAATGTAAGTACAAATAGAGGAACTCAGCTTCATTGGTCATACTTAAAATACTTGAACATTAAGCTCGACAGTATTTACATTAAATTCCATTGTGCTTAAAGCGCTGTTTTTAATGTAAGTACAAATAGAGGAACTCAGCTTCATTGGTCATACTTAAAATACTTGAACATTAAGCTCGACAGTATTTTCATTAAATTCCATTAGGCTTAAAGCGCTGTTTTTAATGTAAGTACAAATAGAGGAACTCAGCTTCATTGGTCATACTTAAAATACTTGAACATTAAGCTCGACAGTATTTTCATTAAATTCCATTAGGCTTAAAGCGCTGTTTTTAATGTAAGTACAAATAGAGGAACTCATTAAAGCGCTGTTTTTAATGTAAGTACAAATAGAGGAACTCAGCTTCATTGGTCATACTTAAAATACTTGAACATTAAGCTCGACAGTATTTACATTAAATTCCATTGTGCTTAAAGCGCTGTTTTTAATGTAAGTACAAATAGAGGAACTCATTAAAGCGCTGTTTTTAATGTAAGTACAAATAGAGGAACTCAGCTTCATTGGTCATACTTAAAATACTTGAACATTAAGCTCGACAGTATTTACATTAAATTCCATTGTGCTTAAAGCGCTGTTTTTAATGTAAGTACAAATAGAGGAACTCAGCTTCATTGGTCATACTTAAAATACTTGAACATTAAGCTCGACAGTATTTTCATTAAATTCCATTAGGCTTAAAGCGCTGTTTTTAATGTAAGTACAAATAGAGGAACTCAGCTTCATTGGTCATACTTAAAAAACTTGAACATTAAGCTCGACAGTATTTTCATTAAATTCCATTAGGCTTAAAGCGCTGTTTTTAATGTAAGTACAAATAGAGGAACTCATTAAAGCGCTGTTTTTAATGTAAGTACAAATAGAGGAACTCATTAAAGCGCTGTTTTTAATGTAAGTACAAATAGAGGAACTCAGCTTCATTGGTCATACTTAAAATACTTGAACATTAAGCTCGACAGTATTTACATTAAATTCCATTGTGCTTAAAGCGCTGTTTTTAATGTAAGTACAAATAGAGGAACTCATTAAAGCGCTGTTTTTAATGTAAGTACAAATAGAGGAACTCAGCTTCATTGGTCATACTTAAAATACTTGAACATTAAGCTCGACAGTATTTACATTAAATTCCATTGTGCTTAAAGCGCTGTTTTTAATGTAAGTACAAATAGAGGAACTCAGCTTCATTGGTCATACTTAAAATACTTGAACATTAAGCTCGACAGTATTTTCATTAAATTCCATTAGGCTTAAAGCGCTGTTTTTAATGTAAGTACAAATAGAGGAACTCAGCTTCATTGGTCATACTTAAAATACTTGAACATTAAGCTCGACAGTATTTACATTAAATTCCATTGTGCTTAAAGCGCTGTTTTTAATGTAAGTACAAATAGAGGAACTCATTAAAGCGCTGTTTTTAATGTAAGTACAAATAGAGGAACTCAGCTTCATTGGTCATACTTAAAATACTTGAACATTAAGCTCGACAGTATTTACATTAAATTCCATTGTGCTTAAAGCGCTGTTTTTAATGTAAGTACAAATAGAGGAACTCAGCTTCATTGGTCATACTTAAAATACTTGAACATTAAGCTCGACAGTATTTTCATTAAATTCCATTAGGCTTAAAGCGCTGTTTTTAATGTAAGTACAAATAGAGGAACTCAGCTTCATTGGTCATACTTAAAATACTTGAACATTAAGCTCGACAGTATTTTCATTAAATTCCATTAGGCTTAAAGCGCTGTTTTTAATGTAAGTACAAATAGAGGAACTCATTAAAGCGCTGTTTTTAATGTAAGTACAAATAGAGGAACTCAGCTTCATTGGTCATAACGTAATTGCTCGATTTTAGTGACATGTCACTATAACCGAATACCCTACTATAGTGACATGTCACTAACTATCGAATGGTGGTTTTCAATTTGCTTTAGTGACATGTCACTATAACCGAATATAGCCAAAAAATCATGTTTTTTAAGAAATTTTTTGTCAACTATAGTGACATGTCGTTATATTATAGAGACATGTCACTATAGTAGAAAACCCATCAAGGTCAAATTATTTTTGTGCCACATCTAGCAAAATTAGTCAATATTTTTTGATTTTATTCAAAATATTCAATTCATCCACACTATCGATGAACCTGAAATCACCTCGTCATCTTAATAACGACGAAAGCTTTGATTGATGGTCTAATGTTTATTAGTTATATAAAGTCATCTTTTTCATATAAAGCCTTTAATTTACAAAGTAATTGACCGATCATGTTTTGGGAGGAGACCTATTAAATTGTCTATTTCACACAATCAGTTTTACTAAGTCAATTACAGACATAGGGACTCGTTATTTTTCATAAGACTCGGACTCGAGTCTGAGTCTATGAAAAATTTTCAGAGACTCAGAAGTGCGACTCAGAGTCCTTAAGACTCGAGTCGAAAATTTTGTTTAGAATTTTTTTTTGACCGAACTAGTGTCCCTATATTAGCCATTCTACGCTCTAACCGATAAGTCAGCAGGGCTACAAAGACCGTGGAATAGTACTAAAAAGATAATGATGGATGTCTAAATGAAGAAAAGCTTATAGAAAGAAAGAATTTAGTCATAAAGCGGTGGAGACATTGAACTTATTATTTGATAAATTTTTCAAACAGAACAGCTGACAAGAATAAGAAAGCTGTTATGAGAAATAAAAATATATCGTTTTCTTCTTTTTTATTTTAATTGATTAATTGATTTTGTAAAACCGCTTGTGTGAAAAAGAAATTTAATAAATCTCCATCCCAAAAATGATAAGTCTTTGATATTTTTGTGGGGAGTGAGGCTCATTTGTCATAATTTTTTTTCAAACTGATCTCATGCAAGTCAATTCAAAGACTCAAGTCTTTTACTATATCTCTGAGACTCGGACTCGAGTCTGAGTCGCTAAATTTTAAAAGACTCAGACTTAGAATCCGAGTCGATTTTACAACAAGATAAAGACTCGGACTTGAGTCCATAAAGACTCGAGTCTCATTTTTGGAGACCCTATCTCTGGTCAATTATTCAATTAAAAGCAAAGAAGGGATTGTATCAGAGAAAATTTTCAAAATGAGACTCTTTTAAAATTTAGCGACTCTGACTCGAGTCCGAGCCTAAGAGATACAGTAAAAGACTTGATTCTTTGATATAATCTTATTTTTAAAATAATGAGATGATTTGAAAAAAAATTCTGCATGAGACCGGTTTGAAAAAAACTATGACTAATGAGCCTCACTCCCCTCTAAAATATCAAAGACTTATCATTATTGGGATGGCGATTTATTAAATTTCTTTTTCACACAAGCGGTTTTACAAAATCAATTAATCAATTAAAATAAAAAAGAAGAAAACAATATTTTTTTGTTCTCATAGCAAATTTATTGTTCTTTTTCTGGTCGACTGTTCTTTTTAAAAAACTTAAGTCAAGTTTTTTTAAACTTTACTGAGTTATTCGTGCCTGTCAAAGTTTTGGTATATTATAGTGACATGTCTCTATAATATAACGACATGTCACTATAGTTGACACAAAATTTCTTAAAAAACATGATTTTTTGGCTATATTCGGTTATAGTGACATGTCACTAAAGCAAATTGAAAACCACCATTCGATAGTTAGTGACATGTCACTATAAATATAGTGACATGTCACTAAAATCGAGTAATTACGTTACTTAAAATACTTGAACATTAAGCTCGACAGTATTTACATTAAATTCCATTGTGCTTAAAGCGCTGTTTTTAATGTAAGTACAAATAGAGGAACTCATTAAAGCGCTGTTTTTAATGTAAGTACAAATAGAGGAACTCAGCTTCATTGGTCATACTTAAAATACTTGAACATTAAGCTCGACAGTATTTACATTAAATTCCATTGTGCTTAAAGCGCTGTTTTTAATGTAAGTACAAATAGAGGAACTCAGCTTCATTGGTCATACTTAAAATACTTGAACATTAAGCTCGACAGTATTTACATTAAATTCCATTGTGCTTAAAGCGCTGTTTTTAATGTAAGTACAAATAGAGGAACTCAGCTTCATTGGTCATACTTAAAATACTTGAACATTAAGCTCGACAGTATTTACATTAAATTCCATTGTGCTTAAAGCGCTGTTTTTAATGTAAGTACAAATAGAGGAACTCAGCTTCATTGGTCATACTTAAAATACTTGAACATTAAGCTCGACAGTATTTACATTAAATTCCATTGTGCTTAAAGCGCTGTTTTTAATGTAAGTACAAATAGAGGAACTCAGCTTCATTGGTCATACTTAAAATACTTGAACATTAAGCTCGACAGTATTTACATTAAATTCCATTGTGCTTAAAGCGCTGTTTTTAATGTAAGTACAAATAGAGGAACTCAGCTTCATTGGTCATACTTAAAATACTTGAACATTAAGCTCGACAGTATTTACATTAAATTCCATTGTGCTTAAAGCGCTGTTTTTAATGTAAGTACAAATAGAGGAACTCAGCTTCATTGGTCATACTTAAAATACTTGAACATTAAGCTCGACAGTATTTACATTAAATTCCATTGTGCTTAAAGCGCTGTTTTAATGTAAGTACAAATAGAGGAACTCAGCTTCATTGGTCATACTTAAAATACTTGAACATTAAGCTCGACAGTATTTACATTAAATTCCATTGTGCTTAAAGCGCTGTTTTTAATGTAAGTACAAATAGAGGAACTCAGCTTCATTGGTCATACTTAAAATACTTGAACATTAAGCTCGACAGTATTTACATTAAATTCCATTGTGCTTAAAGCGCTGTTTTTAATGTAAGTACAAATAGAGGAACTCAGCTTCATTGGTCATACTTAAAATACTTGAACATTAAGCTCGACAGTATTTACATTAAATTCCATTGTGCTTAAAGCGCTGTTTTTAATGTAAGTACAAATAGAGGAACTCAGCTTCATTGGTCATACTTAAAATACTTGAACATTAAGCTCGACAGTATTTTCATTAAATTCCATTAGGCTTAAAGCGCTGTTTTTAATGTAAGTACAAATAGAGGAACTCAGCTTCATTGGTCATACTTAAAATACTTGAACATTAAGCTCGACAGTATTTTCATTAAATTCCATTAGGCTTAAAGCGCTGTTTTTAATGTAAGTACAAATAGAGGAACTCAGCTTCATTGGTCATACTTAAAATACTTGAACATTAAGCTCGACAGTATTTTCATTAAATTCCATTAGGCTTAAAGCGCTGTTTTTAATGTAAGTACAAATAGAGGAACTCATTAAAGCGCTGTTTTTAATGTAAGTACAAATAGAGGAACTCAGCTTCATTGGTCATACTTAAAATACTTGAACATTAAGCTCGACAGTATTTACATTAAATTCCATTGTGCTTAAAGCGCTGTTTTTAATGTAAGTACAAATAGAGGAACTCATTAAAGCGCTGTTTTTAATGTAAGTACAAATAGAGGAACTCAGCTTCATTGGTCATACTTAAAATACTTGAACATTAAGCTCGACAGTATTTACATTAAATTCCATTGTGCTTAAAGCGCTGTTTTTAATGTAAGTACAAATAGAGGAACTCAGCTTCATTGGTCATACTTAAAATACTTGAACATTAAGCTCGACAGTATTTACATTAAATTCCATTGTGCTTAAAGCGCTGTTTTTAATGTAAGTACAAATAGAGGAACTCAGCTTCATTGGTCATACTTAAAATACTTGAACATTAAGCTCGACAGTATTTACATTAAATTCCATTGTGCTTAAAGCGCTGTTTTTAATGTAAGTACAAATAGAGGAACTCAGCTTCATTGGTCATACTTAAAATACTTGAACATTAAGCTCGACAGTATTTTCATTAAATTCCATTAGGCTTAAAGCGCTGTTTTTAATGTAAGTACAAATAGAGGAACTCAGCTTCATTGGTCATACTTAAAATACTTGAACATTAAGCTCGACAGTATTTTCATTAAATTCCATTAGGCTTAAAGCGCTGTTTTTAATGTAAGTACAAATAGAGGAACTCATTAAAGCGCTGTTTTTAATGTAAGTACAAATAGAGGAACTCAGCTTCATTGGTCATACTTAAAATACTTGAACATTAAGCTCGACAGTATTTACATTAAATTCCATTGTGCTTAAAGCTCTGTTTTTAATGTAAGTACAAATAGAGGAACTCATTAAAGCGCTGTTTTTAATGTAAGTACAAATAGAGGAACTCAGCTTCATTGGTCATACTTAAAATACTTGAACATTAAGCTCGACAGTATTTACATTAAATTCCATTGTGCTTAAAGCGCTGTTTTTAATGTAAGTACAAATAGAGGAACTCAGCTTCATTGGTCATACTTAAAATACTTGAACATTAAGCTCGACAGTATTTACATTAAATTCCATTGTGCTTAAAGCGCTGTTTTTAATGTAAGTACAAATAGAGGAACTCAGCTTCATTGGTCATATTTAAAATACTTGAACATTAAGCTCGACAGTATTTACATTAAATTCCATTGTGCTTAAAGCGCTGTTTTTAATGTAAGTACAAATAGAGGAACTCAGCTTCATTGGTCATACTTAAAATACTTGAACATTAAGCTCGACAGTATTTTCATTAAATTCCATTAGGCTTAAAGCGCTGTTTTTAATGTAAGTACAAATAGAGGAACTCAGCTTCATTGGTCATACTTAAAATACTTGAACATTAAGCTCGACAGTATTTTCATTAAATTCCATTAGGCTTAAAGCGCTGTTTTTAATGTAAGTACAAATAGAGGAACTCAGCTTCATTGGTCATACTTAAAATACTTGAACATTAAGCTCGACAGTATTTTCATTAAATTCCATTAGGCTTAAAGCGCTGTTTTTAATGTAAGTACAAATAGAGGAACTCATTAAAGCGCTGTTTTTAATGTAAGTACAAATAGAGGAACTCAGCTTCATTGGTCATACTTAAAATACTTGAACATTAAGCTCGACAGTATTTACATTAAATTCCATTGTGCTTAAAGCGCTGTTTTTAATGTAAGTACAAATAGAGGAACTCATTAAAGCGCTGTTTTTAATGTAAGTACAAATAGAGGAACTCAGCTTCATTGGTCATACTTAAAATACTTGAACATTAAGCTCGACAGTATTTACATTAAATTCCATTGTGCTTAAAGCGCTGTTTTTAATGTAAGTACAAATAGAGGAACTCAGCTTCATTGGTCATACTTAAAATACTTGAACATTAAGCTCGACAGTATTTACATTAAATTCCATTGTGCTTAAAGCGCTGTTTTTAATGTAAGTACAAATAGAGGAACTCAGCTTCATTGGTCATACTTAAAATACTTGAACATTAAGCTCGACAGTATTTACATTAAATTCCATTGTGCTTAAAGCGCTGTTTTTAATGTAAGTACAAATAGAGGAACTCAGCTTCATTGGTCATACTTAAAATACTTGAACATTAAGCTCGACAGTATTTACATTAAATTCCATTGTGCTTAAAGCGCTGTTTTTAATGTAAGTACAAATAGAGGAACTCAGCTTCATTGGTCATACTTAAAATACTTGAACATTAAGCTCGACAGTATTTACATTAAATTCCATTGTGCTTAAAGCGCTGTTTTTAATGTGAGTACAAATAGAGGAACTCAGCTTCATTGGTCATACTTAAAATACTTGAACATTAAGCTCGACAGTATTTTCATTAAATTCCATTAGGCTTAAAGCGCTGTTTTTAATGTAAGTACAAATAGAGGAACTCAGCTTCATTGGTCATACTTATAATACTTGAACATTAAGCTCGACAGTATTTTCATTAAATTCCATTAGGCTTAAAGCGCTGTTTTTAATGTAAGTACAAATAGAGGAACTCATTAAAGCGCTGTTTTTAATGTAAGTACAAATAGAGGAACTCAGCTTCATTGGTCATACTTAAAATACTTGAACATTAAGCTCGACAGTATTTACATTAAATTCCATTGTGCTTAAAGCGCTGTTTTTAATGTAAGTACAAATAGAGGAACTCATTAAAGTGCTGTTTTTAATGTAAGTACAAAAAGAGGAACTCAGCTTCATAGGTCATACTTAAAATACTTGAACATTAAGCTCGAAAGTATTTACATTAAATTCCATTGTGCTTAAAGCGCTGTTTTTAATGTAAGTACAAATAGAGGAACTCAGCTTCATTGGTCATACTTAAAATACTTGAACATTAAGCTCGACAGTATTTACATTAAATTCCATTGTGCTTAAAGCGCTGTTTTTAATGTAAGTACAAATAGAGGAACTCATTAAAGCGCTGTTTTTAATGTAAGTACAAATAGAGGAACTCAGCTTCATTGGTCATACTTAAAATACTTGAACATTAAGCTCGACAGTATTTACATTAAATTCCATTGTGCTTAAAGCGCTGTTTTTAATGTAAGTACAAATAGAGGAACTCAGCTTCATTGGTCATACTTAAAATACTTGAACATTAAGCTCGACAGTATTTACATTAAATTCCATTGTGCTTAAAGCGCTGTTTTTAATGTAAGTACAAATAGAGGAACTCAGCTTCATTGGTCATACTTAAAATACTTGAACATTAAGCTCGAAAGTATTTACATTAAATTCCATTGTGCTTAAAGCGCTGTTTTTAATGTAAGTACAAATAGAGGAACTCAGCTTCATTGGTCATACTTAAAATACTTGAACATTAAGCTCGACAGTATTTACATTAAATTCCATTGTGCTTAAAGCGCTGTTTTTAATGTAAGTACAAATAGAGGAACTCAGCTTCATTGGTCATACTTAAAATACTTGAACATTAAGCTCGACAGTATTTACATTAAATTCCATTGTGCTTAAAGCGCTGTTTTTAATGTGAGTACAAATAGAGGAACTCAGCTTCATTGGTCATACTTAAAATACTTGAACATTAAGCTCGACAGTATTTTCATTAAATTCCATTAGGCTTAAAGCGCTGTTTTTAATGTAAGTACAAATAGAGGAACTCAGCTTCATTGGTCATACTTAAAATACTTGAACATTAAGCTCGACAGTATTTTCATTAAATTCCATTAGGCTTAAAGCGCTGTTTTTAATGTAAGTACAAATAGAGGAACTCATTAAAGCGCTGTTTTTAATGTAAGTACAAATAGAGGAACTCAGCTTCATTGGTCATACTTAAAATACTTGAACATTAAGCTCGACAGTATTTACATTAAATTCCATTGTGCTTAAAGCGCTGTTTTTAATGTAAGTACAAATAGAGGAACTCATTAAAGTGCTGTTTTTAATGTAAGTACAAAAAGAGGAACTCAGCTTCATAGGTCATACTTAAAATACTTGAACATTAAGCTCGAAAGTATTTACATTAAATTCCATTGTGCTTAAAGCGCTGTTTTTAATGTAAGTACAAATAGAGGAACTCAGCTTCATTGGTCATACTTAAAATACTTGAACATTAAGCTCGACAGTATTTACATTAAATTCCATTGTGCTTAAAGCGCTGTTTTTAATGTAAGTACAAATAGAGGAACTCATTAAAGCGCTGTTTTTAATGTAAGTACAAATAGAGGAACTCAGCTTCATTGGTCATACTTAAAATACTTGAACATTAAGCTCGACAGTATTTACATTAAATTCCATTGTGCTTAAAGCGCTGTTTTTAATGTAAGTACAAATAGAGGAACTCAGCTTCATTGGTCATACTTAAAATACTTGAACATTAAGCTCGACAGTATTTACATTAAATTCCATTGTGCTTAAAGCGCTGTTTTTAATGTAAGTACAAATAGAGGAACTCAGCTTCATTGGTCATACTTAAAATACTTGAACATTAAGCTCGACAGTATTTACATTAAATTCCATTGTGCTTAAAGCGCTGTTTTTAATGTAAGTACAAATAGAGGAACTCATTAAAGCGCTGTTTTTAATGTAAGTACAAATAGAGGAACTCAGCTTCATTGGTCATACTTAAAATACTTGAACATTAAGCTCGACAGTATTTACATTAAATTCCATTGTGCTTAAAGCGCTGTTTTTAATGTAAGTACAAATAGAGGAACTCAGCTTCATTGGTCATACTTAAAATACTTGAACATTAAGCTCGACAGTATTTACATTAAATTCCATTGTGCTTAAAGCGCTGTTTTTAATGTAAGTACAAATAGAGGAACTCAGCTTCATTGGTCATACTTAAAATACTTGAACATTAAGCTCGACAGTATTTACATTAAATTCCATTGTGCTTAAAGCGCTGTTTTTAATGTAAGTACAAATAGAGGAACTCATTAAAGCGCTGTTTTTAATGTAAGTACAAATAGAGGAACTCAGCTTCATTGGTCATACTTAAAATACTTGAACATTAAGCTCGACAGTATTTACATTAAATTCCATTGTGCTTAAAGCGCTGTTTTTAATGTAAGTACAAATAGAGGAACTCAGCTTCATTGGTCATACTTAAAATACTTGAACATTAAGCTCGACAGTATTTACATTAAATTCCATTGTGCTTAAAGCGCTGTTTTTAATGTAAGTACAAATAGAGGAACTCAGCTTCATTGGTCATACTTAAAATACTTGAACATTAAGCTCGACAGTATTTTCATTAAATTCCATTAGGCTTAAAGCGCTGTTTTTAATGTAAGTACAAATAGAGGAACTCAGCTTCATTGGTCATACTTAAAATACTTGAACATTAAGCTCGACAGTATTTTCATTAAATTCCATTAGGCTTAAAGCGCTGTTTTTAATGTAAGTACAAATAGAGGAACTCATTAAAGCGCTGTTTTTAATGTAAGTACAAATAGAGGAACTCAGCTTCATTGGTCATACTTAAAATACTTGAACATTAAGCTCGACAGTATTTACATTAAATTCCATTGTGCTTAAAGCGCTGTTTTTAATGTAAGTACAAATAGAGGAACTCATTAAAGTGCTGTTTTTAATGTAAGTACAAATAGAGGAACTCAGCTTCATTGGTCATACTTAAAATACTTGAACATTAAGCTCGACAGTATTTTCATTAAATTCCATTAGGCTTAAAGCGCTGTTTTTAATGTAAGTACAAATAGAGGAACTCAGCTTCATTGGTCATACTTAAAAAACTTGAACATTAAGCTCGACAGTATTTTCATTAAATTCCATTAGGCTTAAAGCGCTGTTTTTAATGTAAGTACAAATAGAGGAACTCATTAAAGCGCTGTTTTTAATGTAAGTACAAATAGAGGAACTCAGCTTCATTGGTCATACTTAAAATACTTGAACATTAAGCTCGACAGTATTTACATTAAATTCCATTGTGCTTAAAGCGCTGTTTTTAATGTAAGTACAAATAGAGGAACTCAGCTTCATTGGTCATACTTAAAATACTTGAACATTAAGCTCGACAGTATTTACATTAAATTCCATTGTGCTTAAAGCGCTGTTTTTAATGTAAGTACAAATAGAGGAACTCATTAAAGCGCTGTTTTTAATGTAAGTACAAATAGAGGAACTCATTAAAGCGCTGTTTTTAATGTAAGTACAAATAGAGGAACTCAGCTTCATTGGTCATACTTAAAATACTTGAACATTAAGCTCGACAGTATTTTCATTAAATTCCATTGTGCTTAAAGCGCTATTTTTTATGTAAGTACAAATAGAGGAACTCATTAAAGCGCTGTTTTTAATGTAAGTACAAATAGAGGAACTCATTAAAGCGCTGTTTTTAATGTAAGTACAAATAGAGGAACTCAGCTTCATTGGTCATACTTAAAATACTTGAACATTAAGCTCGACAGTATTTACATTAAATTCCATTGTGCTTAAAGCGCTGTTTTTAATGTAAGTACAAATAGAGGAACTCAGCTTCATTGGTCATACTTAAAATACTTGAACATTAAGCTCGACAGTATTTACATTAAATTCCATTGTGCTTAAAGCGCTGTTTTTAATGTAAGTACAAATAGAGGAACTCATTAAAGCGCTGTTTTTAATGTAAGTCCAAATAGAGAAATCATTAAAGCGCTGTTTTTAATGTAAATACAAATAGAGGAACTCAGCTTCATTGGTCATACTTAAAATACTTGAACATTAAGCTCGACAGTATTTTCATTAAATTCCATTGTGCTTAAAGCGCTGTTTTTAATGTAAGTACAAATAGAGGAACTCAGCTTCATTGGTCATACTTAAAATACTTGAACATTAAGCTCGACAGTATTTACATTAAATTCCATTGTGCTTAAAGCGCTGTTTTTAATGTAAGTACAAATAGAGGAACTCAGCTTCATTGGTCATACTTAAAATACTTGAACATTAAGCTCGACAGTATTTACATTAAATTCCATTGTGCTTAAAGCGCTGTTTTTAATGTAAGTACAAATAGAGGAACTCAGCTTCATTGGTCATACTTAAAATACTTGAACATTAAGCTCGACAGTATTTACATTAAATTCCATTGTGCTTAAAGCGCTGTTTTTAATGTAAGTACAAATAGAGGAACTCAGCTTCATTGGTCATACTTAAAATACTTGA
Source organism: Brachionus rubens (assembly GCA_022207745.1). NCBI lineage: Eukaryota > Metazoa > Rotifera > Eurotatoria > Ploima > Brachionidae > Brachionus > Brachionus rubens. Next base: position 1,210,027 of record JAJVHD010000022.1, on the reverse strand, counting down.
AACATTAAGCTCGACAGTATTTACATTAAATTCCATTGTGCTTAAAGCGCTGTTTTTAATGTAAGTACAAATAGAGGAACTCAGCTTCATTGGTCATACTTAAAATACTTGAACATTAAGCTCGACAGTATTTACATTAAATTCCATTGTGCTTAAAGCGCTGTTTTTAATGTAAGTACAAATAGAGGAACTCAGCTTCATTGGTCATACTTAAAATACTTGAACATTAAGCTCGACAGTATTTACATTAAATTCCATTGTGCTTAAAGCGCTGTTTTTAATGTAAGTACAAATAGAGGAACTCAGCTTCATTGGTCATACTTAAAATACTTGAACATTAAGCTCGACAGTATTTACATTAAATTTCATTGTGCTTAAAGCGCTGTTTTTAATGTAAGTACAAATAGAGGAACTCAGCTTCATTGGTCATACTTAAAATACTTGAACATTAAGCTCGACAGTATTTACATTAAATTCCATTGTGCTTAAAGCGCTGTTTTTAATGTAAGTACAAATAGAGGAACTCAGCTTCATTGGTCATACTTAAAATACTTGAACATTAAGCTCGACAGTATTTACATTAAATTCCATTGTGCTTAAAGCGCTGTTTTTAATGTAAGTACAAATAGAGGAACTCATTAAAGCGCTGTTTTTAATGTAAGTACAAATAGAGGAACTCATTAAAGCGCTGTTTTTAATGTAAGTACAAATAGAGGAACTCATTAAAGCGCTGTTTTTAATGTAAGTACAAATAGAGGAACTCAGCTTCATTTGTCATACTTAAAATACTTGAACATTAAGCTCGACAGTATTTACATTAAATTCCATTGTGCTTAAAGCGCTGTTTTTAATGTAAGTACAAATAGAGGAACTCAGCTTCATTGGTCATACTTAAAATACTTGAACATTAAGCTCGACAGTATTTACATTAAATTCCATTGTGCTTAAAGCGCTGTTTTTAATGTAAGTACAAATAGAGGAACTCAGCTTCATTGGTCATACTTAAAATACTTGAACATTAAGCTCGACAGTATTTACATTAAATTCCATTGTGCTTAAAGCGCTGTTTTTAATGTAAGTACAAATAGAGGAACTCAGCTTCATTGGTCATACTTAAAATACTTGAACATTAAGCTCGACAGTATTTACATTAAATTCCATTGTGCTTAAAGCGCTGTTTTTAATGTAAGTACAAATAGAGGAACTCAGCTTCATTGGTCATACTTAAAATACTTGAACATTAAGCTCGACAGTATTTACATTAAATTCCATTGTGCTTAAAGCGCTGTTTTTAATGTAAGTACAAATAGAGGAACTCAGCTTCATTGGTCATACTTAAAATACTTGAACATTAAGCTCGACAGTATTTACATTAAATTCCATTGTGCTTAAAGCGCTGTTTTTAATGTAAGTACAAATAGAGGAACTCAGCTTCATTGGTCATACTTAAAATACTTGAACATTAAGCTCGACAGTATTTACATTAAATTCCATTGTGCTTAAAGCGCTGTTTTTAATGTAAGTACAAATAGAGGAACTCAGCTTCATTGGTCATACTTAAAATACTTGAACATTAAGCTCGACAGTATTTACATTAAATTCCATTGTGCTTAAAGCGCTGTTTTTAATGTAAGTACAAATAGAGGAACTCAGCTTCATTGGTCATACTTAAAATACTTGAACATTAAGCTCGACAGTATTTACATTAAATTCCATTGTGCTTAAAGCGCTGTTTTTAATGTAAGTACAAATAGAGGAACTCATTAAAGCGCTGTTTTTAATGTAAGTACAAATAGAGGAACTCATTAAAGCGCTGTTTTTAATGTAAGTACAATTAGAGGAACTCATTAAAGCGCTGTTTTTAATGTAAGTACAAATAGAGGAACTCAGCTTCATTTGTCATACTTAAAATACTTGAACATTAAGCTCGACAGTATTTACATTAAATTCCATTGTGCTTAAAGCGCTGTTTTTAATGTAAGTACAAATAGAGGAACTCAGCTTCATTGGTCATACTTAAAATACTTGAACATTAAGCTCGACAGTATTTACATTAAATTCCATTGTGCTTAAAGCGCTGTTTTTAATGTAAGTACAAATAGAGGAACTCAGCTTCATTGGTCATACTTAAAATACTTGAACATTAAGCTCGACAGTATTTACATTAAATTCCATTGTGCTTAAAGCGCTGTTTTTAATGTAAGTACAAATAGAGGAACTCAGCTTCATTGGTCATACTTAAAATACTTGAACATTAAGCTCGACAGTATTTACATTAAATTCCATTGTGCTTAAAGCGCTGTTTTTAATGTAAGTACAAATAGAGGAACTCAGCTTCATTGGTCATACTTAAAATACTTGAACATTAAGCTCGACAGTATTTACATTAAATTCCATTGTGCTTAAAGCGCTGTTTTTAATGTAAGTACAAATAGAGGAACTCAGCTTCATTGGTCATACTTAAAATACTTGAACATTAAGCTCGACAGTATTTACATTAAATTCCATTGTGCTTAAAGCGCTGTTTTTAATGTAAGTACAAATAGAGGAACTCATTAAAGCGCTGTTTTTAATGTAAGTACAAATAGAGGAACTCAGCTTCATTGGTCATACTTAAAATACTTGAACATTAAGCTCGACAGTATTTACATTAAATTCCATTGTGCTTAAAGCGCTGTTTTTAATGTAAGTACAAATAGAGGAACTCAGCTTCATTGGTCATACTTAAAATACTTGAACATTAAGCTCGACAGTATTTACATTAAATTCCATTGTGCTTAAAGCGCTGTTTTTAATGTAAGTACAAATAGAGGAACTCAGCTTCATTGGTCATACTTAAAATACTTGAACATTAAGCTCGACAGTATTTACATTAAATTCCATTGTGCTTAAAGCGCTGTTTTTAATGTAAGTACAAATAGAGGAACTCAGCTTCATTGGTCATACTTAAAATACTTGAACATTAAGCTCGACAGTATTTACATTAAATTCCATTGTGCTTTAAGCGCTGTTTTTAATGTAAGTACAAATAGAGGAACTCATTAAAGCGCTGTTTTTAATGTAAGTACAAATAGAGGAACTCATTAAAGCGCTGTTTTTAATGTAAGTACAAATAGAGGAACTCAGCTTCATTGGTCATACTTAAAATACTTGAACATTAAGCTCGACAGTATTTACATTAAATTCCATTGTGCTTAAAGCGCTGTTTTTAATGTAAGTACAAATAGAGGAACTCAGCTTCATTGGTCATACTTAAAATACTTGAACATTAAGCTCGACAGTATTTACATTAAATTCCATTGTGCTTAAAGCGCTGTTTTTAATGTAAGTACAAATAGAGGAACTCAGCTTCATTGGTCATACTTAAAATACTTGAACATTAAGCTCGACAGTATTTACATTAAATTCCATTGTGCTTAAAGCGCTGTTTTTAATGTAAGTACAAATAGAGGAACTCAGCTTCATTGGTCATACTTAAAATACTTGAACATTAAGCTCGACAGTATTTACATTAAATTCCATTGTGCTTAAAGCGCTGTTTTTAATGTAAGTACAAATAGAGGAACTCAGCTTCATTGGTCATACTTAAAATACTTGAACATTAAGCTCGACAGTATTTACATTAAATTCCATTGTGCTTAAAGCGCTGTTTTTAATGTAAGTACAAATAGAGGAACTCATTAAAGCGCTGTTTTTAATGTAAGTACAAATAGAGGAACTCATTAAAGCGCTGTTTTTAATGTAAGTACAAATAGAGGAACTCAGCTTCATTGGTCATACTTAAAATACTTGAACATTAAGCTCGACAGTATTTACATTAAATTCCATTGTGCTTAAAGCGCTGTTTTTAATGTAAGTACAAATAGAGGAACTCAGCTTCATTGGTCATACTTAAAATACTTGAACATTAAGCTCGACAGTATTTACATTAAATTCCATTGTGCTTAAAGCGCTGTTTTTAATGTAAGTACAAATAGAGGAACTCAGCTTCATTGGTCATACTTAAAATACTTGAACATTAAGCTCGACAGTATTTACATTAAATTCCATTGTGCTTAAAGCGCTGTTTTTAATGTAAGTACAAATAGAGGAACTCAGCTTCATTGGTCATACTTAAAATACTTGAACATTAAGCTCGACAGTATTTACATTAAATTCCATTGTGCTTAAAGCGCTGTTTTTAATGTAAGTACAAATAGAGGAACTCAGCTTCATTGGTCATACTTAAAATACTTGAACATTAAGCTCGACAGTATTTACATTAAATTCCATTGTGCTTAAAGCGCTGTTTTTAATGTAAGTACAAATAGAGGAACTCAGCTTCATTGGTCATACTTAAAATACTTGAACATTAAGCTCGACAGTATTTACATTAAATTCCATTGTGCTTAAAGCGCTGTTTTTAATGTAAGTACAAATAGAGGAACTCAGCTTCATTGGTCATACTTAAAATACTTGAACATTAAGCTCGACAGTATTTACATTAAATTCCATTGTGCTTAAAGCGCTGTTTTTAATGTAAGTACAAATAGAGGAACTCAGCTTCATTGGTCATACTTAAAATACTTGAACATTAAGCTCGACAGTATTTACATTAAATTCCATTGTGCTTAAAGCGCTGTTTTTAATGTAAGTACAAATAGAGGAACTCAGCTTCATTGGTCATACTTAAAATACTTGAACATTAAGCTCGACAGTATTTACATTAAATTCCATTGTGCTTAAAGCGCTGTTTTTAATGTAAGTACAAATAGAGGAACTCAGCTTCATTGGTCATACTTAAAATACTTGAACATTAAGCTCGACAGTATTTACATTAAATTCCATTGTGCTTAAAGCGCTGTTTTTAATGTAAGTACAAATAGAGGAACTCATTAAAGCGCTGTTTTTAATGTAAGTACAAATAGAGGAACTCATTAAAGCGCTGTTTTTAATGTAAGTACAAATAGAGGAACTCAGCTTCATTGGTCATACTTAAAATACTTGAACATTAAGCTCGACAGTATTTTCATTAAATTCCATTGTGCTTAAAGCGCTGTTTTTAATGTAAGTACAAATAGAGGAACTCAGCTTCATTGGTCATACTTAAAATACTTGAACATTAAGCTCGACAGTATTTACATTAAATTCCATTGTGCTTAAAGCGCTGTTTTTAATGTAAGTACAAATAGAGGAACTCAGCTTCATTGGTCATACTTAAAATACTTGAACATTAAGCTCGACAGTATTTACATTAAATTCCATTGTGCTTAAAGCGCTGTTTTTAATGTTAGTACAAATAGAGGAACTCAGCTTCATTGGTCATACTTAAAATACTTGAACATTAAGCTCGACAGTATTTACATTAAATTCCATTGTGCTTAAAGCGCTGTTTTTAATGTAAGTACAAATAGAGGAACTCAGCTTCATTGGTCATACTTAAAATACTTGAACATTAAGCTCGACAGTATTTACATTAAATTCCATTGTGCTTAAAGCGCTGTTTTTAATGTAAGTACAAATAGAGGAACTCAGCTTCATTGGTCATACTTAAAATACTTGAACATTAAGCTCGACAGTATTTTCATTAAATTCCATTGTGCTTAAAGCGCTGTTTTTAATGTAAGTACAAATAGAGGAACTCAGCTTCATTGGTCATACTTAAAATACTTGAACATTAAGCTCGACAGTATTTACATTAAATTCCATTGTGCTTAAAGCGCTGTTTTTAATGTAAGTACAAATAGAGGAACTCAGCTTCATTGGTCATACTTAAAATACTTGAACATTAAGCTCGACAGTATTTACATTAAATTCCATTGTGCTTAAAGCGCTGTTTTTAATGTAAGTACAAATAGAGGAACTCAGCTTCATTGGTCATACTTAAAATACTTGAACATTAAGCTCGACAGTATTTACATTAAATTCCATTGTGCTTAAAGCGCTGTTTTTAATGTAAGTACAAATAGAGGAACTCATTAAAGCGCTGTTTTTAATGTAAGTACAAATAGAGGAACTCAGCTTCATTGGTCATACTTAAAATACTTGAACATTAAGCTCGACAGTATTTACATTAAATTCCATTGTGCTTAAAGCGCTGTTTTTAATGTAAGTACAAATAGAGGAACTCAGCTTCATTGGTCATACTTAAAATACTTGAACATTAAGCTCGACAGTATTTACATTAAATTCCATTGTGCTTAAAGCGCTGTTTTTAATGTAAGTACAAATAGAGGAACTCAGCTTCATTGGTCATACTTAAAATACTTGAACATTAAGCTCGACAGTATTTACATTAAATTCCATTGTGCTTAAAGCGCTGTTTTTAATGTAAGTACAAATAGAGGAACTCAGCTTCATTGGTCATACTTAAAATACTTGAACATTAAGCTCGACAGTATTTACATTAAATTCCATTGTGCTTAAAGCGCTGTTTTTAATGTAAGTACAAATAGAGGAACTCAGCTTCATTGGTCATACTTAAAATACTTGAACATTAAGCTCGACAGTATTTACATTAAATTCCATTGTGCTTAAAGCGCTGTTTTTAATGTAAGTACAAATAGAGGAACTCAGCTTCATTGGTCATACTTAAAATACTTGAACATTAAGCTCGACAGTATTTTCATTAAATTCCATTGTGCTTAAAGCGCTGTTTTTAATGTAAGTACAAATAGAGGAACTCAGCTTCATTGGTCATACTTAAAATACTTGAACATTAAGCTCGACAGTATTTACATTAAATTCCATTGTGCTTAAAGCGCTGTTTTTAATGTAAGTACAAATAGAGGAACTCAGCTTCATTGGTCATACTTAAAATACTTGAACATTAAGCTCGACAGTATTTACATTAAATTCCATTGTGCTTAAAGCGCTGTTTTTAATGTAAGTACAAATAGAGGAACTCAGCTTCATTGGTCATACTTAAAATACTTGAACATTAAGCTCGACAGTATTTACATTAAATTCCATTGTGCTTAAAGCGCTGTTTTTAATGTAAGTACAAATAGAGGAACTCATTAAAGCGCTGTTTTTAATGTAAGTACAAATAGAGGAACTCAGCTTCATTGGTCATACTTAAAATACTTGAACATTAAGCTCGACAGTATTTACATTAAATTCCATTGTGCTTAAAGCGCTGTTTTTAATGTAAGTACAAATAGAGGAACTCAGCTTCATTGGTCATACTTAAAATACTTGAACATTAAGCTCGACAGTATTTACATTAAATTCCATTGTGCTTAAAGCGCTGTTTTTAATGTAAGTACAAATAGAGGAACTCAGCTTCATTGGTCATACTTAAAATACTTGAACATTAAGCTCGACAGTATTTACATTAAATTCCATTGTGCTTAAAGCGCTGTTTTTAATGTAAGTACAAATAGAGGAACTCAGCTTCATTGGTCATACTTAAAATACTTGAACATTAAGCTCGACAGTATTTACATTAAATTCCATTGTGCTTAAAGCGCTGTTTTTAATGTAAGTACAAATAGAGGAACTCAGCTTCATTGGTCATACTTAAAATACTTGAACATTAAGCTCGACAGTATTTACATTAAATTCCATTGTGCTTAAAGCGCTGTTTTTAATGTAAGTACAAATAGAGGAACTCAGCTTCATTGGTCATACTTAAAATACTTGAACATTAAGCTCGACAGTATTTTCATTAAATTCCATTGTGCTTAAAGCGCTGTTTTTAATGTAAGTACAAATAGAGGAACTCAGCTTCATTGGTCATACTTAAAATACTTGAACATTAAGCTCGACAGTATTTACATTAAATTCCATTGTGCTTAAAGCGCTGTTTTTAATGTAAGTACAAATAGAGGAACTCAGCTTCATTGGTCATACTTAAAATACTTGAACATTAAGCTCGACAGTATTTACATTAAATTCCATTGTGCTTAAAGCGCTGTTTTTAATGTAAGTACAAATAGAGGAACTCAGCTTCATTGGTCATACTTAAAATACTTGAACATTAAGCTCGACAGTATTTACATTAAATTCCATTGTGCTTAAAGCGCTGTTTTTAATGTAAGTACAAATAGAGGAACTCAGCTTCATTGGTCATACTTAAAATACTTGAACATTAAGCTCGACAGTATTTACATTAAATTCCATTGTGCTTAAAGCGCTGTTTTTAATGTAAGTACAAATAGAGGAACTCATTAAAGCGCTGTTTTTAATGTAAGTACAAATAGAGGAACTCAGCTTCATTGGTCATACTTAAAATACTTGAACATTAAGCTCGACAGTATTTACATTAAATTCCATTGTGCTTAAAACGCTGTTTTTAATGTAAGTACAAATAGAGGAACTCATTAAAGCTCTGTTTTTAATGTAAGTACAAATAGAGGAACTCAGCTTCATTGGTCATACTTAAAATACTTGAACATTAAGCTCGACAGTATTTACATTAAATTCCATTGTGCTTAAAACGCTGTTTTTAATGTAAGTACAAATAGAGGAACTCATTAAAGCTCTGTTTTTAATGTAAGTACAAATAGAGGAACTCAGCTTCATTGGTCATACTTAAAATACTTGAACATTAAGCTCGACAGTATTTACATTAAATTCCATTGTGCTTAAAGCGCTGTTTTTAATGTAAGTACAAATAGAGGAACTCAGCTTCATTGGTAATACTTAAAATACTTGAACATTAAGCTCGACAGTATTTACATTAAATTCCATTTTGCTTAAAGCGCTGTTTTTAATGTAAGTACAAATAGAGGAACTCAGCTTCATTGGTCATACTTAAAATACTTGAACATTAAGCTCGACAGTATTTTCATTAAATTCCATTGTGCTTAAAGCGCTGTTTTTAATGTAAGTACAAATAGAGGAACTCAGCTTCATTGGTCATACTTAAAATACTTGAACATTAAGCTCGACAGTATTTACATTAAATTCCATTGTGCTTAAAGCGCTGTTTTTAATGTAAGTACAAATAGAGGAACTCATTAAAGCGCTGTTTTTAATGTAAGTACAAATAGAGGAACTCAGCTTCATTGGTCATACTTAAAATACTTGAACATTAAGCTCGACAGTATTTACATTAAATTCCATTGTGCTTAAAGCGCTGTTTTTAATGTAAGTACAAATAGAGGAACTCAGCTTCATTGGTCATACTTAAAATACTTGAACATTAAGCTCGACAGTATTTACATTAAATTCCATTGTGCTTAAAGCGCTGTTTTTAATGTAAGTACAAATAGAGGAACTCAGCTTCATTGGTCATACTTAAAATACTTGAACATTAAGCTCGACAGTATTTACATTAAATTCCATTGTGCTTAAAGCGCTGTTTTTAATGTAAGTACAAATAGAGGAACTCAGCTTCATTGGTCATACTTAAAATACTTGAACATTAAGCTCGACAGTATTTACATTAAATTCCATTGTGCTTAAAGCGCTGTTTTTAATGTAAGTACAAATAGAGGAACTCAGCTTCATTGGTCATACTTAAAATACTTGAACATTAAGCTCGACAGTATTTACATTAAATTCCATTGTCTTTAAAGCGCTGTTTTTAATGTAAGTACAAATAGAGGAACTCAGCTTCATTGGTCATACTTAAAATACTTGAACATTAAGCTCGACAGTATTTACATTAAATTCCATTGTGCTTAAAGCGCTGTTTTTAATGTAAGTACAAATAGAGGAACTCAGCTTCATTGGTCATACTTAAAATACTTGAACATTAAGCTCGACAGTATTTACATTAAATTCCATTGTGCTTAAAGCGCTGTTTTTAATGTAAGTACAAATAGAGGAACTCATTAAAGCGCTGTTTTTAATGTAAGTACAAATAGAGGAACTCAGCTTCATTGGTCATACTTAAAATACTTGAACATTAAGCTCGACAGTATTTACATTAAATTCCATTGTGCTTAAAACGCTGTTTTTAATGTAAGTACAAATAGAGGAACTCATTAAAGCTCTGTTTTTAATGTAAGTACAAATAGAGGAACTCAGCTTCATTGGTCATACTTAAAATACTTGAACATTAAGCTCGACAGTATTTACATTAAATTCCATTGTGCTT